>NQII01000801.1:162789-411183 GCA_002778355.1 Clitarchus hookeri
AAATTTAGTGGATCCCCTCGTCGATAACCCCACGTAAGATGTATTATTTGCGGCGTAGAATAATTAAATATGATGTACGGTGTTTAAGCACCGCCACAAAATATAAACTCGCTATATGACTCAAACCTTCTTCGCGATGCCCCAGTGTCTCTAGCTGTTTAATGAGGCTTTCCCAAAATAATTATTTAAAATAGTTTTTTTTTATATTTCGTGTATGCAATTACTGGTTAATTAAAATAAATACATGAAACTTTTTTTGTAATTATAAGCAACAATGAAATCAGCGTTTAACCTCCTTTTAGCTTCTTAACGTTCTAAGTAACACAACCTGATGAATAATACGATCTTGTCACATGCAGTTACTAGGCCGGAAAATTCTTTAATATATACCGTATCATTGTTAGTGCGTGATGATATAACACTTCTGCTGATCGTAGTCATTTTTGCATGTATTTTAACAACTCTAGAACAGCTATTTAGGTTTTCTGGAAACTACTGATGCAAGGAACATTGTGTATGTTGGCTTGACCCAGCACAGAGAAGAGAGAGCTGGGAACTCTCCTGTCTACAGTACTTCAGTGTCAACGACAGACATGAGCATCTAAAAACTTTCTAAAAAAATTAAAACCTAAAATAAGTTTTGTAATATTTTAACTTAACTAGTTAGTTTTCCNGCATCTAAAAACTTTCTAAAAAAATTAAAACCTAAAATAAGTTTTGTAATATTTTAACTTAACTAGTTAGTTTTCCAACGAAGTAAGTAGCAACTTAAACTAGTTTTTTTGCAGAAAAATAAATTATATTTAAGTTAAGTTAGAAGTTAATTTTATGCGCGCACGCACACACACAAAAACACACACAATCTAATGATGTGGTACGAATACGAAAAATCAGAATGTATTATTTAAATCCACATTTCTGTATTACTTAACCTGTGACTGAAAGCTGTCTGTGTTTTATTAAATGTAGTTTCACTAATAATGTCATATTTATGATTTTTGTTGTTTAAGGACATATGTGAATCATAATGTCAACTGAACCCAAAAAATTATCGAACAAATGTAGTTCGGAAATAAACCGAAGAAGCACTAAACTATACATTTTTTAGAAGTAAAAACTAAATTATTAAAAACAAAAAAATTATTCAATAAAGTTTTGAATCACATTGGAATTATTTAATTAAAGCGTCTGCNACTAAATTATTAAAAACAAAAAAATTATTCAATAAAGTTTTGAATCACATTGGAATTATTTAATTAAAGCGTCTGATTTGTTATCCATCACTTACTGCAGGAAATTTGTATTAAAAATGATGAACGAACCATGTATGGCCGTAAACTGATCTTCCATACAAACAACAAANACTAAATTATTAAAAACAAAAAAATTATTCAATAAAGTTTTGAATCACATTGGAATTATTTAATTAAAGCGTCTGCTTTGTTATCCATCACTGACTGCAGGAAATTTGTATTAAAAATGATGAACGAACCATGTATGGCCGTAAACTGATCTTCCACACAAACAACAAANACTGCAGGAAATTTGTATTAAAAATGATGAACGAACCATGTATGGCCGTAAACTGATCTTCCATACAAACAACAAAATGGTAACTTAGAAAATCTGAGTGAGTGAGTGAGTGAAGATATTTGGACGGCTCTTAACAGCGAGGTCTTGAGAGGCGATGAGGGTGATTGAGGTGAGTATATGGAGCAGCGCCGGAATGAGGGGGCGGGGGAAGCGGGAGATCTCCGAGAAAACCCGCTGACCAGAAGCAACGTCTGGCACAATTCCCACATGAGAAGATCCGGGAGTCACCCGACCGGGGATCGAGCCCGGTTCGCCTTGGTGGGAGGCGAGCGGGCTAACCGCTCAACCACTGCGGCTCCCTTATAAAATCTGCCTACATATACACAACCAAAGGTTCTGTCCGCCCTGCCTGGCGTGATCGGCGTTAATGCAACAGACATAATAACCCAGTCATTTTAGCCCTAAAAAAAATCGCAAGTCTGTAAATTAATGTGGAATTTCTATTTAGTGTGCCAAAAGACCTATGTTCTCATATGTCGACTTAATTGTTCTTTTGGTGCTACAAGGACATAACAACCAAACATAGCCTAAAAAAAACACCATATATATATATATATATATAGTGAGGAAATCGCTAATTAGGCAACACAGGGCATTCAAACATGCAGCTGTCTCATGCATGTCTGTGGAGTCTCTGACAACTAGCGCATTCTGTGCTTTCTTTTCCGGGATGCCTTAAGATACGTGGCGACTACGAAAGCCTGACTGGTGTAAGCAAGGCACCGAGAGAGCAACAGCAACTTAGAATTTCGTCAATGTCTTGGATGCGAATCAGTTAGTCCTGTTTTAGGCCGGATATCTACCAGCTCTCCCTCTTAAAGTACAGGTGTCTCTTGTCTCTATCCTAGGGGTTTCTGGTAATTAAATATTAACCGCCACAATCCATTAAATCACGGAACGATGCAGTGACGGCAATTACAGGTTGATATTTTTCTGGGGTGAAGTTATATATAAAAAAAGCTATTGATTAGGGGCTCTCAGCAGCTTGTCATAAAATTTGCATGCGTCTTCGACAACAAATCAGGCGACCTCGCGCAATACTTGAAGGACGAGTTGGCACCAAATACACCTGCACTCGTTGAAGATATTTTACTGAGGGAGATGGTAAAAATCTTCACTTTTGAATTTCTTCCATCCTTCTGTGTTCTGGTATAGTTTTCATAGTTTTTGTCTATCTTCTCCGATACAACATTATGTCGTGCTGTGCAATACTCTTTAAATGAAAAAGGTGTCGGTGGCGTTCAGTGGATACGGATGGATCCTGTCTAACATAGCTGAACAGCAGAGAAGTCGTGCCTAATGCGAATCATCTGCAGACGTGGTTTCGGACAGCAACAGTTGTCTTCAAGGCAGGCAAATATAATGAACCTAGGCTGACCATTCTCTTGGTTCACGATTTCGAAGCTGAGGGATGGAAGTGAGGCAGGCATATGCAGATGTGGACAGCCTGATCATCATCCCAGCTCTGGAGGTCAATGAAGAACTGAAAGCGTCAGGCATGGTGAGTGACAGACACTGGTAACAATCAGTTGCTTAACAGGACTGAAGGTGGCGCGTCAGTCTTGAGCTGAGCAGTAAATAAACTTTTGATTTGAAGACATCCAGGAACAGTTGGGTCCAGGATCTAACACTGCAGCAGCTTTCTTAGGTATGGGCAAGCTTCTGGAAAAGGCTGAAATTTAATAAATGGTCACAATATTCGGGTAATTTTACTGGTAGACGAAGTTCGTTATAAAACTCTACATCAGTGAGACCTTCAGCTTACGTGAACCCCGGGGCAGGATATTTGCTGGTACTCTTGTCAAGCAATCTGTCACTGTATCGAGCTGGCGATGCTTCTACCCACAAGCGCTGCACATGAACAGCTTTCAATGAGGACATGCTTGCAGTTAGGGTTATACCCATTTCGATCATCTACGCAGCATTTCGTCAGTCACGCACACATCTCAGTTGATCTCGTTATAGGTCTAAGAATGGATGGGAAATCCGTTCTCTCCTGAGGCTTGGAGATGTAAGAAATGGGGGCGAAATGTTGATATATGTGAGACGCGCTAACCACCTGTCCCGAATAAGCTCCTGAATATATGAATGTATGATGTGAGTGTAAATCTGACTGTGTGGCTCAGTGCTCCTGCAGGGTATCGTTTACTCTACGATGTGGATCCGTTGCAAGGGCCAAANTAAATCTGACTGTGTGGCTCAGTGCTCCTGCAGGGTATCGTTTACTCTACGATGTGGATCCGTTGCAAGGGCCAAATCTGCTACAATAGCTGCAGAGAGTTTGGAAAGGTGGACGTGGAAGATACAGATGAAGCATAAGCAGTCTGGCGAAATATACTTNATAAAACTCTACATCAGTGAGACCTTCAGCTTACGTGAACCCCGGGGCAGGATATTTGCTGGTACTCTTGTCAAGCAATCTGTCACTGTATCGAGCTGGCGATGCTTCTACCCACAAGCGCTGCACATGAACAGCTTTCAATGAGGACATGCTTGCAGTTAGGGTTATACCCATTTCGATCATCTACGCAGCATTTCGTCAGTCACGCACACATCTCAGTTGATCTCGTTATAGGTCTAAGAATGGATGGGAAATCCGTTCTCTCCTGAGGCTTGGAGATGTAAGAAATGGGGGCGAAATGTTGATATATGTGAGACGCGCTAACCACCTGTCCCGAATAAGCTCCTGAATATATGAATGTATGATGTGAGTGTAAATCTGACTGTGTGGCTCAGTGCTCCTGCAGGGTATCGTTTACTCTACGATGTGGATCCGTTGCAAGGGCCAAAGCTGCTACAATAGCTGCAGAGAGTTTGGAAAGGTGGACGTGGAAGATACAGATGAAGCATAAGCAGTCTGGCGAAATATACTTTAGAGTTCAAAAATTATTTTTTAAATAGAAAATTACTTAACAAGATTCCTCGTTAAGTTTCAGGTTCATAACTGAGTAGCTACTGTACACTCAACTATTGCTCTTATTTGTAACGCAATATATTCCTTTACTTAATAAAACATTTGTTAAATTTTATTCGAAGTGATGGTTTCTGCTTGTAATTCTTAATGAAGAAATAAACTGTTAATGCAATTAGCTGCTGATATTCGGACCTGGGCCCTTCCTACATGGAAAACAACAAAACGTTGGCAAGACAGACATAGTATTTACTTACTGATGTGGGCTTCTGCATCGGAATACGTTCTTACTTCGTATATGAAACTATTTGAGTAAATGATAATAATTGTACCCCTAACCAAGACAAAACGCGAAGCAGAAAAATGTCACTTATGTCCTTGTTGCATGCAAAAACACTATGAAGCAAGCGTGAAACAGGCTTAGGACCTTTAATACGCTATCCAGCACACTGAATAGAACAAGTCTACTAATTTTATGCATTACAATGATTTTTTTCTAAAGATTAAAACTTAAAATCACTGGAGTATCTAAATAGTGTTATTGAATAAACTCAACATGTAATGGTTTGATGTTAATTTCACTTTGCTAAAATATTGAACGGTGTAAACTTTTTTTGTGGAAATAATTGTATTTATTTATTTATTTCTGGTAAAAATAATTAAAGTTGCCTTCAACAAAAAGTAATTTCCTAACTTTTTCCTAGTTACTTTATTCAGACACTTACTATTAACTTAACTCAGCTACTTTTTTTTTACCTACTAACTTTTAGTCAGTTACCTTTCCCAGTCACTAACTTCTTACTTAACTTAGTTTAATATTGTTACATTAATTTAAACTTAACTACAGTTATTTTTTAAAACTGCCTTACCCATGTATGGTCAACGACCAACTCATACAGAAAGGTATCGTTTAACTCCATTAACCATTAATTTCCAATGCACAGTCATCCACACAAAATTATTACAACTTACCTGGTATGTTGCTGAAGGTGCGTGTAAACGTGCCGTAGAATGTAACTATACCGGCCCCGTGAAAATGGGGGGAAAAAAACTAATGATTTAGACACACAACTAGTAACTTTAAAATACAGATATTATGTCCAAATTTAAGACAATCAGGTCTCTTAATAACATTCCTTGGTTAACATTTTTATCGACAAAACTTCGAAAATTTTGTGCATGAAAATGCCTGGAATATTTATATTACTCAAACATTTCCTTGGCGTTACGTTGTAGAGTCCTGTAATATTCCTGGTTCAAAGAGAAGATTTCTATCTCAATAATCTCAACAATCAATAATCAGCAATCAATAATTTCACCCAAAAAAAGAAATGCAGCCAAACACAGTCTTTCGTATACAACGCAATTTGAAGACGCGAAGGAAAATTTTTCTTAGATTAAGGAAGAAATCATGACAACCAAATTATGGCAAAATTGCATACATATAAAATTATAATTTACATTAAACAAATGCTAATAGAATAATATGGTATTCATGGAATTATTTGTAATATTTCACTGAAGTCATGGAAATATATAAAATTAAATGTCAAAAATTAAACATACTTAATACGGGTTCAATGTCCTTTTCGATTCTCGTCTGTGTGAAAAAAAAAAAGTTTGTTTGTTTGACTGGGCCACTGAGCATCCTACTACTCTGACTCTAACAATTAACTTCCGTGATTTAGCTGCAAAGAACTACGTCGTGATAACAATTAAAAATCCAATTTTGAAGTTGGCGGGACTTAGTGTTTTGTAAAACCATTGGCCAAGGAATGTTTTCGCCGTGAAATATTGTCTATAACTCTGTATGACCCAGTAACACCCATTCTGTGTTTCTTTCAGAAGAGAAGTTGTCTAAAAACATTATTTTTAAAGTACACAAAATAATGCAATAAAATCCAAAAAAGGTGGAAAATGTCTTTACTTGATTTGCAGGCGACATCCTAACGTGATTTTGAACACTAGAGGACGAAGGTGGGAGACGTCACAAAATAACAAACCAACGTCGTAAATTCTTACGAACCGATAGGCTATTCACTTTATTCCTGTCAGAAATTACAAATCTCTTGACAAGCAAGTACGCAGTCTTTTTAAATCTAATTTTAAACTTCGGTTTTCTGTTTGTTTTTTTTTTTTTGCTGCAGTGGACTACGCATCTATACTGAAGTATTTATGCAGTAAATTATAACACTTTACTTTTATAAAAACAACCAGGTAAAAAAATCACACTATACTTTGCCAATGTCTCGAGAATAAATACACACAATCTAAATATAAATACATAGTTTATATGAAAAGCTGTACAACAGTTGTTTTTGAAAGGACTAAGTAAAGCGAGACACTAATTTAGTGTTAGTTTAATTTTCGCTGATACAAATCAAATTCAGGGTGCTAAATATAATTTATTGCTTTAATAATGGCTGCTGCACAAATATCTGCATTGGCAGACGTGTACGAACTTTAATGTGCTCCGACTACAGGAGTACCTTATTTTATCAATGAACATCAAGTCATCCCTGATTTTCAGTAGTGCGTAAGTCTTTAGCAGTGCAGGTAACACTGAAGACCTGATGGCTAAAGACAGTGATTTCTCGCATGCTTAAAAGTTATATTTTATAAGAAACTGTTTTCTCCACTTCTCAGGGCCAGAGAGAATCCTGTATTATAACAGAGGCATTACGTGATTCGTCGGCAAAAACCACATTGTGACAAAATGCATGGCGGAACTCTAAATATAAGTTACATTATTTTGAAAACTTTGCTGTCAAGAAAAATAATTCCGAGATTAATCACTGGGTCTACAAAAAATTATTGTGATAATATTTTTAAACAAAATAATTTTAATTCCAGGAACTATCTCATATCAGGCCATAAAGACAAATTGCAACGATTACAAAACAGCTATCTTATTTCGGGCATTCACCGACTTGACATGGAGGAGAATCAGTTCTTCAGCAAGTATTCACATCTTCGCACATCGTCCAATTAATGTTTTCATTCAACTCGCTTCACTGGTAATGACGTACGCACACAATGCATGCATGACACTCAGATGAAACACTTAAGTAAACATAAACGTCAATATTTACTCATAAATCTGCCACAAGATCAAGATATCTGGCAACAAATGTTTTCAGGATACGTGCCATATTCATGCTAAGATTATTCAGGAATAAAAACAGGCAAAAGTTTTTCATGTCATCAACATAAAATATTAGTTTTAAACCAAGAATGACTTTGCTGCGTGAATATTTGTTGTCCTATAGAGATTTAAACCGCATTGACAAATTAAGTTATTCACATAAAATATTTTAATTCTTCTCAATTTTGTTTTCTCAATAAATTTCAACTTGCATACACTTGTAAACTTTAAATTCAGCTTGCAAAATCGCTGGAGACATAAGGAGTATTTATAGATTTGGTTGATATATTTATTTGAAAGTTAAAATGTAAAAACACTATATGTTTAGTCAGCATTCGTTCTGAAGTTTTGGACAAACGTTTAGCTTGTTCGCGACGTTTGCCAAAAGCTTCGAGACTAACCAACTAAATGTAATGCGCAATATATAATATTCAAGTAGTGAAAAACTTTTGCCGCAAAACCTTCCTACAGTATGGCATGAAAATTTTTTGTATCAGTCTGTCGATCTTTTTAGGATATTTCATGTACCAAACTTGTTCATGTAATCTCTGGGAAGTTTCCAGAACTGACAATACTGTTAATGAGGGTTTAAAGGTGAAGTATTTTGCAATTTAGTAACAAGGCGTAGGCTATATGAAAAAATAGGGCTACGCATACAAATTAAATGTGCATTAAATCCGACAAATGACTCAGAAAATACGAATATGGTGAGTTAAGTCAATACATAGCCTTGAACAACATTTTTATTGAAGGAGTAAATATTGTTTCTTGTAATTCCAAAAGCTGACATATTCGTAGTTCTTTGGCAACTCAAACCTCCACATCTGGATGAAATATGCCTGCAAATTTATTATTGAATGCAACCATTATTTTACAATTTAATATTAATTCGCATTAAAATTGTTTACATAAATAACAGCAACAGCAAACCCTGTAAAAGGTAAACAAGTTTTCAAAAGTTAACTACAAATACGTTATACAAGTCAACTTCATGGAAATTCTGTACTCTCTTTTACTTTGTACTGCAAATATTAAAATGATTGCTGTGTTTGAATATATATTCTATTCAACAGCGTGTTATTCAAATATCTAGATATTTTCCACTGCCAACAGTATACATCCTTTCCACAATAGTAACAAAGGCTCGGTTCAATGTAAATTGTGGTTACAATCTACAATATCACTTCATAACAGAAATCATTACGTGCGAAGTCTGAATGCAAAGTAACAAGGTTATGTGAAGTTAAAGAAATAACACTGTCGAACTAAAAACTAGTCTCTTCTTGGTTTTGATGAAGTTTCTTGTAGGTGAAGCGTCGAGTCGTTGGTAACTAAAACAGCCAATAGATAACGCTACTGAGTTCTTCCGGAGAACAGCCATTCTTGCGAAACTTGCATCGAAGACAAACACTGCTTGTCGTTAATAGGCCTTGTTCATAATCTTCGTACAAAACAATGCAAAATTTGCAAGCAGCAGGCGGGTTCATAGATAATATCGTCATAGCATGAAAATAAACACAGTGATTATTGCAGCCACGAGTGCGTGGGCCTTGTGACGTTCTACTTGAGTACCTAGGTGAAGGTTCGCTAACCATAAGCACTTGAAAGCCACTGCGATCACGTCGGCGGCCCTTGGAGAGAATACTGTCGTGTGTGAGGCGTTGCGAAGAGATAGCTGTGTGAGAGGACGGCAGTACATAGTTCGTAGCCTTCGGAAACTACAAGTCTCTACAACAACAGTTCACTTTCAACAGTTGTCGACGCCAAGTCGACGCTAGTTTGTCCTGAACTTGATTTGTACCATCCGCGTGTCGTTTCGCTGCAGCAGCGGCGCGAGCTGGAGGTGGGATGGGGGTGAGGGGGAAAGCTACCGGTTCGGATCACAGCTAGTGTCACTAGAACGAGCAGTGGGGGAGGGGGAGGGGGGTGGACGTTTCAACAGTCCAGGTCAACAAGAGAACCACCGCAAGCCTCCAGTATCATAACAACGATGAGCACTTCTGGTAAAAAATATCAGCGCTAAATATTGATTCAAGTTTTAAAAAAATAAACAAAAAAACTAGTCAAACATCACGATATTATATGCACAAACATAAACGTGTCTACATAGGATGAGTTAGACCTACCTTAGTTAGCTGAGCTCATCTGTCTCACAATTTCTACCTGCATCGCACTCGCTAATCAACACGAAACTTAGCACCTGCTGAGGAGAAAAACTTCTACGCGAAACTATCCACAAAGATAAATCAACATGATCTTTAGCTCACGCTTTAAAGAAAGAGGTTCCTTTGTACAGAGTAACGCACCTATGTTAGAATGTAAATTGTAAGGTGAAGAAACTCAGCAATAAACTATTAATATTTGAAAAAAAAATTACAGTCAACAATAAGAATGTCTCATTTGTTAATCACAATATTAGTTTAACTCTGTTAGTAAAAAGCCACTTCTGAAATCTCAATAAACAACATTTTTTTTTTTGGCTGAGTTTTCGAAAATAGCTATGAACAAATATAGAACCATCTCATTAAGAACTTCATGTGTACCTAAATAATGGTCCTGCCATCCTTTATCTCTCTTTTTTTAAATAACATTTAGGCCTATTTAATTACCTAGATGTGTGAGCTAATAAAATACTCTATTTACACCACGTGAACGGTGACGAACTCTGGTGTGAAATTGCAGCTCCCTACGTAACTTACTTGAGCACCCTAGGTTAAAGCTATTTACTTGTATTCTAATATTGCGCAATTTCCTAGCTCTCTGTTTGGAGGTGAGCGTGTGTGTCCGTCACACCGTCGACAGAAACAAGGTGAGATGTCGGCGGCCCCCGGTCAGCGGGGGGCGGCGTCGTTGCCCCCGCGCGTGGTGGGCGCCGCGGGTCAGGGAGAGGGGCGGTCGCGCTCCGCCGAGTCGCGTCATTGGAAGGCGGTGTCCTTGTTGAAGGTGTCCGACTTGTGGAAGACGGGCCGCGCCGTGCGGTCCATCGGCAGCTCCTGCGCCACGCCGGCGGCGACCGCGAAGTTGTTCTCCGACTTGGGCCGCGGCAGGTTCAGGCGGTGCAGCGTCTTCCCCAGCTCGTGCAGGTTGCGCCCCAGCTCGCTGATGCTCTTCTCGCTCGACTGGTCGCCCACCGACTCCTCGCTCGTGTTCGCCTGCTCCGCCTGCTCCGCCAGAGCGTTCACCACCGCGTTGATCGTCTTGCCCTCGCTGCCCATGTCCTCCTCGCGGTGCGACACCAGGTTCGGGTTCTTGCCGATCTTGTTCAGTCTGCAAGCACACACACCGCTCTCAGTTCGCTGTCACCGTCTCCGGTGCCCACACAGACTCTGCCCACAGTAGGCAAGGAAACAACAGCACGACAATCATTGCCGGAACAAAACAGACAAACATTAGTAATATACGAAAAACCCAACTGTCGATTATCAAGAAAAGTAGCTTGTAAATTAACAATAAATAAATCAAAATCAAAATGCATCATGATGGTCGGCGCACTACGCTCGTACCTGTATGTAAGGACAAAATACCACTGCCTTATGGCGGACTGCTAAGAGTAGCAAACGGAATAGGTATGTACGAAATAAAACATAGGGCTAATGCAACTGGTATAAACAAAACACAAAAATAGCACAACTCCCTAACTATATACGCAGAGTTACAAAATTGCTTATCAATACTTCGGGGAAACAATCCTCACATCTATAGGAATAAAAAATGTCATATGATCATAGGTCCGGAAACGCTTCGTTTCCTTACTACGGCTCCCATTATATAATGTACATTGTATAGCCCGCGGGCTGGACAATGTTTGTGTAGGATGCCACGGCAGCTATCGTGCGTATGGTACACGGTGCCGCATATCACGACACTGCGCATCAGAACATTAGAAACTACACAGAAATCGATTACATATGTGTGAAACCTTATCGACGACACATTACAGACTTACGGGAAATGTACAAAATGTTCTCCATCAGCACGTATACATGCGCCAGCTCGCCATTGCATGGACTCCCGGATGCGTCGATGTATCCCTGGAGAATTGCTGATCGTTTGAATAGACCATTCTCTAAATCTACCCACGTCCGATTGATGCGCACGTGACATTCGTAGCTTCCAGCTCGATGCTACATCGAACAGTTCGCTGCGTCCGTTCAAACGGTCGGTTCGACACGTCTGGTATGGAGCTGCCGACACACTTCAACTGTGATGGCACTCTCCACAAACATGATCCAGCTCGCAGGCCATACAATTTACGTTGTTTAATGGGAGCTGTAATAAAGAAACGAAGCGTTTCCGTACTTACGTTTATATAACATTTTACCTTCCTCTAGATGCGAGAATTGTTTCCCCGAAGTATTGACATGTAGTTTTGCAACATTATTTATAATATACACACACATATTTATGAGTAAATAATCACAAAGTTTCGGCAACGTTAATGTTCTTTTGTCTTGAAACAAAAGTTCACGAGCTGTCTAAAACGAAACAGGCAGTATAAATATTCCTATATCATACAGTCGTGGGCCTAAGAGGAAACATACATAAAACGCAACTTTCTGAAAAATAGCACAACACCGCCATAACACCTCACAGTAACAAACTGATATATTTATATTAAGCTGAAAACTCATTCCAATTGGTCAACAACTCATGTATGCCGCCATACCAGGATTTTTAAACATTCGTGCATTACATTGTGGCTACCTTGGTGGGCCATAAACCTGCTCATATAGAAAACTCGCTTGACTTTCACATCATAGAAAGTTTTGTCATTCGAAGCATTTTCACCAATATAGTTGTTCCAGAAATGTTAGGCATAATAGGCAGATGACTATTGAAAGACGCTACTTATACGACAAAACTAAGCCTGCGGTACCAACCATCATAGATAGCATTACTCTTTATGAGAAGAAAATTTCGTTTTCAGTTTAAAGTTAAAGTCCGCAAGCAAACACACGGTGTTGCAAGATGCTCCTACCTATCGTTTTTGGTGGCAAACATTTTCATGACAAACTTACAAAAACTCTCCTGAGTAAAACCGTCATTCCATACAAAAAGCTAAAAAAAATTATAACATATTTTTAGTCTTACTGTATAGCACCAACACAATCAGAACTATGCTAACTTTCCCAATTCGCTCATGCTGAACGAACGCCTTACCTTTGGAGCAAATGTCATTACGGCTTCCCTTTCATCCATGCTTTATTTTGTTTAACAATAAAATATACTAAAATAGACAACACTTGCATCTAACATCCACTGTACACATTGGTTGACACCTCTAAATATAGGCAGATGACAACTCAAAGATGTAGAACTGGAACGCACACAAAACGACTAATTTCTGATTACCTTCCTCTGGAATTCCGAAGTCATATGCTTACCACCAGAATTATAATCACGGTTTTCTGCTACTGTTGGGATTCCATACTTTCCAGGCGTGTCGGAAAAAATTAAGAATACTAAGTAAAAAATATAACATTAAAATTGCCTATATATAAAGTGCTACTTTGAAAAATGCATCGCTATCAAGGCAAACTCAGCAACTGGTGACTCAAATACCACTCCATTGTGCAGATAAGTGAAAATTTTCCGAACACTACCAAAATTCATTGACGAACCTAATAACAACAAGAAGAAAGAAGAATATATGAATACAATAATAAAAAAACTTAGGCCAACAGCCGTTAGAAACTGTGGGAAAATTCGGCACTACTGGCAAAAGAGCATAACACCCACAAAAGAAAAATGAAAGAGTAAGCCTTTATACCTTGCAATAGATACGGAAATAAGACAATATGTCCACCTCTTTTAAACCAGCAGGCATGGCCAGAAACGAGGGAAATCATTCAAACTCACTAACCAACCCAGCCTACACCATCGGCAGGACAACTGACTCGATCGGATATCAACTTTACCAGCGCACTTCATAGAAAGGAGTTTATTTTCCATTGGAACAATGAGAGTGAGCCCTAAGCGTGTTTACATTTATAGCGCCTGCTTTCCTCCAAATCACAGCCCTTGAGGGAGGAACTAATTGCAGTTCCCGAAATTCTGTGACTGGCTACTCGTTTCTTTGTGGGTTTTTAACATATTTGCCATTGGTATTGTATCATTAGATATGTTGTCTTGTTTGTTTTGTGTCTTTGTTATGTTGTACACGTGTTGGCTTGGATATTATCTACGTGAACCTTATTGTGGTCGTTACATGTTTTTTTCCCTACTAATGTGTAGTGGTTCTTTTTTCGTGTGTGTATGTGTGTGTGTGTGCACACACACACATATATATATATATATATATATATTTATATTTCTGCCGGTGCTCCGCCTTGAACATTACTCTTCAATTGTTTTTGTAGCTCATGTTTGCAATTACGATATTAATTATACTCTTTCCTGTATCTTTGAAGGAGTTACTCATACACAAAAATAATTCCATAAAATCTGGCTGTAAATGGAGAATGTTCTTGTTTGAACTCATTATTTTGGCACTCCTGCACTTGTGAGTGAGTGAGTGAGGAAGTGAAGAGGTTTGGGTGCCTCTTAACATCGACGTCTTGACAGCCGATTGCACTTGTAACTTAATTTCGTTGTATGCAGATTTACACACTCATTGTTATTCTGTTGTCATTATCGACTTGTTTCCTTGGCCGGGTAGGCACTGGAGACTTTCATATTAAAAAAAAATATAATTCAGTCACACAACTGATATCAAACTCACAAAGTAGCGTAAGAGTACGTTAAATTCTTCAGCGGCACAAAGGAAGACCATTAATTGCCCAATCTCTGCCAAAACCTTACGACAGTGTTTGGTTGGCATGTAGATAATTACTGCGCTCATTTAAGTAAACTAATGTTTTAAATGTCTCTTAGGACTAACTGGTCTAACAATACATCCGAATTAGTACAGGGAAATTATGGTTGACTACAAGACATTTTTCATGATGTTTAGATGAGTAACAATCCCAAAATTATATGCCAAAATATGGTTTGTTGCACATCTCCGGAAAATTATATCATCGATCTGCAAGAACGCACACAATACGAAGGAATTTAATTCATGAGAACAGTAAATAAACATCACTAATTGCAGAAATCTGTTAATATGAGCGAAAATCTGGCTACATGCTGTCAATAGAACGTTACTCAGTCGTGTCTGTTAGCTCTATCTTAGTGACAACAGTTCGATAAGTAACGTTAATGCCAGATACAGTTTTTCTGCGCGCCAACTCTTAGCGTGAGGTATTACTCCTATTTTTTTTTGGCTACATTTAATTATAACACAGGGGGACACGACCAAATAAATAAGGGATGGATATATATTCGAATGATAAAAAAATGGCTGCAGGTTAGTTATAATATTGCAGAAAGCGTTTAAGTTGGAAAACTAAGTTTCTGGATAATGTGTGCTTGAACAAATATCTACAGCGACTACAAGACCAGTTACTGTTAACAAATTATTTCTTAAAAGTAATCGGGCCTGCCAGCCATATTTTGGACGAATTTTCGTAAGGTGAGAACAATTTTTTTTTTAAATTGCGAAAAATGTCGGCTTGTGTTATTACTCTGAGCTCTACACTTTTAGTGGGACTCTACTGTAACTTCAGAACAGAGTACTGGACATACCATGCGGATAGGCAATACGCAAGACTCTGCAAACAATGCGGTTGCTGCAGTCTAGGGGCGTCAAATCCTGTATGAGGTACGCCACTGAGAAAGTGTTGGTGAGAAATGCTTCAATTAAAAATACGCCTTAAACATATGGGGATTGATGTGTAAGTATTCTCATTTAGTGCACCAGACACGTGAGCGCGGAGCAAAATTATGACTCATCTAACTCCATCATTGACGAAACAGGAGACGGTTCCTAATTTAGCAGTTAATGTATTGTCCCCAAGAAATTAATAACTCTATGGCTGGGCCAATATTCATACGAAATTTAACAAAAATTCACAATGGTGGGATACTCTTATTCCTACTTGTGCAAGAAAAAAAAAAACCAAAACTTATGGGCAGCTTCTGACAGCCTGAAAGTCGAGCAACATTTTCAGAACTCACCCCACAAGACACGATTGTTGAGTGCAGTCTGACATATTAAATTTATTCATAAAACGATAAGAAACTAAATGAAATGAATTCAATGCCCACGAATTTAAAAACTACTCTTACAAAACGAAATATTTTTTTGTACAATACTGCTTACTTTGCTGGGAGCATTTAAAGTCAGTGTATCCCGTATATAAATTCTCAGGTGGCAAAGAAACCTTTTAAAGGGGTGGATTAAAAAATGCTTAATTAACCGGTATGCTGTTATACTGAAGTGCATGTCGCAGGACTACAGAACTGTATAGTGGAATTTGGAATGCCACTGTTCAACCATCTCTGTTCAGTGCTGCATTGTCCTCAACCTCTCAGGCTATACTTTCAGACTGCATGGATTTACTGACAGCTTAGAGAGCGGTTACACTGCTGTTGTGTACCTTCTAGTTACATCTAACTTTGGCATGATCACCACTCATTTGTTATTGACTAAATGCGAGGTAGCTCCATTGGAGCGGGTTATTCTTCCTAGGTTGTATTTGTGTGCTGCTGTATCGCTGTCTCGATGTTGACGTTTGGTACTCAACACATACACTCCAACCTTACAATTAGACAACATATATGGATGGTCTGATTCATCAGGTGCTCTCTCTTGGATGAATACTTCTCCTCATGTTTTTAATGCATATGTCGCAAATGGGGAGAGTTAGATATACCGTGCACCTCAGTGGACTGGTGATATCAGTGCCCGTATTATAACTGGACGGATTGGGTAAATGCCCAGGGTGCCAGGAAGGAGGAGGTAGGACGTAAAATATATATTAATTTGTGTTTATTTAACTTCATTAATGTTGTCTAGATGAGAGCGAATCGAGCAGTGGCTGGAGCCTGGTTACAAGGCCAATGGTGTTTGCTCATGACTGTACCGAATTGTTTCCTGCTCGAAACTTTCAGCTGGTGGATCGAGGCTTCTGCAATTGACATGGCACTCTTGCAAGTGAATGGTCTCAAAACCACAACTAAACGACGGTTTTTATTTTACAGTGAGTATACAGTCGCTGCTGTGTTCTTGTAATAAGAGTCCGATAAAAACTTAAAAAATAAAGAAACTTTACACGTATAAGTTCTGTTTTCAATGGAAGATAAATTTTCATATTAGCATTGCACGAGCTGCATGTAGCTGATAAAGTATGCAAAATCACGTTTTCATTATTGGCATATTTATTTTAGATACTTCAGGCAGTATCACGATAAAAGTGCAAAAAGGAGAAAATATTTATTTTCAGAAAAAATTATAGTAATAAAGTGAATTTAGAAGTTCTATGTTGTGCACATAAATTTTGATATAGTACGTTGAGTAATGAGGAATGTGTTTGGATAAAACTCAAAATAATTTTTGAATGTCATAAATAAATTTCCTGAAAGTTCATTGCACTATTTACTTGCAGTTTTAAGTTTTGCTGCAAAATCCTAATTTTGAATTGCTAGAAATTAACCCCTACTGTAGGCGAGTCAAATTTTGAATATGCAAGAAGAAAATACTCCATGGACACGGCCTACAAAATAACTTCTGTTGAAATCAACACTTTGCTAATAAATACATTTGAAAGTTGAAAACGTTTAAACTTGCGGTAAGAAAAGCAAAAAAAAAATAGTTTTCGATCGATTTGGCATTTTTATCAAAATATGGTTATTACACGCATGTCAAATAGAGATGATGAGAAGTAGACTGGGAGTGACAAAAATAGCCAAGATAAGGAATGAAAATGCCAGAGAGACATCAAGAGAGGAGTTTATTNAAATCAACACTTTGCTAATAAATACATTTGAAAGTTGAAAACGTTTAAACTTGCGGTAAGAAAAGCAAAAAAAAAAATAGTTTTCGATCGATTTGGCATTTTTATCAAAATATGGTTATTACACGCATGTCAAATAGAGATGATGAGAAGTAGACTGGGAGTGACAAAAATAGCCAAGATAAGGAATGAAAATGCCAGAGAGACATCAAGAGAGGAGTTTAGTCAAGATTAAGATGGTTTAACCACATTACAGGAAGAGATGATGGGAGGATGCCGAAGGAGATGCTGTAATGGCAAGTGGAGGGTAAATGTCCAAGAGGAAGACGGAGAGAGAAAGAGAGTTGGTTGAGAGGAATGAGGAGAAGTGTATAAAATATATATGTCGATTATGTTGAAGTGCAAATATAGAAGTGATAGATGGAAGCAACTAGATGTTAGGTACGGCTTAACTTCTCGTCGACAGCGAGGTCTTTAGAGATGGAGCATGCTGCTCAGACAAGCAGAAATGGGCATGGTATTAGCCATGGTCTGTAGTGAGGAATTATCGCAGTGATTTAGAGAAACCATGGGAAACCGAACTGAGAAAGGCCAGACCTGGGTTCGACACCCAGGCCCTTACGGACGCGAGTCCAGCGGTTGACCACTGCACCACCTCGCCGAGCGTGTTAGGAGTAAGTGAAGAGATTTGGGCAGCTCCTAACATCGGGATATTGATAGCCGATGAGGGTGAAGTGAGGTGAGTTTGGAGCAGCGCCGGAATGAAAGGGCGGGGAAAACGGAAGATCCATGAGAGAACCTAGCGACCAGCGGCATCGTCCGACACGATTACCACTTGCGAAGATCCGGAGTGAACCGGCCGGGGATCGAGCCCGGTTCGCATTGGTGGGAGGCGAGCAGTCTAACCGCTCAGCCACCGTGACCCCCTGGTAAAATAGTATACGTAGTTAGGGACAGTNAAGGTGTTGTGGAGGTGGATGAGGCACCTTTCAGCGGCGACGCTCTCCATGGTGCGGCGCATGAGCGGGTACTGGTCGAGCACGACGTTGAAGTGCTCCACGGACAGCGAGAAGAGGTTGCAGTAGGTCTCGGCGCGCACGCTCGCCACGCGCCGCGCGTTCGTCAGCAGGCAGATCTCGCCGAAGTAGGAGCCGTCGCTGAGGCTCGTCGCCACCTCGCCGTTCGCCATCACGATGTCCACGATGCCCTCCTGGATGAAGTACATCTTGTTGCCGATCGTGCCCTCCTTGATGATGATGTCCCCTGGCACACACACACCACGCCGTCAGTAACTTCTCTAACTGTGGTCCGCGGACCACTGCTGCTCCGTGATTATGGGCTGTCCACGACAAACTGAGCACGCTTGAAATCCCTGCTTACGATCTACTTGCCTGCACTTTATGTATTATTCCTCCCTATGTAAAATTAACATTGCCTTGTATTGTAATGTATAGGGCTTATTAACGTGCCCCTCTGTTATGCCCGAAGGCATATCAGGGGACGGCTTGCAAAATAACTTATGACCTAACTTAAACTAACACCCATGCCTTACCTGGGATTTGAACCCAGAACCTCCCGCACCCCACACCGGTGGCGCACCAACCGACTGTGCCACAGGAGGACGGCAACATTGCTGTGCCCGACCACTTTATTCCTGCTTCGGTTCAGTAAAACTGTGAAGTTATTATAAAAGTAAATATTTTACAGTTATCCATTTCATACATTTAGTGTGCATTAAATAAACAGAAATCACAAGAAACCATTTCAGTATTCACAATTGTTTACCTAGCACTTTTAATTCAATGTAAAGACATGGAACTATTTTCCTTCTGTCGTTACCAGCAACGTGCCCGTCGGAATACTTGCAGGTAGGGGCAGTGACTTTTTAAAAGATTGATCTCAAAAGTGCTTAAATTACCGTGAACAACCTATAGTTTTCCCATCGGGCCATTTGCAAATACTGCAATTACAAAAATTGACGGGTCACACTCATTTATTGCTAAGTCTGATTCACTTACACATAGTATGTTTATTTACATAAATATGTAATATATATATAAATATATAATTGCATTACAAGTTTTGTGGTAGCCGCAGTTACACTTGACGTTGAATTAGGGAATTGTATTCAAAAGGATATATAAAAAAATAATTGCTGATAAATTATTTTGTTCGCTGGCCATTCTGACGACTCTGTACGGCCACAGTGACCGCGGCCAGGTGGTATGCAAAATAAATTTCATGATACATTTTATTGTTTTAGTTTAACTTTTATGTTGTTAAATAACATAACATTAAAGTTTTGTGATGATGATGATAACTTTATACGATGGTAATTTATTCTAAAGAATATATAACTCATTATTCCAGAGTTTTGCTACTTGGAAGGAAAATATGATATTTATAACGCTGAAAGCCAAATAGAGCAAACCTTAGAACTTTTTCTTGTGAAATATATAAAAGGAGATGTTGTATTTTTACAATCACGTACTGTAGACTTGGCGTTTCGTACGACATTGTTATTGCAAACACACAAAATTTCACTTGCAGATTTACAAAAAAATTGGTAACCAGTTTCCAAAGTTTTTCACACGCACAGTGGTTGAAATTCGGCGCTCCCCGCCTGTCGCGTAGGGACGTATAGGCTATTCACGGTAAAGTGAGCACTTTTGATGACCTCCCATTTTGAAATAATAGTGAATAAGTATATTTTATCGTAGCCTTATGAGTTAACTTTCGAGTCCGGTGAAATATACATACTGTGTTTGTTACTCACATTGCAATATTTATTTGAAAAAGTGACGGAAGGATAAAACATCGGCTATGGGAAGAAACTAAAAGTAACTAGGGCCTGTGCTGACTTGAGAGTGAACAGCGTATAGTAGCTGGCGGTACCTGGCTGGAAGACCTCGTATCTGAGCTTGGTGACGACGTCCGACACGAAGTTGGAGTCGGCGTTCGCGAAGAAGGGGACGGATGCCACCAGCGAACGGCAGTTGTAGTTGATGACGTCCTGCGAACACAACAGCGACCACGGGCCGTCACTCACGTCACCCTCACGGCACGGCAAGGCAAACTGATCGGGGGTGCCGGGTTCGAATCCCGGACCGTTCACGTGCACACAGCTGGTCCGACACTCTGCCTCTGCATCCAGTACACGTGCCTTCCGACCAAGAGGTTCCGGGATCGAGTCCCAGACAAGCCGCGTGCACCTCAGGTCGGTATAGCACGTAATAAGCCCTCTGGTATATGTTATTTAATCATTGTATTTTAGCATCCTCGCTATATGCCAGGAAGGTAATTGTGTGACAAACAACTCTAAGCAGAAATCATATATCCTAAACGACACACCTGCGTTGCTTACCCGGTATGGTAAGCTGTAACCACGTGGTACAAAAGTATTAGCAATAACCATTCATATCTTCCTGTAAAATAAAATTGGCTGTGTTAATAAACCCCAAAAAAATGTACCTGAGGTATCTATAGTTTCCTTTCGGTGAAGTATATTTTGTGTTCACTCGATGAGTAAGTTTCGTGCAAAACTGTGAAAGACTTAATTAAAGAAAAATTAATGGAAATTATAACATCTTCGTTGTGATTTTTGCCTTCCCTGGATTATTTCTTCTTCGTTGACAAAAAAAGTTTTGTCAACGGAGACCTCTATTAGAAACAAAATTATTTGAATCCATTAAAAAAAATTATGTTTAACTAATATACAATAGTATTGCGTAGTAATTTGTGATAGCAATTTGCAGCTACAACAAAATAATTTTCTTAGGACATTATAAAAATTTGTTAACGTCTTCATTGGCAAACAAGTGATATATTTTGTTCAACTTGACACTACCGAATACCTTCCAGCTTTCCCACCACTCTGGTACCACTTTCTTACATTCACCATACCATGATGGCCGCACTGTTTTACGTGAATATTTACTGAAAGTTTATGTACTTTTTATGTAGTTTTTGGTAATTTTTCAAAACAGTGTGTAAGTAGTTACTTTGATTTTTCTTATATCATTGGACTAAATAATCCCAGATTGAGATAAAGAGTTGTTAAGGTATATAACACGGTTTGTTAGAATAGTCGCAATTGAAAGTATACCTTACGTTGGTAAACGTTACGTTTAACCAAACTAATTTGAAAGTTAACGAAACGTTTTTTCCCCTGAAAATTACTACGTATTTCAAAGGATTCAGTCGTTTGGTCGAGATGATAATATCTGCGCATATCCAAATATTTTGGTAACGTTCACATTTCTCTAGCCCTATTGAAGCGAAATGTTGTCTTGTCAGGCGAGAGGTATTATTTTTTCAGTACAAATGCCGCGATGCCCCAACTTCTTCAGTCGCCTAGGCGTGAAACACACCAGGTTGGAACATGTTCTCAGCCAGTTGAATCTTTAACTGGACAACTTCGCTGGTCGAGCATATTATCGATCCCTCGCCCGTGGCCGCCATATCACCGGTATGACCTCTAGGCTAAAGAACGCTGTGTAAAAATACCAATAATTGTGCTGCGGCAAAGTTCGTTGAGGCGCAACAAGCATTGTTATGCATGTTCTGGTCAGCGTGTAAGGGGGAAGGAAACACTGGAAACATTTTTTGTAAGACCTTTACGAATCTATGGAAATTAACCCTTACGATTTTTTGTTGTTGTGGATACATATTTATTTTGCAGTGCTCATGTAACTGTGATTACAACAAAAAAGTGTTTGTTTTTTATTTAATTACCTTAGTTACTCACTAACTGCCTATAATTGAGTAACTTGTATGATTTTTCTTGAGCAGAAGACTCAATCTACAGTGTTATCGTTAGCAGTTACTCAAGTCACGTGAACAAAGAGTTTTGTTGTCACCATATAATAATTTTTTGTTCACCAGAACAACAATTCGGCAGGGCGAATATCCGTTATTCTTTTTCTTCAGGGCATTGAAAGGAAAATTTGTCTGCATACGGCAAAACGAATGTGTTGAATCAATTCAAGTATTTGTTGACCAGACAAAGGGGTTCACTCAGTCGCGAAACAATGTCTCTAACTTACGATGGGGTGCGCATTTAGAAGCCCCACTAGGTTAGGAGGGGGAGGAGGTACAAGTCTTCAAGTGCTCCTCTTAAGAGCACTGGTCACCAAAAATACATTATTTTATTTTTAATAAAATAATGAAATACAATTAATATAATCAATATATGTATATGAATATACAAATAACAAAGAATAAAAACAAGATAATAAAAAACTAATAAAATTAAAGTTAAATAAAAAAACGTACCTTGTACGAAACACCGTTCAACTTGTAGACATTACTTATAAGTACTCCTTCCTCGCATATACATTTTTTAGATCGCATAGTTTTTGCATCATGGCATGTCAAAATCACAATTTTAGTGTTTCTAAGACGTACGAATAGAATAAACGAAATAATTCGCAAAAAATTTAGCAAGGGTGACTGAACGTTCATGTCTTAATTCCTTTTTTAGGTAAGTATTCTTAGCAAAACTTATGTGACGAAAAAATCCTAGAATGCTACAAATAAAAAGAAATGCAATAGTTTCTTTATTTAAATTTTTTTAAATTGCGTTAAGTTTTCATAGCATGATTTTAAAGATTCCTTGAAGTAATTCGTGGTATCTCATTTCAATGTGGAATATCTCAATTCGGTAAATGAGATAGTTTTTATTATTTGTACGTACCAAAAACATTTGACTTGTCATTGTGTGAAAAATATGCGAGAAAATAATACTTGTAAGTAGTTCATACAAGTTGAAAAGCCTTTCGGTGACCAACACCCCTAAGAAAATTTTTATCTTGTTATAAATTTCATTTTTGAGCCTCAAAAACATGAATTACATGTCGTATAACAGATAGAAAAAAATATATAACCCAGAAGCGAAGATGCATGTATCAGAAACACATTACAACATTTAATTAGAGATTGTGTACAATAAATAAATGTGTCTCAGTGAGCAAAAAAACAGCTTGAGTGAACATTTAATCTCATTCTGACGGCAATTACTAAATTTAGGGAGGGGCGACGTGTAGCCTGAACTCCGTATTTGTCACGCCACGACAAGTCGGGCGCACTTAAAATTCAGTTAACAGTGTAACAGTTGTTTGGCCACGCATGACACACAAGTGTTTAGTTGGCTGAAGCAGACGTCCCCGTGAGTGCGAAGTGCGGGCCGGGCACGCGACGCAGGACTCACCTCTCGCAGCTTCTCGGACAGCTCTCCCAGGATCACCTCCTCGTCGAAGAACTTGCCCTGGTATCGATGTTCGAAGTACTCTGTTATCCTCTGCCGCATCTCGCGCGGCAGCTTGCGATACGCCATGTACTCCTCCACTTGCTTCACCTGCCACCAACACACACACATGCCATTGCGAGAAATAAAATAAAACTCAACTGCATAAAAAAAAAAAAATGTGTACACAAACTTGTGTCTATCACAGTTTTTATCATCCGCTAAAAAGAAATGCCATTTGGTTGTCCCTAGCGTATTTATATAACTGGGCTGTACGCGAAGGTTACGTTGACTGTGAAACTGAAGGAAAAGTTGACGTAATCTTGTCTCTATCATAATAACACCTGCAACTTTCAAACCTTGCGCACGGGCCTGCATTCAACATCGATACTACCTCCCACTTCACCGTGTGCCCGGTTAACACTTTCATACCCACATTAATCGACGGTTTCTGGTGCTGCAAATAACATAATCTGTGATGCGCGCGGTACCTAAACTGGCAAAGAACTTGTTTCGTTAACACAGCCATTAGTGTTCGGTTACCGGTGTAGTGTTACCGGTTACGNCTAAACTGGCAAAGAACTTGTTTCGTTAACACAGCCATTGAGCTGTAGTGTTCGGTTACCAGTGATAAGGACCATCTTTAACATCTTTAAATTAAGAATAAGAGCAGAGTACAATCTAACCCCTTAATAAGAGTTTATATTATATTAATCAGATATATCATGGTATATAATAAGAATTTAATGTAATATAGATGATTACCGGTAAAAAACATTTAATTTTAAATAAGTATTTTTGTACAGTAGGTATTAGTTATGTATAAATCCCTTACTTTTTCATTTTTTTTTTCATTTAAATGAAAAAAGTAAGGGATTAACTGTATATAATAATTTATATTAAATTTAATTATCCTATATTATGTTATTATTATTAAATACCCATTTATTTTATATAAATAATTTATATTACAGTATGAAATATTACAATGTAAAGTAGTGCAGAAGCACGGTTAACGAATCAGTTACCCCCAGAGAAGATGATTAGGCGCTGAGTCTAGCTTTGTACAGTGTCGGTCAAAAGTAACTTTGCTGTGTGTTATGTACACACGTTGGGTGGAAATTTAGTTCGAGAATGAATAATTCATGCCATTGTCCTCGGCGTACCAAGCTTGTAATTTATTGCTTGTGATATTTCAGCAAGTACTCAGTCAGCGTAAATAAATGCAGGTCAAAATACTAATTGGTTACAAAACCCGAAAACATAAAATGATGTAGGACTGAAAGGGTGAAATGCGTATTTAAGAATTTTTTAAAGTAACATCGTATTTATGGATGAGATTCTACTCGGGAAACTTCCCTTCAGACCACGTCATTACTTTGTGTGCTGTTCCATCAAAGTGCTGTAACCCTCACGGGGTTCAATAGATCACCGCCAAAACGCGCGTTTGCTTGGTGTAATCTTTGCTCTTGTGTGGACTGTGACATGGTTTTTCAGTTACCACCTTATCTCTTTCCCCTCCAAATCCTCTGTCTATATGCACATGAGCGGTAAATGGTGTGCGTGCGAGCTCGCGTACACGCTACTTTTGCCGGGGTTCGCCGAACACTGGCTCCTGCAAGCACCCAAGACAAGCCTAAACCACACAGCTTGTATTGTGCTACTTTCAAATTCAATACCCCTAAGCATTACAATATTTAAAGGCTTGTTCCTAGAAGGAATAAAATCAAGTTTACACGTACGCCGGTAACGCCGAACTGGCAGAGCAAAAACTTGAACAGCCAATCAGACCGCGTCCACAATTTCTACTAACGGAAATAAGAGAACTCTCCGATAGTTTCAAGAGGTTCACTGTTCCAAAGGGTTACATGAGTTATCTGCTTATACATAGCATAACAGTCTAGATATCAAACATATTTATTTTACTCAACACATTTGTAAACTCAGCGTAGTGTGGATATACGCAGATATGTAGTATGTACTAAATATAAAATACATGCAAACCAACAGGTTTACAATTAAAAACAGTTTAGTTTAAAAAACGATATTTTCTTAACTACCAAAATAATAGAAGTATAACATAAAATTACAAACGAACCAGTGTGAACAGAAAAACAGTCTGCTGATATGTAAACAATCATATACCGATAGAACTGATAAAAAAAAATGGTAAATATTATTTGAAAACGAAGCAAGGTAAGGACAATTTGTTTTTCTTTCAGTAAAGACATTCCTGCGAATTTCGCGAAATTTTTTCTTAATTCACACAAGTTTCTGTATACTTGCTGATACTTTTCTGTATTTGAAGTTTTCTGCATTTGCACATTTATTAAACGGCATTATTTTAGAATAGAATGAGAGTAAGAGTTCTGGTTAACGCGTCTTCTTAAAAAAGGAGCACTGAAAAAAAAAATTAATAATCAAATTAAAAAAAAAAATCCAGATTTTTGTTTGTGACTGAAAACTATCACTATCGCTGAAAACTGCCAAATCATTTTAATGAAACAAATAGAAAAATAGCAGATGACAAAAACTGAAGGCAAAATGAAGATAGTTGAGTTGAGAGAAATAGAGTTAAGAAAATTTATCAGAGANATTATTTTAGAATAGAATGAGAGTAAGAGTTCTGGTTAACGCGTCTTCTTAAAAAAGGAGCACTGAAAAAAAAAAATTAATAATCAAATTAAAAAAAAAAATCCAGATTTTTGTTTGTGACTGAAAACTATCACTATCGCTGAAAACTGCCAAATCATTTTAATGAAACAAATAGAAAAACAGCAGATGACAAAAACTGAAGGCAAAATGAAGATAGTTGAGTTGAGAGAAATAGAGTTAAGAAAATTTATCAGAGANAGCAGATGACAAAAACTGAAGGCAAAATGAAGATAGTTGAGTTGAGAGAAATAGAGTTAAGAAAATTTATCAGAGAGTTAAAAGAATTAAGTGAGAATTGATTGGTTTGAACAGTATGATAGCTTGAATGGTTGAGTGGTTCAGCGGTTTCAACACACTACGTTTTGATTAAGATAGTAATAATAAAGATGTTTCCTCATTACTGAAGGCACTGCTCGCGAATAATTTCACGTATTTTGAATGAAGGATTCAAAATTACATTGCCTGAAAGGTACATAAATTTAATAAAAAAATTGGTTAATAACGTTTACAAAGGTCCGAAAGAACTTACGAACTGTCGAACTGTGCATGACTTGGAATTCTCTTAAGTTCAAGTGTAAAGATAATTTTAAAGGCTGACATTCATTTCATAAACTCAATACTTTCAGAGCAAAATTAGTTTCTGAAACAAGGTAAAATAAAACAAAGTGTCGTTAGGAAATGCTGCATTAACTATAAGAAATATAAGAAAGAGGAACTAACCAAGCAGATGTAAAATAACTTTTTTCCAAATTAATTAATAAATTTAATTAATTAAACATAATCAACTATCCCTTTTTCACTAGAAAATTCTTATATAGTTTTTAATTTGAAATTAATCAATTTTGATTGTAACATTATATCTCAAAAAAGCTATTTATGATTTTAATTTTTTAGAATTATTCTTGATTATATTTTTTAGGCAAATTCATTTTAAATTTATGGAAAAGTTGAACAATTCTTTAATTTTGAAAACAACATAGAAATTNTATTTTTTAGGCAAATTCATTTTAAATTTATGGAAAAGTTGAACAATTCTTTAATTTTGAAAACAACATAGAAATTAATTTTTTAACTAAATGTGTTGTAGTTTCTAATTAATTCAATTAAAAAAAAGTTATTTATACAATTAACTTTGCTAGAAATCTTAGTTTGATGTTATATATCTCAAGTTATTCTTCCTTTGAAAACTTCATATGCAAAACGATTTTGACATTAAAATAACAATATTACAAACCGTGTCCTCTATAAATGCTTTGTTCACGTCGACATTAAATACAAGAATTATTTAGTCTTTAAAAATCACCGTTTTCCAATGTGAGCGGTTAGTAATATAAAAAGGTCTTATTTTTACTAAGAATGAATATTATGTAATTTTGATCATCAGTCCTGTTATCAACAGGTAGGTAAAAATCTCTTTGTTTCTGTAAATAGCAGGTATTTAATTTTAATTTTGTATCTCTAAAATAGTTGTAACAGGGTGCGTTATGGCGGAGGGACGAGAGGGGACCACCCTTGATGGAAATAGAAAATTCCAAATTTTTCAGAGTAAAAATGATTTTTTATATTTTTAACCCTATTTCTCACATCACAATGATAAACATTGGTGAATTAACTTTATGATTAACATTATTTTTTGTTTATTTGTAAACCGATGATTAAAAATCTAACTAATATTATTATATTGATATCTGTTTCATCAAAAATTAAGAACAATTGAACTTTCAGGAACTTTTTCTGCAAACCGCAGATAAGTAAAACCAATACAAATTATGGGAATTTTTACATAACTTCCTTGGATCGGCCACATAACTGATAGTTTTTCAATAATATTCCCTTGCTCTGCATAATCTTTAGTAACTGTACTTTCATAATCTTAAATTTTATAAACATATAAACAGTTATTATCATAACTATTTTCTGTAAAAATAATCTTATAAGAACCTTTTCAATTAATTGGATTAATTTCTCTACTAAAACCAAGCATATATCTTTAAGGGCGAATTTGATTAGGTTTAACAAAGTAAATAGATTTCACTAGATATTTATTATCAGCACCACTCTTATTTCTTAATAAGTATGTTCTGAACACTACCTTTACAAAGCATTCGTGATTGATGAAATCATTCATTCGTCTCAATAATATATCAATGTTTATAAATTCCAGTGCTTGAAAAGTGAAAAAGAAAATTTTATGGTGGATAATTTCTACCAGCTGCATCTCTTTTTTACAAGTCCAAATATTTCATAAATATAAACATCATTTCGGAAATAAAACTGAAATGTATATAACTGTTGAATTCAATAACATTTTTGTAAAATTTAAAATTTTTTCTTGTTTGATCTGTTTTAAAAAAGATTTTTCTTTCAAAGATTGAGATATTTATGTGGCTCATTTTAGGGACGATGAAAGCTCTCATATTCAAATAGATCCAAGAATTTGATCTCTTGCATTTATAAAAATCATTAATATAGGCAAAGAAAAAAAAAATTGAAAAAAAAAATTAGTGCCATTATAGAAAGGTACAACCTAGGAGGAGTTAAACAAATTTTTTTATTGTGGCGCAAAAGTATTTACAGTCAAAAACAAATTAACTGTTAAAATACTTAATGTTATTGTTTGTTTGAAGTACAAAAATTTAATTAAAGCTAAGAAAAATTTAATTTATACTAAAAGTTTAAATTGTTTCCACAAAAACTTGGAAAACAGACATATTTTAATAAAAATATGGAAGATAAGTAAAAAAATATCAAGTTACTTTGGCGCGTCCTGTGTCCCGAAATATCCTGTGTCCCGAAATATATTTGTTCGTCAAGAGGCACACTCTGCCGGAAGTCGCAGCTGCATCTTGCAGCTGCATCTCCCCTGAGTCGGCTACCGCAATAAATGATGAGAGCTTTTGGCGAGCGTGCGAGGAGAACGACGCCAGGAAGGCGCAGCTGCATCTNTTATAGAAAGGTACAACCTAGGAGGAGTTAAACAAATTTTTTTATTGTGGCGCAAAAGTATTTACAGTCAAAAACAAATTAACTGTTAAAATACTTAATGTTATTGTTTGTTTGAAGTACAAAAATTTAATTAAAGCTAAGAAAAATTTAATTTATACTAAAAGTTTAAATTGTTTCCAAAAAAACTTGGAAAACAGACATATTTTAATAAAAATATGGAAGATAAGTAAAAAAATATCAAGTTACTTTGGCGCGTCCTGTGTCCCGAAATATATTTGTTCGTCAAGAGGCACACTCTGCCGGAAGTCGCAGCTGCATCTTGCAGCTGCATCTCCCCTGAGTCGGCTACCGCAATAAATGATGAGAGCTTTTGGCGAGCGTGCGAGGAGAANAAAAACTTGGAAAACAGACATATTTTAATAAAAATATGGAAGATAAGTAAAAAAATATCAAGTTACTTTGGCGCGTCCTGTGTCCCGAAATATATTTGTTCGTCAAGAGGCACACTCTGCCGGAAGTCGCAGCTGCATCTTGCAGCTGCATCTCCCCTGAGTCGGCTACCGCAATAAATGATGAGAGCTTTTGGCGAGCGTGCGAGGAGAACGACGCCAGGAAGGCGCAGCTGCGTCTTGCAGTTACAAGGGAGCTACCAAGTGTTCCAGCACGTGCAGACGATATCCGGAGGGAGCGGAAGAAACACGTGCGCCGACCAAAGAACCACCAAGGGTTCCAGCTGGTGCAGTGCAGAACAATAAACGTCTATGCCAGAAGCGAGGGACGACGCCGGGCCACGTGCGGGTAGCCGGAGCGCCAAACATGTGTTTTACGACCCAGGGGACACGGCGGTCAGCGCGGCCACATGCAGAGGGGATGCAAGTTTAATATGGCGAACGAGCATACAAAACCACGAGAGAGAGGAAGGAACAGGGCAGTCGGCCGACGTGAAGCGCGGAGTGCGGAGTGGATCCGGGACGATTNCGGCGGTCAGCGCGGCCACATGCAGAGGGGATGCAAGTTTAATATGGCGAACGAGCATACAAAACCACGAGAGAGAGGAAGGAACAGGGCAGTCGGCCGACGTGAAGCGCGGAGTGTGGAGTGGATCCGGGACGAGTCCGAGAGAAGGCGTCGGGACGCCAATGGCAGTCGGCCGTCGTCAAACGAGCAGTGCGGAGTGGAGCCGGGAGGAGGAGTTCGAGACCAGGCGTCAAGACACCCACACCGGTCAGCGAGGAACTGACGCAGCCAGGCGTCGCAGCCCATCCACAGAGGGAAGGAGCAGTCCCGAGGACGCCGGCTGGGAGATCAACCTTCGCCTAGAGACAAGCTAAGTAGAAACACACAGGAAGTGCAACGAACCTTGCTCCCCACGGCGCAAATCTCCGCGTCTAGCCTAACGTAGCCTATGTAGTTAGGGGAGAGGGGAGAGTTGTCTCGTGTGTTCATGTAGAAGTTAACCCATTAAGCATAAATAAAACTGTCATATGTTAACTCGCAAAGAAGGTGAATTTATTTGGTAAATTGGACCTAGGGATAGTAACGTCAACATATTCCTACGCCCTAACACTGAGGGCTAGAATCCATCGCTGGCGCCTTACGCCGAGAGCAGAATCAATACCTACTTATAAACCATAGCATTGGGCAGGTATCAACTTAGTAAAATGATTTGTTTAAATGTTTTTTTTAGAAATTTAATTGGAAGATTGTAGGTCATTCAAAGTGAAGAAAATGGTAGGAAAACAAAGTTTATTAAAATGAAAAAGTAAGCATTGTAAACGCGTCAAAAAGTAAAATGTCTGATTTTGTTGTTACAATCTCATAGGAATTTATTTAATTCGAGAATTGAATGTCATTTATCATTTATTTAGGAATTCTGAACGCCATGGAAATTAAATTATTTTCTGGGCATTAAAACATTTTAATTTACTATTAATGTATCTTTGACGTTACAAATTCATGTGGTCCTTCTACAAAATTAAATAGAAGGTTTTAAAGAAGTGACCAAGGAATAAATAAATTAGAGGAATCTTGTAAAAATCGTAACATTACTTATAAAGAACACAAATACTTGGAGTTTAGACATTAAGCTGAAGAAATTCTTCAACAAGAAGCAAAATAAATGGTGTTAGACAAAAATACTCCTATATGTGAAAACCAATTCTGTTGCTATTCTTTCAACAATGTTTGTAAAAAGGATATTTTATTCCTTCAACTGTGTTTGTAAAAATACTCTTTGGTTAAGGCATAACAATTTGTTAAATTTTTGGTGCTTAATTCTTTATTATAGAAATGAGAATGAAAACGTCATTTTATACCGCCAACCAATAGCTTAGAAAATTACATCTTTACAAAAATCAGTTTAAAAGGAAAAAAAAAAAAAAAAAAAGAAAAATACAAAAAAGAAAAGGAATTTTACTAACATTTATATCAAGCACTTTTAAGTAAATATCGATGAAATAATCTGGAAGAGGATTAACACATAAAGACGAATTTTTACCAATTTTATTTGCTGTTCTGGGTGCATTAGGTGGTATAACATTTTGAGTAAATGCAATTAATTTTTCTCTTAAATACACAAAATAAATCAAGAATTACTAGAAGTAAAAATATGCAAATTTAGAAATGCTAGATGAAGCTTGGGTGCTTAGTAAACTAGAAAAGGAAGATTAAAAAAAAAAAAAAAAAAACCTTTGTCAAAATTTGATTTTAAAATTGCATTACAATATCTAAATAAAAATTGAAATTGATATATAATTCAACAATTAATAAACAAAATTGGTTTAAATATATTTTTTGTAGTAAATAGAAACATTTATCTATTGTAAAAACAATTTGTTATTTGGATACACTGCCTGACCCAAAAAAACAATAAAATGATTTATATCTAATTTACTTGCAAAATATATTACTCCTTTACAATCTATGGTAATTATATTTGAATTATATTACGTTACCAGCATGACTTATATCAATAACAAATCTTAAATTCGTATGATTAAGTGAAACTTTAAAAATTTTTCTACTGGCTTTATAAGTGTATTATCAGCCGAAGAAAAATTTCATTTCATTATATTCTTATTCCATTTTTATGATACAGGAATGTTGAAAAATTTTCAGTTTAATAATTTTATTATTAGTTAAAGCAAACTACAATTTATCATTATTCTTATTCTATTTTTATGGAATAGAAAAATTGATAAAATTTTAGCCTTAACACATTTAGGTTTACAAAATAATTTCAAACTAGTTCATTACATTCATATAAAATTATAAAATAGTATTAAAACATAAAATTTATATATTTTCCAGGATCAATATTTGAAGCACTTTCGGCCTAATTTCCAAATATGAATTATTTTTAATATTTGGTAACACATAAAACTTGGTTTTTCTTTTAATAATAGAAAGAGATCATTCTGAAAACTGAAAAAATCGATGTATAAGAATTTATTTTAATTACAAAATAAATGCTGCTTAAACCAATTAAACTGCGCAACCACTCAACAATTTAATTGCTTAAACAGTTCAAGTCATTCAACCATTCACTTCTCAAACCATTCAAGCCTTTCAACCATTCTCTGCTCAAGTGTTGAAACCATTCAATCTTTCAATCTCAAACTATTCAACAATTGAAAACTAATTGTTTCTGTATTTTCCATTATTACTTTTCCTTTCAACCAACAAACTTATTCAAAACATGTTTCAAATTAGTATCAGATTTAAAAAAATTAAATAATACATTTTTATATCTTTACGAATTTTCTGAAACCCTTGGATAAGACTGTGCTTAGTTAAAACAATCTATTATCTTAGGTCCTAATATCGCAAAAAATTCTAAAATTAAATTTGTATTATCTAATATGACATTATCGAATATAACAAATGAAACAGCCTCACAATTAACTAAAGAAATAATTTCATCATTATTTTTTAAATAAAAACGAGTCTATTCTTTAAACAGTTAAAAACTTTCATAACCATTTTGTAAACTAATGTAATTTTGTAGTTGCACTCTCTTTGTACTAACATTTAATTAAAAAAAATTATTGCATACTTCATTTATAAAAAAAAAAAAGAATAAACATTAATGTTATTTTGCGATAATTACTTGGACAAAAAATTAGTACGAATATGTGATTAGGCAAAATCTTGATTTTTTTTCGTATCTATGAAATGTTTTCTTCACAAATTAAAACACTTAAACTAAAATAAAATCCTTTAATTTTACCTTGAAGTTGTTTTAATTGTTTCACTTTTTCTTCGTTTAGTTTTCCTTCACTTACCAGTACCATACATTTTCCATCTTGCTGTTCAAATAGAGAAAATATCTAGCTGTAAGTTTTTTGAAAACATTAAAAAGCTATTTTCACAGATACTGTGCTGTTGTAAAATTTTTCCAAAATTTCGGGGCACATTATTTTCCAGAAATTACCTAATTTAGCTTATTTTGATATTTTTGTCGAATTACTTGTGTCAGTATTTTTGTATTGTTTAGGCTTGTGGTGATTTATTCCAATTTTAGAGCGATTGTATTATTTTAGTAATTTATTTCAACCAAGAATTCATGCATTGGAAGCGGTGCAGAGTTAACTTCGCTTCCAAGCCTGGCTGGAAGCCGGTTGCTTGCTGCAGACAGCTCAGTTTGCAACCGGATGTGAGCTGCTATGCTTGCACATCTGTAGCGTGGAACGCTTTTCGCTGTACCTTGTGCGTGCTACTTGCCAGAGGTGCAACGCGTGTATTTCTTACTGCAGAACAGTTGTGTGTAGTTGTAGACTTTTTTCGGTACCCCCAAGCGCTCTCTACGAACGACTTGCGAAACAAAATTTTGTCTCTTTTGGATCCACACGGAGAGAGCTGATTTGTATCCTTCCGCCACCACCAACCGTTTTTGAGAGACTCTTTGCACAGACGCCGTAGAATCATGACGTATCTGCCGTGTGCTGCAGTGTTAAGGGGGAGATCTGTGCGGGGGGTTAGCTTCCATGCAGCTAATTCTCTCTTTGTAATACGACATGTAGATTAGTGAAGTGTAAAGCTATTTTTAGATTTAAAATGCAGGATATTTTATTTATTTGGTTTAAAATAGTGTTCGACATTAAGCAGTTTCAACTATTTTTTCAGAAACTGGCGAGTACACAACACCAGTACTTTTCTCTGGTTGTACGTGCCGGGTTTTATTGACTCCGAAACAGTTCCACAGGGTCCAATATTTTGGTATTCACCAATCCAAGTTCAAGTTAGATCCAATTTTCAAGTTCACCTTTTCATTAAAATTTATTTTAAGTTTCAAGTACTACTCTCGTGTGAGAACCACTTGCCCAGCTTCTGTGTATTTGCCGCCCGGATCTAGATTATATCTCCAGCTTCACGGCTTCGTCTGGAGAAGTATCAGCTAAGTGCCACGTGACCACGCCTTCACACTTTAATAACGCCTTCACGGCATCATGTATTAACTATGTATTAACCAGGTCTTAATGTTGTTCACGTAAAGGCACTTTAAATGTAAAAAATTGCCATCTTCCAGTTTGCTAATTTAAAAAAAAGAAATATTAATTAGTAAAATATTGGATGATGAATTTTGTTATTTAAAGTTAACGTTTATAGGAACTATGTACGAAGTGCACTTCAGGGCATTCAATTCTTACTTTCGAGTTGCGTCAATATTACCAACTCATGAAAATTTATTGACAAGATAATTCTTTGTTTGTATACAAATGTAATCAATCAATTTAATGATTTATTTTGAAACTGCAACTTTATACTCTTTTCAATTATTTGATCTATGTGTACTTCTGGACATTATATAACTAATTAAATAAATTATTATGAAATATTACGAGAATCAGTTTTTATGTAAAATGTACGTGGTGTTTACCAGTTGCGTTTCTAAACCATTTATCAATTCACTATTATATCAAGTTGCTTAATAGTGCCTTGGATTATGGTAGCAGAATAATGTAACTTTTAACACCAGTGTCGACAGCATAATGTTTTGTTGTTCAAGTAATTATTTATTTTATAACATATTTTATGGACACTTAATTTGATTATTTATTTAACAGACACGTTGGTAACTTCTGCAAAAATCGAACGTGGTCGATTATATATTACTAAATATAATATGATTGACATATGTCAAGCTTTAATTATTGTATATTTCTGATAGCAATCATATTATTAACAACCATGCACCCTACCGTCGGTACAATGAGACAATGATCGCAATTTCAAAACTTTCTTGTTTTGCTCAATTTTATCATTGTAACATTTATGCAATAATTCTTCTTGATATATTTTGTTTTATTATAATCACCTGTTCAAGAAAAACTTTCGGAACATCTTTTATAACATAGTACACTGGAAATCAATTTAAGACGAAAAACTAATTGGTTCCCACTTTTGATTTTATAAAATGTGAAATTTCTCAAGATTTGGTTGGCATACGTCTATTCTGCAACATACACTTAAAATATACAACACGTAAGGAATTTGTAATCGCTGATTGTAATATTTAAAGCAGTTTTTTCATCGACCCTCTCAGTTTTAACTGATTAGTTTGATGAGCGGTCGACTTCATGGTTGCTCAGTTTACGATGGCTATAGTAAATCTGCAAGATCTTTAACATGTAAAATTTCGACCCTTGTTTGCTATTTTGCTTTTTGGAATAGCTGTGGGAAATCCTTGCTTTTTTTTTTTGCAGCGGAAGAACCTTAAGTTTTTCATCAAATAAATTGACATTTGTTAAGATGTTGGAATAGTTCTCAAATTTTGGAGAATCAGTGATGTCCATGTACACCGCAAAGTTTTTTTTAAGAATCTAGAAAGCCGTAAGTCAATTTTTTTTTCTTTGAAAACCTTTCAGCATTTTTGTTTACTGGATCAGAGACACTGTTATAACAACCGTTCAACGGACTGTAATGGTTAATGAAAATTTCAACTTCAATTATTGAATCCAAGATGTAGCCACATAATCGACTTCCAGAATCCCCCCGCACACTCAGCAGTTTTCGAAACCCACTGTCTAGATAATAATCTAGGTCTGTTAACTGACCAACTTATTTTTCAGAGGTTTTGAAACTGGATTCTTTGTCGACGTTATCTCTACCACAACTACATAAAAACCTCAGGTTTACCTTAACTGCGAGCTGTAAGAAATTCTTAGTCTTCTTTTTAAAATTGGTTTCTTACAGATTCTAAAATTTCTAGTGAGTTTTTGATGTGTTCATGATTGGCAATCAGAAATGTCTTTTAGTTAGACTTTGAAGAATTGATTGTTTTCTACGCACGCCATTTTGTTTAAAATGTTTATAAAATTTTTTTGTTACTTAATGAAAATGAAAAATAATGGCTTGTTCTCGTTTATAAATATCACCCTGTAATGTCTGATAAAATCTTCGTTCTAAATTTTCTCCAATGAAAGCCATTTTTTTTGTACAAGATTTACAATTCTTTTAAACTTTTCTCACACGTCAAATCACCAATAAATGGACCTGTCTCTGAAAGCTTTTCTCTCTGAACGTAGGCGTGGTTTACAAAATTGAGCAGCCTGAATTCCGTGTGATATTTTGAAATAATCATCGTAATTATGGTATTTGCAAGTCTTTAACTTGCAGGACTGAGTAACCTTTAAAAATATCGAAAATGTCGCTTCTTATCTCCCGCTCTCTGCTAGTTTTCTCATTCGCTGTTTGCATCTTAATACATAGACCAATTAATATATATTTCCATTGTTATTTCCCTGGGTCTTGTAAATGTGAGAAACCATGCGTAACACTGATAAACTGACTGGTTTGACACTACTATTTTTACAAAAGAAATAATATACAATTCGGAATTCATTTCCATTATTTGTGTGTGTATCAATGCATTTTGCAATACAGGTTTGTAAGAAATTTAACAAACTTAATATTAACTTACACATAATTATTTTCATTCTATTTTCAAAATGCTACTTCATTCACGTTATTAACGATGCTTGCGTCTGGAACCAGTTTTTCTTAAACACTACTTAAATATTTAAACTCGTGATTTTTGAACCTTTTTAAATTATTTTTTTGTTGAATGCTTTTTAATCAAGATGGTTTTAATGGTTTGTAAACTATAANTTAACTTACACATAATTATTTTCATTCTATTTTCAAAATGCTACTTCATTCACGTTATTAACGATGCTTGCGTCTGAAACCAGTTTTTCTTAAACACTACTTAAATATTTAAACTCGTGATTTTTGAACCTTTTTAAATTATTTTTTTGTTGAATGCTTTTTAATCAAGATGGTTTTAATGGTTTGTAAACTATCATTTAGAAACGTACTTTCTACAATTACACATCACGTGATTGTATTTTTCCCCCATCATAACTTGGGTCTTTTTACTAACTTGGCTCGCAGTTTGACTTTCTTCGCTTGCCGTTGGTTTCTTATTTAAAAATCGAAACATATAAATAGAAAGGTATTTTGTGAGAGTCCTCGACCACACACATACACACTGTCTGCTTCAATTCATACTCACCTAACACTCTCAACTTTTCAAATCTCTCTCAATTATACTCTATTTTACCTCAGTTTTTGTAACTTTTGCTGCTTTTTACTGTGTTTAATCAAACTAATTTGTTCAGTTATCAGCCATAAGGAGAATTTATAATCCTGGAAAAAAGAAGCTGAAAAAATGTACGATTTCTGAATTTTGAGTGTTTAAATGTGCTTTTTTCCTGAAACTTTTTTTAAGGTGGTAGATAAACTCTAAAACTACTTTTCCGTAATGCCAGTGTTGCGCTATTCCTCAAAATTAATTAAAATATACCAACTATTGTGTTTTAAAGTGTCATTGGGATACAAACCAAATTCACACTAAACCAACACCTTACTCATTCACCTACCGTTTTTGAATTTGTAACGTCATGAAAAATTACTATTTACTCTTAAGTGACGGACGCATATTTTCAGTTTCCTGGTTCTTAAAATGTCTGAAGAGTTTCCGTATGCTACAGGTAATTTTTTACAGGTGTGCTAAATTAGTGATGAGCGCTTCATTTAACCTCGGCGTTGTTTGTTTCCGATACACAGAAATAAGGTAATACGGAGTTCCACATAAAAAATATATTATATTTTACGTTTCCGGTCATTAACCCCAAGGTTAAAGAAATATCCCCATTGATTTTCAGAAGTTTTTTAACTGTGCAGGTAGTGTCCGACGTCTTGACGTGATTAGCGCGGGTGTAAGGGCAATCAATCACTTGCATCGTTTTCCACCCAACTCGCCCGTGGCTAGATGCACGTGAGATCTCGCCTCTCGTGACCGCTGTTTCCTCAGGCTGCCAAGAAGTGAGCACAGCATCAGACGTGTGGCTGTTACTCAAGGAAGAAGTACAGTTACTTCTAATGGAACTCTGCACCCGTTTGTAAAACACGATGAACTCATTAAAAAATAATACACACTACCAATATTTTCAGATAAGTACGATTTTTTGAACATAAAAGAAAAAAACCCTATATTTTGTAACACTACAAAATATTTTGATAGAATTTACGTATTTAAATATTAAAAAATCAACTAATAATATTAAAAATACTTTAATTTTTGATTTTATTTACATTTTTTTTGTAGTAATAATGATAACTTTCGTGTCGGAAATAGATGTGCATAAATTAAAAAATTAAAATATTTGTAAACATTGTTATTTCTTTTTTATTACATACAATCTGAGTAATTATTCTGATAGCCTTGCTTGGTAAAGCTTTTTTTNAAACATTGTTATTTCTTTTTTATTACATACAATCTGAGTAATTATTCTGATAGCCTTGCTTGGTAAAGCTTTTTTTAGCATCATTCACAAAGGAAAAACACTTGAATTTTGATTTAAAATAAACTATTATTTATTGATTTTTAAGNAACATTGTTATTTCTTTTTTATTACATACAATCTGAGTAATTATTCTGATAGCCTTGCTTGGTAAAGCTTTTTTTTAGCATCATTCACAAAGGAAAAACACTTGAATTTTGATTTAAAATAAACTCTTATTTATTGATTTTTAAGNTTTTTTTAGCATCATTCACAAAGGAAAAACACTTGAATTTTGATTTAAAATAAACTCTTATTTATTGATTTTTAAGAATTTAAATAAGTGTATTCTAAAAAAAAAAATTGCGAGGTTACGAAATATGTGTATTTTTTCTTTCACATGAAACATAAATCGTACTTTTCTGACAATGTTGGTAGTGCGTACCACTATTTGATGAGTTGTGAATGTTGTACAGTCGCGTGCAGTACTCCATTGGGCATCACTCTCTTTCTACCTTAAATTACTGTAGACCTTTACTGGGCTGTGTCTGCTGATTGGAATTTTTTTTTTTAAGTTGAATTGCCTGACACAGAAGGTTTCACAATAATTTTTAGGCACAGGATAATTAAAGCAGTTCATGGAGGTGCATCACATTATATACTTTTATTGAAAACCTCAACCCCTTTGCCCTCAACCTTTTCTGTGATGGCCAAGTTTAAATAAAATAAAAATATGTGTTAAAAATTGAACAACTGGCAATTATAAGGTGAAATGAATAAATATGTAAGTCGTAACTGTTACATAAAAACTACCTGCCACTATGGCAAAATAAAAAATATATTATCACTGTAAATTTCGTCAGAATTTTAGTTTATAAAAATGAGCGAAATGAATACTTAAATTAACACGTAGGAACAGCACTACGTCCTTTTAAGGAAAATTTATTTTTGACACACTTTAACTGTTAATCGTTTTTTACTGTTGTTTAACACAGTCAAGTAACGAGACAATCTCCATACTTGATATACTGTAGATGTAATTTTAGGTATTTTTCTTTTTTAAATTTTTTGAAGCTTTTTTTTTTANATCTCCATACTTGATATACTGTAGATGTAATTTTAGGTATTTTTCTTTTTTAAATTTTTTGAAGCTTTTTTTTTTATACCCATTATTTGAAGTCATATTTTACGCCTCAGTGTATAGTTATTCATCTCTATTGTTTATTATTTCGCTGTTCACCACCAGCCATTTTAGATCGGACATCAGCTGTCTTTACTTGCCATTCGAACTGAGTAAGAAGGCTACTCTTTGGATGGTTCAAGAGGACCGAGACGAGACGAACGCCACANATCTCCATACTTGATATACTGTAGATGTAATTTTAGGTATTTTTCTTTTTTAAATTTTTTGAAGCTTTTTTTTTTTATACCCATTATTTGAAGTCATATTTTACGCCTCAGTGTATAGTTATTCATCTCTATTGTTTATTATTTCGCTGTTCACCACCAGCCATTTTAGATCGGACATCAGCTGTCCTTACTTGCCATTCGAACTGAGTAAGAAGGCTACTCTTTGGATGGTTCAAGAGGACCGAGACGAGACGAACGCCACANTTACTTGCCATTCGAACTGAGTAAGAAGGCTACTCTTTGGATGGTTCAAGAGGACCGAGACGAGACGAACGCCACATTTATTATTGCTGTGTGTGTATAGATGAGGTGATTCAGTAAAATTTCTCCTTATCTATCTCATTTCAACAATGCTGAACATAATTTGGACGGTACAAAAGTTATTTTTGAACGCGTTCTGAAGTGGAACACTTTTTTTTTGTTTACGGAAACGTCAACACTTGCACAAAAGCTTTATTGTATTTAGTTCTGCTGGCATTGTTCAAAATTATTTCCTACTACAAGAGACACAAAATGCAAATATAGTTAGCTATTTTGACGTGCATTTTAAATTTCATGCATTGCTGACAAAAAAAAAAANGAGACACAAAATGCAAATATAGTTAGCTATTTTGACGTGCATTTTAAATTTCATGCATTGCTGACAAAAAAAAAAATTCTTTAAACGGCGTATTTTGGAAACGAATATTGATACAAACTGGTAAAACATGTTTTACAATTCNAAAAAAAAAAATTCTTTAAACGGCGTATTTTGGAAACGAATATTGATACAAACTGGTAAAACATGTTTTACAATTCCTAGATTTTCGTCACGAATTAAGTCCGATTCTTTCAACATTTAACGTACATAAATTTGTGTGAGTCCAAGTTGTGGTAAAGCTCTATGTTATGGCGGAGGCTTATCCCTTATGCAACTGAGAAATATCGTATTTCTTTCTTAGCTGTAATTATCTTGTTCACTAACATATCTCATATTAAAATGATTTATGCATATGCGTATACATTTTCTTACAAAAACTTCTTATATATTCCATCTGGGAATTATGGAAAATAATGTTTTTTTCAACGAATCAAAACCTTCTATTCTTTCCGAAATTCACCATAAAAATATTGAATTAAATGAATTTATTTAAAACATAGTGTTATGCAAGAGGTTTCATCTCATAGCTTCTGATATGGAATCAGTAGCTAGTGTTAATGTGGAATAATTATTTCTGAAACGGCAACTATATAAACAGCTTAATATTTTAATGCTTTAACAGAAATGTATATATATATAAACAGCAATATCCTCTGTATTCTTAAATATTTTAGCCTCCATCACCTATGTAGACGGCATTGCTATAATTTTATTTGGTAAGCTGTCATGCTTCTTACGCATTTTCCTGTTGAGATAAATCTGTAAAAATATTTTGTTCTGAAGTATAAACTCTAATTCCATTTTGTCATTGGGCGACAAATGAGTTTTTTGATGCAGTCATTATCAGGCACTAAGGTTTAAATCGATTTATGATATAATTAGTATTTTTTAATGTCTTAGTCACAAGCTATTGAGTGCTNTCAGGCACTAAGGTTTAAATCGATTTATGATATAATTAGTATTTTTTAATGTCTTAGTCACAAGCTATTGAGTGCTTTATCATAATTATCATAAAGTTATTTTTGTTATGATGTTATTTATTTCATGTTATTTTACAGTTTAAGGTTTTGTTTTTTTACAACATGCAGAAAAATATAATTCAAATCCCAAAATCTTGGAAAAGCAGATGTGACATTTATTTAAAAGTTTTTTTNACAACATGCAGAAAAATATAATTCAAATCCCAAAATCTTGGAAAAGCAGATGTGACATTTATTTAAAAGTTTTTTTTTTGTGTGCTGTGTGTGTGAGATAAGTAAAAACAATGGATACGATGTTACTCCGGCTTCCCTGTACAAAACGTAGACATTAATCTTTAAAGTCTGGTTCAGCTTTAGCGACGACATAAATATAGACTACGCTGACGTTCAACTGCAACGCGGTTAGAGCTGTCTACCATGTGACGTCACACAGCGAGAAGAAAGGCGAGGAGATGTGTATAACTGGTCTCTTAGTATCACGATTGAGTCAAAGAACAAGGGATAAGTTTGGGGCATCCACGAGTATGCACCAAACGGTGTGTAGACAACCTGCGTGCATCGTCTGTTATTACACATTTCAAAATGCACCAAAGAAATCGGAATCGTTTATCGAACAGAAAATAATAACGTTAATAACCATATTGTGATATTTACTGTGAATTTTATGTATATCATTGATACACTAATATAAATGCTATAGTACTTGAAGTTATCTTGGATATGTATATTTTTTCATCTGTGTGCGTCTTAATCTATCGTTATTTTTTTGGAATTAATATCTGTGGTTTTAATTTTTAATTTTATTTGGTGTTTCTAGTTTACTAATTTAAAAAAAATTATAATTGCGTTATTATAATCATCTAAATTATTTTATTGCTAATGAAAATCAATTTTAATAATATTTATTTGTGGATACAAGTAAAAGTTAATATTTTCTATGTTTGCATAAAACGGCAATAAATGTAACTTTGGTCTGTTGGAGGCTGAAGCATATTTGACTTGCATTCAAAGAATGTAAATAAATTAAGTAAATGCAATTAGAGAAATTTATTTATTACAGTAATTTCATTAAAAACTTGTTAGAAATAGGTGACACGTTTCGCTAAAACTTGGGAAATTTATTGCGATGAAATAGTTTTTCTGGTATTCAAACAATTTCTACAGCATTTATATTTAGCGTGGCACAGGTGATATAATGTAACATAAAGGACTTCTAAAAATTTCGGCAGAATGGTTTCCTGTTTAAAAACTGAAATTCATACATGGCATAGCAAAAAGAATGACTATTTATTATATGCTTCAAATTCCAATAATTTAAATCTCAATAAAAAAAAAAAATTAAACAGAGCTTGGTTTGTAAAACGCGAGAATTTGTTATTTAGTTATTTTTAATCTGAGGCTACTGGGAACGTGACCCTAGGATTTAACGCTTTTATTATAGGTATATATAAAAGGCNAGTTATTTTTAATCTGAGGCTACTGGGAACGTGACCCTAGGATTTAACGCTTTTATTATAGGTATATATAAAAGGTACGAAATTACTTTTGAACAAATGGATGTTTCCAGGAACATTACTTAAATGCCTTAGGGGTAGGTTTATTTACCCGAAAGGTTTATTTGAAAAGTGATTAGTTAACTGGAAAGAGGGAATTTATTATGATAACTGGAAAGAGGGAATTTATTATGATAGTTATTTAGGCGTTATAAGCAGTGTTGCCAACACATAGACAGAGAAATCCACTAGGCTACAAGTAATAATCCTCCAGAACCCACTAGATTATCCAAATCTCCATAATCAACCGTCCAATAGCTACAATAAAACCCATATATTCAATTAAAATATAGATAATAATTCAACATATTTGTAAACTAATATTTAAAACAGACGTTAATTTTCGTACATGCACATGTGATTTGTTTATCTTTCAGTAGTATATCAGTAAGTTTTGTTGGTGCGATATTTATACCACCAATTCATAAATATATGTTAGAAAATTATGATGTAAATATTAAACAATTCACATTATACGCATTTTAATTAAATATTTGGACAGTCCAGTCTGTGATATACATTTTTTTGATGTCGAGATTTGTCCCACGCATTCCACTGGCAATTTAAAGACGATCCACTAACCACAAAGAACAACAATTTTGCCGACTATGTAGGAGCAAGTATGTACCAAATATGATGTAAAAACCCCAGATTTGGCGACGCTGGTTGTTAAGTATGGTCAGAGCAGTGTTATAGTTCATTTCATATAAGAAGGCCACATTCTGGCAGTCAGTGAGTGGCAATTGAAGTAATCAAAACAAACAACTTGCCATTTACAAAATCCTGTATCAGCTGATACACGAACGAACAAAAGTTAATATGACGTTGGCTATTCTGAGTGCACTGCCGACGCACATTAGACCAGCCGAAAATACGCGCGATAAGAAAGAGTTTAAAGGTTAATTAATACATTATATTTTACGTGGTCATAAAACAGCGGTTTTTAGTGTTACAAACAAAACTTCTTGATAAAGTAGTAATGTATAGGTGTTCAAAATGAAATGAACAATAAAACGATCTGTATCCAAAAGTAACCAAACATCGAAACCTTTTTCACGTTTCCCGACTCTCTAACCATGTGCTGCCATCTTGTAAGATACAGGCGCGCCATCTATTACAACACGCCCTTCCACGCTAACTGTTATCCATATCCCGAACTACACCCAGAAACATNAACAAAACTTCTTGATAAAGTAGTAATGTATAGGTGTTCAAAATGAAATGAACAATAAAACGATCTGTATCCAAATGTAACCAAACATCGAAACCTTTTTCACGTTTCCCGACTCTCTAACCATGTGCTGCCATCTTGTAAGGTACAGGCGCGCCATCTATTACAACACGCCCTTCCACGCTAACTGTTATCCATATCCCGAACTACACCCAGAAACATATTATAGTTTTGTTGTTTAAAATAACGTATTTACGCGCATATACAAATGGTTTTAATTTCCCGCGAGATCTGTATAATTTTTAAAGTAACATATATTTCGTGTACAGCGTTTACGAACAACCTTACACACGTCCACCAAGCTCCGTTTACGAATGTAGTGCCACCCAAGCAGTTCACCAATTGCCACACGTAGCAGCACCTCCTGGACACGCTGACTCGCCGCATCAAAGCCTATACTTGACACACCAGTTGATGGCGAATGGATACATAAACGAAAAGGCGCGGCAATTGTCAACTGTCAAGAATGTGGCCTTCTTATATGGTACACAGTATAGCGGGTGTGGCGAGGGAGGCAGACGTACCTTCTCGCGGTACTGGCGGCGGGAGGAGTCGAGGCTCTGTATGAGGTTGGTGGCGTGGCCGAGGAAGAGCGCGTAGCATGTGGCGCCGCTGATCATGGACAGCATGGTGAGCCACATGTCGGTCAGCGACTGCGGCGGGAAGCGGCCGTAGCCGATGCACAGCATGTGCGACATGGCCTTGAACAGCGCCCACGAGTACTGCTCCAGCCAGAACGAGTCCTGCAACACACAACGCGCCCAGCGGGCCTCTTCACTCTGACACGTAGCAGTAACATCAGCAGCAGCGCGACCTTTGCCGCTCCATCTGGCGACAACACAGAGTGCTCGAGAATACAGAGGTGGAACGGCAGCTTGTACCACCAGCTGCGGCAAAGTGGCGTCACTGGCCAGCAGTACGCCGGAGAGTCGTTCGCCAATCACCGCCTGGTAACTTACTTCAGTAGGGAAACTTTCGTGGCACGCAGTAGCCAACCAAACACAGGCCCGTCTCCAGAGTCTTCGCACATCCAATCAGCGAATGGGTACACCCGCGTCAAAAGGAACCGCCACCGTCTACAAACACGTGTAATATTCGAGGCAGCAAAGAAAAAAATAATTTTTTTGTAGGCTCGCGTTTTAGAAGACCAAATAAAAACAACTCAAACACATTTATTCTGTTGCCAAGACACCATTTCGTAAAAATACACAAACATAGAAATGTACAATTTTGCAAATCCTTGGCAGCAAGTCCACTACCAACACACCCATTTTCATTTTATAATAAAAAAATGTAAAAGTTCAATTTAATAAAAAGTAATATACCTTTAAGTTAACAGAATTATAAAATGCTTGTGGTACATAACATCTTTAGGAAACAACCAAACACGTCATAAATGGGGTGATTTTTCAAAGGTTCGATTCAAAAAGTGTGAAGAAACAGCGAAGAGACTATATCGCTTCTTTGGCTTCGGATGGAGTTGCAGCGTAGTTCCTGGAACCTAGTTGCACGCCATAGGTAAGAATGCAGACACGAAATGGCGTGGCGGTTCCTTTGAATTAGGTGTACGCATTTACTGATTGGCTTCGCGTACTGCGAAAGATTCCCTACTGGCTAGGCTGCCGGCTGGCGAGTAATTGGCGCTAATTGGCGAAAGGCGTTCCGACATTTCACTGGCTGGTGACGCCATTTTGCTGGCATGTACAGTTGGAGTTCGCAGTTTAAGCGGCTGTTTTGCCTCTGTCTTTCATGATTTCAGGCTTCAAAGGGTTGGTGCTCATTCAAGAAGAGTCGCTGGTTTTGTCCGCCTAGTAATAGGACTCGTCTACGAAGCGGTTTCGTAGAGGTGGATAGTCCTCGGCCCCATCAAGGTGGCTTGTGCAGATTAAACTTTGTACAATGTCGTTGACAGGTGAGGTGGAACCACCCTCGGGTGGAGAACATCCACCCACTGCGATTGGAAAGGGCGTAATCTCTTTCTATTGGCAGCATTCAACTGCTGCCAATTAACGAGCTCTGTTCAAGCCCAAAATGTCATGGCTCTGGAATGGGTCTGGAAGAGCGCACACACACTGAAAGCCTGGTGTGAGAGAATAAAAGTCTGTAAGTGGCAGTTAATAGTAAGTCTGATGAAATCAAAGTCCTGATGTGCGCTCTTCATTAATAAGCTCTGAAAGTTGTCTCCGTTATACCAATGTGGATCAGGCACGCAGGAGAAGCTCTGGCGAACGCAATCGCTGTAAAGATTACAGAAAACACATGCACGTCAAGAATTTATTACCATCTATAGTATTGTGAAGGTAATATGTTCTAGATCAACCGTGTTCTCAGTGTCAAAGGACAACCCTTCACCACTGTGGTGACTTATAGAAATTCATTCCAAATCAGTAACAAAACATGTCAATGCCTGCTTGTACCTTCGTGTGAACAACGCTTAATTCTTATGCTACATTGTATGGCAGTTTGTATGCCCCTCACTGAGGGGTATACAAACTGCCTGAGGGTCCCTCAGGCATTCTTACGCACACCTCTAAACATACGAATGCTGATACCGCGAAAACGGTTAACCTTTGCGAGTGCCGACAAAACGACATTTTATGTTGCTTTTCATATTATCTTTTATATACCGTATGTAGACGTGCATTACGTCTCAGTGTTTCGAAAGTAAAGGCTATAACAGGGTGATAAACCCAAAGTACGTAGCAAAGGGGGGATGATAATACCACCGCACTCATAACAGGTTGAAGGTCTCCCTTTCCTGTAACACCGTTCGAAATTGTGTTGCTGAACTTCAAATAGTTTCGGAAATATTTGACGAAATGTCATTTGAAATTCAATTTTCAGTGGAACGTAGCGGCCACAATTCTCACTTTATCGAAAAATGCCCAAAAACATTTCCGCTTTGTTTCTCGTAAGGAATCACATCCCGAAATGAACGCACTCCGTCCCGACTCACTCAATAATGAGTAACAAATATAAAATATAGCGCACAAATTATCGTGCAAATACACTCCAACACCAAGGAAATTCGAATCAAGAATTCGACCACATTAGAGAAACTTTTTCAACTTTGTATTGTAAACCATCTTGGGCAGGTAGGAGCCTTACTTCAACAGATAGAGTACGTGTTCAACGTCCGAAATGAAATTCTAGCATCGATCTATTTTACATTCAAGTGGTAAAATACACTGCTATATGCCAACTATAAGCTAGTGCTTAAATATATATATATATATGTATATGTATATTTGTTTACTTAATTAATGTTCGAGTTACTCGACCTAATGTGTACATATCTCACTACGATCACCTCTTAGTCGACGTTACAGACAACTTCCGCAAAAGGGCAGCAGACACACTAACCCACTCATTAACAAACTGACTGAGCCGCAACCACAGACAACTTACCCAAGACGAATTGTTACTGTTCACAGAAGAGCGCCATGGAAGTGCAGAAGAAGAAGCCTTTGCCGGTCCGCCGGGAAGACAATGATGGCCGAGTCCCAGAGTGATGGTAGCATCAACAAGTCCCCACCACAACCGACCCTAGCCACATATATTCAGTAGTGAGTGAAAATTAATACCGAAAACCACCAACAATGGAGACAGTAACGTACTTATGCGTAGTCTCGGAAAACTGAATCAAAACAGCAAATCTGTCCGTTGTAGCAGTGTGCACGAAAGTTTGGCGGACATAGGCGGCCTGTGAAACTTCCTTGCGTGCGGCTGCAATCGACGCAGTCCGTAACCTGACAATTTCGGGCTGGCTTAAAAAAAATATTAATCCTTTTAGTACTTACTAGAAAGTGCAAAACAATTTTTTTGTTTGTTCGCAAGTCATAGAAAATCGGTCGTATCATGGTTGGCGCTGTGCACGATCAGAAACCAGAGCCAGTATACTGTAGGCGACGCCTTCGTGTGAGTTATGCAACTAGCCGCTGCTGGTATGCCTCAGTTACATGATTGGTTAACATCCCTGCAATTTACATACAGAAAATTGTCTGATAGATTACATGGTGTTAAGTTATTATTAGGTATATATGAAAACTTGTCTGACAAAAATGTCATTCCGTTGCATTACCTGGACTGGAATAAACTTTATCTCAGTTAAGCTGTTAAACATTCACAACTCAGAAATGTTTACGCCCTGCAGATGGCTACTCTAGCGTAGGCCGAAACATAATTTGAAGCGAAAAATCTTTTCTTTGCCATACTTGTGTTAGCATAAACGTATCTTAGTTTTGGTTAAATTGAACTTATAATTATATTTTACCTATAAATTATACCTTATTATTCATTTATAATTAATATAAATAATAACAGGGGGAAAATAGGTGTGTTGGTAATGCCTAGTAAGCAATAGTACTTATGCAAAATATTATTACACTGATTGCGCATAAATGCGGTGCGTTATCCCTTTGGCGTAATTTTCTAGAGTTGGTTAAGCTTTGTTTGCACAAGGCGGAGGAATATCCTGTAGGTAGAACATTAGCAGGGCTTCAGAAAAGTAGGAAGTAACCGTGCATGGACTATACAGATAAAGTTATGCTGCAGGTTCCTGCACTACTTTAAATGTCCTGTACCAAAATTTGTATACATAAAAATAACTGTTTTAGCTATACGAATCTTAAAACCTACTAATAAGGGACTGAAACTGAAAACAAAAAAAAGTACCCGGAAGTGAAAAAATTAAATGTAAAGAAAACACCTTCTGTGAGGGAAAAATACACTATGCCAGTTGTAACAACTTTATATTCAACAGCAGTGCTATTTTTTGTATGGTTGATCTGCTTCAGCCACTGCAAGACCCTAACAATATTCCTAAAGAAGTTCTGATTAACATAAAAGATTCCTTTAAAGCAACAGTTTGAAATTGATACCTATGTGAAATTGTAATAAGTTAAAACTGTAAGCTTGACGTAACCTAAATTATTGTTTCAAATTGTTACCTTTTATTTCATGAAATATGCTGATAATAAGTGCAAAATTTTGATTAGCTGTAGTGATGAACACAGATAACTATATTTGTAGAAGTCCATCTGTACTGTATTGCCCGCTTGAGCAGGATAAGACTAATATTATGCCTGAGAGCACGCAACACAGCGAGCGTGACAAACTGCCAGGTTGCCTACCTCCAGGCGTTTCCCGTCCAAATTGCAATCCCGGCATCAGCAAATCAACGACGCAACCGGCTGGCAGGAATACAATGCTTGTTACCACTCCGTGGCTCATACCCGAGTCACAAAACCTACGAACATATAAGCGAAACGGCAACGTGAGTCGTGAACTCCAGCCTCACTCGCCAGAGAAAATGGTTGTCGTTTATCAGGCAGAGATTAGTATGCAACATGCAACAGTCGATAAGACAGAAGATAAATTCCCAGAGTCCCGTGAAGCCAGTGTGCGACGGAATCTCCTTAAATGAGAAGAACAGCCACGCTGTTCCACTTCTGTGCCCCAGCTGGATTGCGCTAATTCGATCAAGAATGATAACATTTTCTTTGGTATACGGGAATGAAATGAAAATAATAAAATTGTTACTTGGTTTTTGTAGCTTCAATCAACAGATCTAGACGATATCCTTTATTTAGCATCAACATCAGTGCGCTAGTACACCGGGGTCGGAGATATACTGCCCGAAAATTTACGCTCACTATTATAATCACCGCCAGTCGGCGCGGTCACACACCCGCACTCCGCACATTCTCGGCGTCATCTCTAGGTCGTGCCAACATCGTATTCGTATATCCTACCGAACGAGGCCATATTTATTTAAATCATATTATTAGCAGCGAAGTTATAGTGCAGGAATGGATCACCCTGTGCAAACGTTACATCGCTGCTACCGTCCTGGTACCCCCATGTGCCGGTCTAATAAAATACGCATTCACGTTGAAAAATTTGCTAAGGTGGCTGAAGTCTTTCCCCAGCTACTCCCCCTTGATGAGTTCCCATGCTACTCTTTCAAGCGAACGAACTCCATAAGGGAGGGGGCAGCGGTAGTGTAGTCGCCAGACTACTCACCTCCCACATAGGCGAACTTGGTTCGATTCCCGGTAGGGTTGCTCCCGTATTTTCGCACGTGGGAATCGTGCCGGACGATGCCACTGGTTGGCGGGTTTTTTTTTCGAGGATCCCCCGTTTCCCCCGCCCTTGCATTCCGGTGCTGCTCCATACTCACCTCACTTCACCCTCATCGGCTTTGAGAGCTCAATGTTAAAAGCCGCCCAAATCTATCCACTCTACTCTTCATTCCAAACTCCATGGATTTACATAGGTGATTTTGTGAATCTACAAATGCTGTATCTGTTGTTGATTGCACAAGAACATTTCTGTCCACCACGGTACAACTTGGTTTACGGCGTGGGTGGGGCTGGGACGCATGTCGGTGTCGTGTTTCTCGCGCGTGTCTGATGGATGAGCCCTGTGACAGTGCGCCATTTGACCACCAGGTCCGTCACATCGCCGACAGGAATATTTCCCTCGCATTTATCATCGGCTGGCTATAGTCCATTCACAGTTACTTCCTACTTTTCTGAAGCCCTGCTGAAGTTCTACTTCCGAGATATTCCTCCGACTCATGCCAGAAAAAACGTAACCGAGTCTAGAAAATTACACCAAATGGACAACGCACTGCATTCGTGCGCATCCAGTGTAATAATGTTTTAAGAACCATTTATTTAAAGGTGTTGCCAACACACCAATTTTGTCCCTGTTTTTATTCATATTTATTAGAATCTAAATGTTATAATTTTCAAATAAAATATAAGTAAAAGTTAAACTTAACTAAAAATAAGGCAATTTTATGTTAAAATAAGTATAAAACCTTTGTGCCACACGACATATATAGGAAATAACTAAACACGTCACACATGGGGTGATTTTTCAAATGTTTGATTTAAAAAGTGTGAAGAATACCGCGAACAGGCTATACTCCAACGTAAGCGCTCCTGACGTATGTGACTCTCCTACCTCATGCGCTCCCGTGAACTGTACAGAGACACGAGGGAAAATATGCAAAGTGGTGGTAAAGGCTGTCCACGATAAAGTAAACACTTTTGAAATTAACTTTTGCGAATTGTCATTGCCCCTACCTGTATCTATTTTAACAAGCGCACTGAGTGGCTAGCGTCCTGAAAAGTTGGTAACGGCGGAGGGAAAGTAGTTCCACATCTTAATGTTGAATTAAGTGTTAGGTAAAACATTTGTGAAACTAAAATTATTTATCTTGATTTCTGTTTTTTTTTTAGTGCATGCAGGTGTAAGAATTAGCAAATTGGTAAATTATTTACTTTTCTAATAATTTCACACTTTCATTTGACCGACGAAGGAACAAAGTGATTTGAACCGTTGCAGTGTTAAATTTCAATATGGCGGAAGATAACATATCGTGCATGAAAGCAGGTCTCAAGCAGGGCTTTCAAAAGTGCTCAGTTTACTGTGTACAGCCTATAATTGTGGGACTTCCGCGTAAATGAACGAGACTCTTGGAAACGGTTTTTATATCTTCAGGTTTATAAGCGGGAACTAACCGGGACGGCTAAACATTTTGCAAAACAATGTCTCCAACTTAGGAAGGGGCAAGTATTTTATCGCACCTTTAAAAATACTCTTACTTCTCTAATAAAGTTTATTTTGGTGTTATCAAAACCTAAATTACATGTTCCATAAGATATAGAGAAAAGTCTAAAACCCAGAAGAAAGTACATATTAGTAATAGATTATAACAATTCATTAGGGATTGTAAAAAAAAAAATATATATATATATCAACGCCTTTTGGTGAACAGAAACAGTTTGGGTGGTTCTTTACTCTCATTCTGACGTCCTTTTCAAAATTTAAGAAAATGCAATATATACTCGCTCTCCCCCTAACTGTTACGCCTTTGTGGCTTAACTAATACAACGCAATTGTTACAGAACCTATTTTTTTGCGTTTAAATATGATACTATGCTAGACTACAGATTTCTGTAAACGAGATACTCGGGTTTTTGTTCATTAGCTGATACCACAGCCAGAAGCCACTCACTGTTACACTCGGTCACACGAAATGAAGCAGCCCGAGTGCTAACTATTTACCACTGATTCTGAGTCCTGCAGGGAGTCCAATGACCCAAGTGAATTTAGCAAGTACCATTATGGCGTCTGGCTTATTACTATATCGGCGTAGTACATAAAGGCGGCTGAATTAGAATAAGACGCACATGGACACAGTCTTGGCATAACGACTGCGACGTTAAAGAACATTTAGCCATACGCTACGTTGTGGTAAAAAAAAGCCTCTTAGTGACGACAAACATTTATTGTCTAATATTAACTACGTTTAGCTGACCAATATCTAAATATTATGGATAGGCAAATGAGGAAGTATGCAGTAAGGAATTGGAGATAGAGAAAATACTTTAAGTCACCTTCCCTCCGATGAAAATGGTAAAGATTAAGCTTCTACTTCTTGAATCCCGAGTAAAAACAAAGTTATTGGCAACATAAGTCACATTTTAAGAAGCCCTGAACTTACATATCCACTTGGGCAACTACTTCACTTCTCTAGGCAGCTGTGCGAGTACTGATAGCTAAATTAGAGGTGACAGACCACTAGCCCTTACCAGCAGTGTGCTTGGTATTTCAGCGAGTTAACTGTTACTCAGGACACTTCTTTATCCACGAAAAGATTCCCGTACGGACTATACTCCTATATTCTGCGTGTACTCCTGCAGTTTTCTTTTGGTTGATGGGCAAGTATATCGCAACAACGGGTTTAAAGCCCGAAGGCTGACAGGAGCCTCAGGCAACGTCACGACGATGGCGGTAGTGGAGCATCCGGTATGAAACAAGTAGTTATCAGTATACCTAATGATCATACTTTCCTTTACATGGATGCAAATAATTTTTATGACGTTATTAAAAGGTTAGATAGTAGGTGCACCTTGACGTATCGTTGATAGCGACATAATTAGAGGTGCAATCAGAAACAAATGCGATACTAGTGAGACAATTACAAATACACACGTGCCTTACCTTGGACTCGAAAACAGAACGCTTCGTAACGCAAGTTGGCGTGCAACCAACTACATCACGGAGGCAGGGTTCGGAACACCAACATCGATAGTAATAAGTGTAAAGTTTTGGTAGACTAATATTATGAATTTAAAATATTTAAAGGGACATTATTTTGAAAACAAGCGTGTGAGGCATTTAAATCATGTAAGTTTTCATGGCCTACCGTAAATCTACTTGTGTGCAGAATTTGGTGGAAATATGTAGCTTGAACGGTTCCCGAGATATGGCATAAAAGCTTTAGTTTATCATTTGGCCCTATCGTAAAAAAAATTCTAATACAGGATCTGTGTAGGCATATCCAATGATTCTTATACATACTGAAAAGTGCCAAATTATTTAATATATATGATAAACTTATCTAAACTATTTATATTACAGCCACACTGTAAATAAAGCCAGAAACATTTTAAACATGGCCTACTGTAGCATTACTAGTGTGAAAAGTTCGGTGGTATTGGTTGATTGGTCCAGGACATATTACAAAAAACCTCAATTTTATAATGTGGTGGTATCTTCATTACCGGAGAACAAAACAGAGATTTATTGGCCTATTCTATGTTTGTCATATTATATACTGTAACATATTAAGTCGGTTGATATTGTTTGGAACATATGGCACACAAAATATTTACATCGCTGTGATTTTGAAAATATATGACTACCCCCTTAAGTTATATAAATTTAGATGGACTACAAAAGTATAAATTGTCGCTTAAATTTGATAGATATCAGTTGATAGTTTCCCGAGATAGGACACGAAAACTTAATTTTTCAGGTAGTGCTATCTTCCAAGATAGCGGAAAAATGAGTCTATGTTTTCGCTAATTTGATGCTTGCATAGACACCGCCAGCGTACAAAGTTACGTTGAAATTGGTTGCATTGTTTCGTAGATTTAGCGTACTGTGCTAAAATGTTTATATGGACGCTACTTTTAAAATAAACGCCAAGCCCTATTAAAACATAGCCTATACATTTATACGGCCTACCACAGTATTACTAGTTTGCCAAAAACCGGAAGGAATTGATTGATTGTTTCCCCAAGATATGACAAAACTTTACTTATTCGTGTGGCGGTATCTTACAAAATGGGGGAAAAACCAGGCTCTGGGTAGACAAATTCGATGATTGTAAGCATACAAAGTTAAGTTGAAATGTATTGCATGGTTTCGTAGATATAGCACAGTAGTCTGAATTGTTTATACGGCCACCATTTTGAAAATAATAGTCTGAACCACTCAAACATGTCAGTTTACATAACCTTCCGTAGTATTACTTGAGTGCCATATTCGGTAAGAATCGGTTGATTGTTTCCCGAGATATAACATTAAAACTTTATTTTCATGTGGCGCTATTTTACAAAATGGCATTCAAAAGAGGCTATGAATTAAAATATTTTATGCTTTTGAAAGATAATTTGAGTACAGCACATCTGTTCGAAATTCGACAAATAGTGTGGTAAATTTTGCAAATAAACCTAAAATATTTATATAGCACCCATTTTAGAAATAAGTTCCTTATCCATTTCGATTGCATATAAGAACATGGCCTATAAAAGTGTTACTTATATGACAATTCTGGCAGTTAGAGGTTGTGTAGTTACTGAGAAATAACAAAAACTTTATTTTTCACGTTGCACTATCTTCCAAAGTGGACGGTTAATAACATTCACTATTCAATGAGTAAATAATGCATTACCAACGTATCAAATTTGGTTCAGATAGGTTAAATGGTTCCCAAAATATAATGTAAAAGGTTAATTTTTTAAATTTGCATTGTCTCTCAAAATTGTGGATTAATAAAATTATAAGTGTCTTAATTCAATGCTTACATCATGCAGTGTAAACGCACCAAATTTGGTTCAAGTCGGTCAAATGGTTCCCTGTATACAATATAATTTTTTTTTTCAATTTACACTATCTTCCAAAATGGCAGATTAGTACCATTATCGCTTTCTAAATGCAATGCTTATATAATGGATTGTGAATTTTCCAAATTTGGTTTAAATAGGTTACTTGGTTCCCAAAATGTAACACAGTGGCCGAAATTTCAAAATTGCCACCATTTCGGAAATTAGTACCTGGCATGATCAAAAATTAAATAAATATGACGTCCTCACTAAATACTACATGTGGACATAGTTTGGTTAAATTCTGTTTTCGGCTTTAAACGTTATTGGGGAATGAGAAGGAGAAGGGGGCGGGGGAGGGGCAAACATTCTAAACCGAAAACCATGTGATTGAATAAGCCTATCTTTCCTTTGGAAAGTAGGCTAAAAAGAAGACGATTCTGCCGTGGTTTGCTATTACTAAGGTTTATTATACTCAGGTTGGGACTCAACATTTGGTGACTAAAACATTTTGTCTGCCAGGTACTACTAACGTTGCATGTATACAGAATTTTCTCAGTTTTGCAGATAAACAAATGAGATTATTGCAATTTTTCATTAAATAAGTTAAATTTTTAAATATATTCCGATTTACATTGTGTTAGAACCTACGTAAATAACAAACTGTGTCCTTCACACTAGTGTGGAATTTAGCGAGATATGTTCACTTGTTGATTATCCATTATCATAAAATCATTTTTAATGCAGCGTGGTTAAGTTTCAAAGTCATAAATTTACGCTTCAATTATGCGTCGTTGATTCAAACATAGAGTGTCAAAAATTACCGTCCATTATTAAAAAAAATTATAGTTCACTTAAAAATTAAAAATTACTAATAAGGGGCTATATTCGTAGTTCGTAAATCATGCAACATATCGTCATAAACTGATACAAAATTAGTGAGTGGCTAAGGCATTCTAGGTTAAGTTTTGGTAACTAATTAGCATTTTTAATTCCCACAGTTTCATTTTTGCAAGTCTTTATACTTTTACATCAGGCAAACAGGTAATTTGGAAAACACACCGAAATTTTATTTTATGAGGGGTATTTAACTGAACTGGCAACTAATTGTTTAGAGTATCACGTAACTATAAAATCGTGAGCCGAAAAGTGACCAATGGTATTACATTCGGCATTAAGCAAATTTTTCTAGAGGGTTTCAATATTACGTTTGTTAGAAAGTGTAAATAAATTGTATCACAAGGTCACGACCTAAGATTCGCCACGATAATAAAAGTTGGAAACGTATATACGGCTTATGATGGAAAGTGATTCCGAAGGGCAGCAAACACCTTTAAAGTTAAGTAATTTTTTTTTTAAAATTACAAGTGGATTATCGTTTCGTCAATACTGGGATCATTGGATACAGACGGAACCTGCAGCTCGGACGTCAAGAGCGAAGAAGAAAGCGGTCATAACTAGTATCAAGAGACCGTCGTGACATTTTCCTGGCGCGACAGTGGACAAAAACTATGGAAAACCGAAATCATGGGCTTTAGACGGGAATCGAACTCGCATCCACCCGAGAACCTATCCAAAGTGCTGCCAATGTGCCACTTGCCATTATCTGAAGAACAAGATTATTGAAAATATTAGGGGATGTACGTAAGTTGAACTACATATAAACGTTTGTAACCACTGTAAAAAGTGATCGGTGTTGGCAAATTATGAAAAGGAAACAGCTGCTACTGCCTACTGTTATTTACAGCATATTATGTGGATTCGGTAGAATAACTGGTAGAGGCATGGGAATTTTGCGAAATAATCCGGTGGTTGGCTAAACTCCACAATCCTCTATACCGGCGCGATCTATGTAAACAATTAGACCTACACCACTTGGATTCCTGATGACTTCTACCGGCTCACTGTCTTCCAGACTACGTGGCATAAATTGCTATCTTAAGACAAACGCAACACAACTGTACAGGTGCTCAACATTATCGAAACTTAAGGTCTCTGGTAACTGGCTTTATAAGGACGGATTATTAATGACCATGTAAAAATTAATGAAAATGTAATTTTACATTATGTCGTTAGTGTCTGCTTTTTCCAACGGATTGACGTGTACATTTATTACAGAAGACGTGTAATACCAGCAGTTAAGTAACATGCATTAGAGTCTTCGTTCATTATGGACGCTTGTTAAACGAGCATTTTTATCCTTGTCGTTTATTTGCAGCGGCATCGTACGATTACTATGACAGTATAAATAACTGCGTTAACTGAAAAAAAAAGAACTAAAAAAAATAATAATGGACGTAAGCCTCCTCTTAAACTAATAAACACACAACAAAACGGGGGCCGCGGTGGCGGAGCTGTTAGCGTGCTCGACTCCCACCAAGGCGAACCGGCCGGATCACCCCCAGATTTTCGCAAGTGGGAATCGTGCCGGACGATGCCGCTGGTCGGCGGGTTTTCTCGGGGATCTCCCGTTTCCCCCGCCTTTTCATTCCGGTGATGCTATATTCTCACCTCAATCACCCTCATCGGCTCTCAAGATCTCTTTGTTAAGAGCCGCCCAAATCTCTTCATTCTATCAACAACACAACGACAAAGAACTAAATTCGGAAGCAACGGGAATTCTAGATGTCGTTAAAACGTTAAAAATGGACAAAATCGATCTAATAAAAACTGTACTGGAAACAATAACAACAGAGAATAGCCAAATTGAAAACAAAGCAGGAATATACCTACTGCATATTATANAACTGTACTGGAAACAATAACAACAGAGAATAGCCAAATTGAAAACAAAGCAGGAATATACCTACTGCATATTATACACACCAATAAAAAACAATCCTGAATTTAAAATATATCAAAATAGCGTTCTAACAATGGCGATCCTAGTCAAAAACTACACTGAAGAGCCAAAAAAAAACTGGTNAAAATATATCAAAATAGCGTTCTAACAATGGCGATCCTAGTCAAAAACTACACTGAAGAGCCAAAAAAAAACTGGTATAGGCGTGCGTATGCAAATAACAGAGGTTTGGAACCAATTAAAGAGTAACGCGATGCGGTCGGTAACTAGATCAGTTACTGCTACTACAATGACAGGTTATCAAGATTTCAGAGAGTTTGAACGTGGTGTTATAGTCGGCGCACGAGAGATGGAACATAGCATCTCCGAGGTAGCGATAACATTTGGATGTTCGCGTACGACCATTTCACGAGTGTACCGTGAATATCGGTAATCCGGTAAAACATCACATCTTCGACATCGCTGCGGCTGGAAAAAGATCGTGAAAGAACGGGTCAAACGACGACTGACGAGAATCATTAAACGTGACAGACGTGCAACCCTTTCTCAAATTGGTGCAGATTGGATTTGTGGACTGCCTTGCAGGATTCATGGTGTGAATTGCCTCCTTAATACCTTCAGACATTAGTCGAGTCCATGCCACGTCGTCTTGCGGCACTTATGCGTGTTGGGAGAGGGGGGGGGGGTACACAATATTAGGCAGGTGTACCAGTTTTTTTGGCTCGTCAGTGTAGATCACATACGAAAACACTTAAAAAAACGGAAAATTACGTAAGAAGCATTAGTACAGCAAAGAACGCCAGGAAATTAAACAATTCAGCACACATACCAAAAAAACCCTGCATTAGAGAACAAAACAAAAACATAACAGAGGCATTAGAATCCACACTGTTTCCTAGTTATTTGACGCAGTGTTCTGAAGTTGCAATTTTTTGTGGTGTACTATTTTTCATTACTTTTTTTGACTTTTTGGCAACGGATTCAGTCCATTTAAACTGCCATAGTAATTGAACGGGCACCGAGATTTAACATGATAAAGTTTCCTTCGCAAGATACTTGTCAAACAACTGTAGCGACTTGTTATTTCTATGCCTGGACGACATATTTATTTACACAGAGTACTTCCTAGCAGGAAAACTACTTGGATCGACTGTTAGAGAGCCGGGCAATATTCGCTCTATTCCGGTAAAATGTGGAGTGGAGTGGAAAGATTGGGAACGTTCTTAACATCCAGGTCTTGAGAGCCGATGAGTGTTTGATGTGAGAATGGAGCATCACCGGAATGAAAATGCGGGGGGAAACGGGAGATCCTCGAGAAAACCCGCCGATCAGCAGCATCGTCTGGTACGATTCCCATATGCGAAAATTATACTAAACTTTCCGCCAATTTCGTTTTACCTTTCGTTACTCGCTGTAATAGTGCGTGTAGAAGTTTTACTTTGGCAGAACGCTCAGATTAAATTACTCTGCAAAATTTGGGACACTGCCAAGAGCGAGTAAAGCATTTGCTCAAAAAAGTTTACTCGCAGGCTAAGGTTTTGGTACGCCACCCACGATGGTGTTGAGGGGAGAGGGGGAGATAAGGAAAGAAGATTTGAAAGAAATATGGAATTAACAGGTGACATTATCGCACGCCTTACAATGCGACCTACACTATGAATGTATCTCAATAATTGTGAAGACCAGTTAAAAATAGACGTTGGTCGTGGGATGATGTTTAGGGCGATGAACATCTGTCCTTTTCAGGTGATGCTCCCCGCTGAGTCTTATCTCTCGTAATTCTCATCCCCTACTCCCTCCTCTATGGCAAACAGCTCGTCGCTGGAACGCCGAACACCTGCAGCCCCTGTGGTAAGCGAATGGGTAATTAATCACCCCCCTTCAGACCACTGAGTCCTGTATGGAGGCCGTTGCTGCATTGCGAAAACACCTACCGTTCCAACCCTCACCGTGATCAAGGCACATAATTATAATTATACGCATAATGTAGCATTACTCCGTCCGTTGGCTGTGCTGACTAGAAAATAACCATTACATGAGAAAAGGTTATTTTGGACACACGTATAACTACTTTGTATGTCACAGGAAAACCAGATGGTGACAAGTGAAACACACTACAAAGAAAAATTAAGAGCGAAGATTTGCGGTGTCAAGAGATGTAAATCAGTAACACACAAATACCAGTTCCCGAAACGTCGTTACTGTTTTGCCATTGGAAACGTACTGTGTTCACGAGGGTTGTCCTCCTTGTTTTGTCCAAGAGTTATTTGTATATGTTTGTATGTGCTTTCATTGTTGTTCGTTCGTTTGATTACACGTTTTATGTTTTTAGCCTAGTTTCCGAAGAAAAGAAAGGCCTATGAGATCACTTTCCTGTATGTGTGTATGTATGTNGTTTTATGTTTTTAGCCTAGTTTCCGAAGAAAAGAAAGGCCTATGAGATCACTTTCCTGTATGTGTGTATGTATGTATGTGTGTATGCGTGCGTGTAATTATATTTTGAAATGAATATTAATGTTGGTCAGCCATTTTGGAAGATAGTGCCAAATTAATAAAATCATATTTTATAACTATCTCAAAAACTATAAAAAACCAATTCTCCCCCAATTTGGCATGTAAATAATACTATGATGGGCCAAGTAAACGTAAATGATTGTACTAGATTAACTANGTGTATGCGTGCGTGTAATTATATTTTGAAATGAATATTAATGTTGGTCAGCCATTTTGGAAGATAGTGCCAAATTAATAAAATCATATTTTAGAACTATCTCAAAAACTATAAAAAAACAATTCTCCCCCAATTTGGCATGTAAATAATACTATGATGGGCCAAGTAAACGTAAATGATTGTACTAGATTAACTACTTATTAAAAAAATGGTGGCATGCACATATTTTAGATTTATTTGGTGTATCTACCAATGCAATTTCACAAATTTTGTATAAGTAACTATTACCAGCATCATATATACCAACACAACCACTTTAGTAGGCCATTTTGCAAGATAGAGTCATACAAATAAAGTTTTTATATCATATCTCGGTAACCAATTAACCGATTCCTACCAAGTTGAGCAAACAAGTAGTACTGATGCAAATTATGTTAAGTGGTATGTTTTAAACATGCCAGGCATTTATTTTGAAAATGGCGGCCATATAACCATTTTAGCTTAGAATGCCATATCATCAAAACCATGAAATATATTCCAACTGAACTTTGTATGCTGGCGGTAGATATTAAAACTATGAAATGTTTCAACACGGAGCATATTCTGTCCTCCAATTTGTAAGATAGTGCCATGCGAATAAATAAGGTTTTTTTGTCTTATCTCTGGGAACCAATGTCAGATTCCTACCGAATTTGGTAAACAAATAGTACTGCAGCAGGTGACGTAAAATGGTATGTCTTAAGTAGCTCAGGCACTTATTTTCAAAATAGTGGCTATACAAATATTTTAGCTCAATATATTTTATTAACGAAACAAATTACAACTTAACTTTGTATGCTAGCAGTACCTATCAAAACCATCAAATTTGTCTATATGAAGCCTCATTTCTCTGCCATTTAGTAAGATGGCCCCACCAATAAAAATAAAGTTTTTATCTCATATATCGGGAAACAATTAAACCCTTTCTTATCAAATTTGGCGAAAAAGTTGAATTGTGGTAGGTCATATTAATATATGTATTTTTTTAATTATGAGACACACATTTTCAGATTTGTGTGCAAACATTTTGCCATATTTCTGGAACAGTTCACTTAATTTTTACCAAATTAAGTACACCATAAATAGTACAGAGAACCATGAAAACTGTCATGATTTAAGTGGGTCAGACAACGATGTTGAAAATGGCGGCTTCATAAATAATTTAGGTAAGTTTGCCACATATATTAAACAATTTAACCAAATTCAATTAACTTTTGAATTTTGACAGTATATGTTAGAAGCATCGTATACAGAAACTATTTTTTTTGGCATTTTTGTAGGATAGCACGAAATATGAAAATAATATTTGTATGTCATATTTCAGGGGCAAATCAACCGATTTCCACAGAATTCTTCACACAAGTAGTGCTACAGTACGCCAAGTAAACTTGCATTTTTTAAGTGACTCAGTCACTTATTTTCGAAATGACAGCACCGTAAATAATTTAGGTTAGTAAACCTTATCATTCGAAACATTAGACTGATTAAATCCAAAGTTAATGCTCCGGATCCGACCTCCGTAATGCAGTTTATTGCACACTAGATTATTGTACGAGGTTTTCTGTTTTCAACTCCCTTGTAAGGCAGGTGTCTATTTGTAATCGTATCACTACTGTTGCATAAGTTTTGGTTGGATTTGTAATGATATTGCTTTCAGAGAGAAGTCAAGCCCTACCTACCAACTCAGTTTTTAAGATTTTATTTAAAAATTAATTGCACCCATATTGAGGAAAGCAGGCTCATTAGTTGTATCTGTAACCTCTTGTTTTTCCTTCGTCTTGTTTGTGTTACTGACTTAACTCCTTTTTGCGGATTTATCTATGTCTTGTGTACACATTTCTTGACAGCAGTTAATCTTAGTTTGTTTTCTGGGCATGTGTCAGGGACAGACAAGCCAGAGTTGGGAGGGTGGATAAACCCACCGATGCCCTTACAGAAAGAGGCCCTTAAGACCTGCATGATGAAAATAAATGAGATAATTAACAGGAAATATTAAGAGTTCCTAGGAGTAAAGCTGAGAGCCCTGGGATAAGAGGAATTCAAAGATTGAATAAAATAGTGTAGAATAAGAGATAATAAATTTGGCCAAATTTGAAACTCTAAATTATTATCTTATTTCCTGAAGCATTGGGTAAACTTAAAAAAAAAAACTACTGTCAGGGTATCTCTACCCCCAATCCTTTTCCCCTGAAAAAAAAAAAAAACTTCTGGGTCCACTATTGTTTCCAAAAAGGACTCCTACCCTTCCAGTTCGCCCCTGATGTGTGTATTATTTTAACCGGTTCAGAAAATTATGTACATGACGCACAGCAATGTTATTTTTTGACCGAAGTACATTTAGATGCTCACTGTTCAATGATCTTTCCTGTGAGTAACTTACTCGTAGATCGCACTATTGGTCTATGTTATGGATGGTTCATATGACTGCGGCCAAACACGAATTTGGTTGTGATTAACAAAGAAGTGCTGTGTCTGCTTGAGTACAGCAGAAATGAAAAATAATTTCTACCATGAAACACATGAAACCATAAATTAAATTGGGACTGAAAAAGTTAATCTCATATACTAGGTTTACTGTGACATAGTAACATAGACCTGCAATAACTTGTCCAAAATAGTAACATTTAATTACATTAATTATGCCCTTTATGGGGATTATGCAAAACATATATACAAAATAGTTTTACTGTGGAGTTTATTCCTGGTTCCTTCACACTTTTTGAATAAAACCTTTGAAAAATACTAATTTTTTTTACTAAATTGAAATCTTACTAAAATTTTATTTATATATTATAACATTTTACATTTACAGTTAATAAAATAAAAATAAGTAGATAATAGGTGTGTTGGTAATACCTAGTAAGATATAGTTCTAATGCAAAATATTATTACACTGAGTGTAAATTTGTAGAGTCGGGCAGGCTTTGTTTGCAGTGAGAGGAGGCATATACTGGAAGTAAAACTTTAGCAGGGCTTCATAAAAGTTGGAAGTAGTAGTGAATGGGCTATACCTAGTTGTGTACTCGTTCATACAACACTCACTAAAACATCGTTTTGCAGCTAACGTCACACCACATGTGTTAAGGGCGCCTCTCCACTCGCGCGTGAGTGGTCGCTAACATAATTGGTTATTGGTTCCTTCCGCGAGCACCGAGAATGTACAGCAGTGAACCGGCGCCAGAATGGATTGAAACACTTGACTAGTTGCAGCTAAATAATTGAACCGAAAGGGAAAGTTGTCGGTGCAAATATTTTTTGTGTGGTCTCTTATATTCGTTGCTGTATCTTACATCCTGTGTAACACTGCTAAGCTCTTTGTTTCGTATTATTACTAGTGTCAGTGAATCATATGTCCTCGATTATTATATTTGCTGATTCTTTATTTTTTTATGCCATCTTGTGATGAGGTTATTTCGTCGTTTGTACAGATGTTATTTTTTCTGTATGTGTCTGTCATGAGTTCTGTGCCGATGCCGAACACCAGGATAGTTAGTTTCCTCTTGTATGATTTTCATATTTCATTCTATCCTTTCTTTAGTAGCTTTTATTTTACTTAATTCGTTAAACTGATTCTTAATGGCATTCTGAGTTTTTTCTTTGATAGATGGCTGTAAGTATACGGCTTAACACAATTATGGTTTGAAGCCCACTATCATCTAGGAGGCCATGTCATCTGTTGTATTTCTGTGCATAACCTTGTAACGAAATACCCAAACTTTTTTAAAATTAGTTTTTAGATGATGGCCCGAATTTTCGTCGTTTTAACTACGTTGCAGAGTGTTTGGAAATTCCGTTAAACCAACGAAAATACACACAAACTTCAAGCTTCGTAGGAATCATGCGTAGGCCTATAATAAAAATCCAGTACTTTTACCTTTAAGCAGTTAATTATGGTGTATTAGTGGAGTACCGGGATTTGTTTACAAAGCAGTTCTGCAAGGGCAACATTCAGTACCCTGTTATTAGGGCAGAGCTTCCACACGGTACTACGTGATGAGGGAGACGACCAAAAGCGGCAGGAATAGAGTTAGGCGAACTGGGACTAGCTGTAGGTGACCACCTGTACGAGTCACTAGTAGACGAGAACTTGTGCACGTGGCTCGCACCCACCCAGAATGAGCAGGCGTGGAAGCTGTTCTTACAAGAGTCGCAGCATCGCAACTGGCTGCGAGAAGACAAGTACTGTAGTGCCATGAATCTACACTCTGGGACTGTGAGGATAAGTGGCGAGTCACAGTTTGTCTCTCTACAACCTCGACGAAGAAGCACGCGCCTGGCAGTAGACACACACAAAGAGCAGAATGACGCACATACGCAAAGCAGAACAGAAGGGTGCCCGCTGTTACCTACTGCCATTCCGACAACCTACTAAAAAGTAGGCAAGCTAGAGTCTCATCCCAACCACACATTGTTGACATCATCACTACGCCCAGCGGCAACATCCAAGCGGGAGCCGGTCGAGAAGATCCAGCATCCTCTAAGTGGACGGAGTAAGGAGCAGCCACAAAAGCAGTAGAGTCAGACGAGGCACTTAACCGTTCTCAGGAGTGGCGATAGTGACAGGGACTGATAAAGAGACGTGGATACAACCCTAACCGCTGCTGAGAACCACCCAGTAGATTGGCAGCGCATCCGCAGTTGAGCTATACTATGCTCAATCTGCTAGTCTCCGCCCACCCAGGAAAGGCCTCTTTCCCACTCGAAGCCGTTGCGTCTCTTCAAGGCTGAAGTTCGCCACCCACTGTTTTAATAGGACAATATCATCATCCTAACAGTAAGTTCTGGCGATAGAGTCTAAATCAGCTGCAGTCCTGCCCCACCTGTTCAGGTACACGAGCCATCGATGGGCAGAGGTGTGTGCTTTCCTGTGGTAGCCTCGCTTCTGATACCGGCAAGCGAAGGAAATACATCTGAAGCTAGGGCAAGCTTCAACCTCACATTGCACACTCAACTATTCAACCGGAATAACATTTGTAACATATTTTTAACATGTCTTTCAGCGAGTTTTACTAAGCTCCTCGGAACATATAAATTTGCTTATAGGTCCGTGATAGCTATTATCAAAAGTACCTTGGCCTAGGGCAAATTCACAGTCTGCTCTCAACGATGATAACACTGCTTGGAAATATTTCTACACGGACAACATAGGGCACGTTACCTAGATAGCCAGGATTTCTTACTTTCCAATCCAGGAAAACTAAATTACAACCATTAGAACATACATATCAAAAATTCTCCAAAAAACCACAATGTAGAATTATAAAAAAAAAAATTGTAAAATGTGAATAATTGATTGATACCTAAGAAACACCGCGACGCAGGATCACAAGAGCACCATATAATTTAGAGAAGGATAAAAAATTAATAGCCTATATTTCAATAAAAATAAAAATTAATATACTTGTTTACATTTTAGAAATTAATTTGTTTAATTCAGATTTAGGAATATTGGGTGTATTAAAAGAAAATACATATTTAAAAGAGTTGCTTGCCGGACATACTAGTTATGGCTATTCCGGATGACCTATGTGCAATGCAAGATTTGAGCTTCTTACCAAAAAAGGACACAATATATTACATACAGCAGAAATGCACGTTGTCAGATCTGTACTTGGATTCACAGTCTAAGATCGACGGAGAAATAAAGAATTTCTGAAGAAGATCATGCATGAAGTGTGTAGTAAATATATTTAAGACTTATAACATTTTTTTACAACATGTTAGTTTCCTAAAGAGCAGCAGATCTTAAATTAAGCTACTCTGTGAACTCTGAGTAACAAGTATTTACCGCCCAAAGAAAATATGGAGAGATCAGAATTAGGCAGAAGCGATGGCCTTTTGTCCGAATAATACATCAGAAGAAAGGTTCAGGACTCGGCAGATTAGAGCCAAAAATTTACAGTTAAACATTAACTTGTACCCAAATATTAATTAAAAATTACAAAAGTCATATAATTATGCCTTAGCCAAGAATTAAAAATATTTTATCAAACTACAGCTCTACTGATTTGACTGCTGCCGTCATTTGGATTTTGTGTCACATAGTTACGCTGGAAGGCTGAAGATGAAGTGCCTTCCCAACTATAGTAAACTCCGGACAACCTGCAGACTCAGTGCTCCATGCCGGGGGTTTGACGTGAATCATCACTGGATCTGCCTTTTAGCCACATCAGCAAGACGTCTTGGCAACCACGGACTCCAAAGTCCCTATCCCTTTTACTAGAGGCTGCCTTCAGAGGACATCAACGCCAGACAACAACATTCAGCCAGCCTAATTCCTACCAAATCTTATTCTAAGCTACAGCTACATGGGTTACATCACATCCTGAGGGCAATGTTCTTGCCATGTGGTTTCGGTGTGCAGAGGTCATTTCACTCTGCCTGCCACAGGTCTATGAGTGCTGGCTATGGGAATTTAAACTGATCATATAATAAAATTCTTCCACATCTNGAACGCCAGACAACAACATTCAGCCAGCCTAATTCCTACCAAATCTTATTCTAAGCTACAGCTACATGGGTTACATCACATCCTGAGGGCAATGTTCTTGCCATGTGGTTTCGGTGTGCAGAGGTCATTGCACTCTGCCTGCCACAGGTCTATGAGTGCTGGCTATGGGAATTTAAACTGATCATATAATAAAATTCTTCCACATCTGATACTGTCCAAAATGTGGTCACTGTATTAGATTCTGGGCAGTCGCCAAGACATGGTAGTTTTACGAACCAACATTTCTTCGTACAGTCCAGTAGGCTTTTTTTTTACAGCACTGAACAAAAGGTTAGGAGTTTATTGCGCCTCAGGGAAAATTGCCTGTGATTGGCAGTCCAGGTGGCCATTGAGTGAGGGAATCCTTACCATTTGCTCCTGAGACAACCAATCACTGCTGATCTCTTCTGATTGGCTAGAATGATCACCAGTTATGTGCTTGTTCACCTTCGTCATTGGCCCAGCAGGCATTTTCTTCTATTTGATAAGAATTATAAAATACCACGAAGGAGCCTAATGGAATGCAAGGTGAAACAAGTGCTTAACAATTGAAAATGATGTGAAGAGTTTCTGTTAAACTATTACAAAAGCAGCAGTCAGAGTATAAATATGGGCATAACAGCATCAACCAAATATCATTGCTGTGCTGGTAAGCACAGCGTCAGAAATGATTTGATATGTTCTGCAGCATGCATTTTTCAGTTTTGATCGGTTATATTTATAAGAGCAATTACTGAAGGGTTATCCTTAGCACTTTCTGTAATTCTACACAGAAACACTAGGTTTATTATACACTGAAGAGCCAAACAAACTGGTAAAGGCGTGCGTATGCAAATAACAGAGGTATGGAACCAATCAGAGTAACGCGATGCGGTCAGAAGCTAGATTGGTTACTGCTGCTACAATGGCGGGTTATCAAGATTTAAGTGAGTTTGAACGTGGTGTCATAATCGGCGCACGAGAGATGGGACATAGCATCTCCGAGGTAGCGATAACATTTCGATGTTCGCGTACGACCATTTCACGAGTGTGCCGTGAATATCAGGAATACGGTAAAACATCACATCTTCGACATAGCTGCGGCCGGAAAAAGATCGTGAAAGAACGGGACAAACGACGACTGACGAGAATCATTAAACGTGACAGACGTGCAAACCTTTCTCAAATTGGCGCAGATTGGATTTGTGGACTGCCCTGCAGGATTCATGGTGTGAATTGCCTCCTGCATACCTTCAGACATTAGTCGAGTCCATGACACGTTGTCGTGCGGCACTTCTGCGTGCTCGGGGGGGCCCTACACGATTTTAGGCGGGTGTACCAGTTTTTTTTGGCTCTTCAGTGTACATATCACATTGTGCAATGTGTTATCCAATTCTCATTTAACTTTTGATAATTGGATACATTACATTTAGCCAGACGAATTATTAGACTAAAGAAAGAAAGTTAGATTACGTCGAGAAATACCGGTGTGTTTATGAACCATACTTTCCAATAATCAAACATAATCGCGTAAAATGGTAGAGAGGTAATTTTAAAAAATGGTACCGCATTTAGGGAAATAAATTAGTGTTAATAAGAAAAATAGGAGTGAGTTTACTAACACTGATACTGAAAATTGTGTACAGGATGCTAGATAAGTGGGCCAAGTTTACCAGGAGATCAATACAGCTGGTTGGCATTTAAATGATGATTATTTTCTTTTTCTGGCCATCGTGTATTCTTTTTTTCACGTTTAACAATAAAAATTGCCAATAAGTTGAAGGTTAGTATTCATGCACCCACAAAGCGACAATATAAAAAATTTAAGAAACACAAATATTTGATCCTTTCACTAATCCTTACTATGAAAGGTACAAAACAGAAATAAACAAATTTCGATAAGACAGAAAATAAGTCATGAAGTATCCGCCCTATTAATGCAACAGATTGTGCCTTTATCTTCGTGTGTGACAAGTTTGGCCTTAATCACTACTCAGCTTTGTCACGGTTTCACAATAAACATAGCAATGTCACTCCCGTTTTCACAAAAGAATAACAGTATGCACTGATTTAGTTTTTGGCCTAAATGTGTATCAGAAGATGAAATCCATCGAAAATCAGGATGCTCATCTACAACCACTTGTGGCGGAAACGTTGGGCAAGTCGTGCCATGATTCTGACGATCCGCAGAGTGTCTATAGATAAAGCGGCTAACCATATGCTAATTAGTCATGGTTCTGCATATATTATTATTAATAATCGACTTGGCTTCCATGAAGTCTGCGCAAAGTGAGCCCCAAAACAGCTCAACGAAGAACATAAGTGCGATGCGGACACGTGTCAACGCTTATTGAACTGCTATGCTAACGAAGGTGAACCTTTTCACTGGAGATGACACGTGGGTCCATCACTTTGAACAAGTAATCAAACGCCAAAGTATGGAATGGAAACATCTCCGTCAACCCTCCGCAGAGAAAGTAATGCTCAAATTTTTCTGGGATTCACATGCTTTAATACTGGAACATTACTTGGAGAAGGGTCCAACAATTATCAAGTAACGTTACAGTGAGATGCTGAGCAAGAAAACAAAGCCTGCAATTCGAATCAAACACCGAGGCTTGTTGTCAAAATGTGTTCTCTTGTATGTCAACGCGCACTCGCACCCTGCCATCCAAACCGTTCAAAAGCTTGAGTAACCGGGTTTCGAGTTTTGGATCATACTGTGTGTAGACCCAATCTCGCTCTTTCGGAATACCTTATTTTTGGTCCACTTAAAGACGCCTTTAAAGGTAGTTGATTTGACACACAAACACGCGCAACAAGTGGTGCACATATGGTTGCAGGGCAATTAAAAACACTCTTTTCGGAGATATACACATGCTTGTGTTGAGTTGAGAGATTTGGGCGGCTCTTAACAACGAGGTCTTGAGAGCCGATGAGAGTGAAATGAGGTAAGAATGGAGAATCGTCGGAATGCAAGAGTGGGGGAAACGGGAGATCCCCGAGAAAACTCGCCGACCAGCAGCATCGTCCGGCACGATTCCCAATTGAGAAAATCCGCGAGGGACCCGGTCGGGGATTGAACCCGGTTGGCTTTGATGGCAACACATGATTGTGAAACGCTGGAACAAGTGTATTGCGAAGCAAGTTGTAATATTTTATTAAAATTAGACGCGGATACCTACTGACTGACCCTCGTAACTTTAGATTCTCTAGAAGATGGTATATATGAAATTGTGGGGAGGGAGTGTTTTCAGAGGGTGCAAAATGTTTAGATGAATGGGAGGCAGTTTTAAGGAGATAGCTGATGAACGAAGGTGGACATGTCATAGGCATACATCGCAAGGCTAGTGGCAGCGGTGGCGTAGTGACCAGGGCACTCGCCTCCTACCACGGTGATCCGGATTCGATCCCCAGCAGCCGGAATTTCACATGTGGGAATCGTGCTGGACGATGAGGCTCGCCCTGGTGCACTCCGCACACGAAATTTATTTATTTATTTAGCACAAGGCTGTTTCCAGGCCGCTTAACTGAGGTAAACCTCTGACGGGCGCGCCCGACCTCCTCCTGGAGGAGGAACACGGGAGGATGGACACGTACCTGCAGCTCGTTGATGGCGACCCAGGAGTTTGAGGGGAAGCCCTGCAGCATGGGCACGAGGAACTGCAGGCAGCCGGACCAGTGGCCGATCAGCAGCATCATGCAGATCAGGTTGAAGATGCGCATGAACACACTGGCCATGTTGAGGAACTGCAACAATGCAACAAGGCGGCGCTCAAGTTCGAGCTTCGGGCGTCGTGCGGAACTCCGCCGCTGCTGCGTCGCTCGCGCCTTCCCCGCCGGCAGGCCCGCCGTCACGCCACTAGCACGCTACTCTACTGTCTAGCAAGCAAAGTGGGAGCCGCACAAGGGCTCTAAAGGACTCCAGCCTACTCCTCACGTGCTCCGGCGAGTCCTGCATGTGGGCGAGGCTCCCGCAGGTCAGGGGCTTCCCTCGTCGGCGGCCGCTGCTGCTCCCGTCGTAACGACCACTAGAAAGATACTGTGATGTCCTGAAGATCGTAGACCAAGTCCAATTGCCCACCAATCAGAATGCATACTTCTAGAATAGTACCTTACACGTAGGCATTCCCTTATATCGTCTCCAGTCCCTGCCTACGCAGAGGCTTGCCTTTCACTATCGTTTGGAAAACATAATGTTCTAACATATGTCTCGATAATCCTTATATACATTTTCATAATTTGTACTCCTGGATATATTGCAAAGAGTTCTCGGTGCCTTGTGTCTGTGGCTCAAAAATCTTATCAAATTTCTGGCGCACCTTTCCTTTCCATTTTTACGAGAATACACCATCAGTAAATTGTATCACGAAAAATTTTCACGAAAAATGAAAAAGAATAAGGTGGAAAAAACTTTGACAAGAATTAACACATGCTTAACGCCACACATGCTAAATAGTTGTACAAATACGAAGAGGTATATTGCGGAAACAGTTGACAAATAAATAGTATACTTTTGGGCAAGTCGAAATAAATTGCTTACACCCCACAGAAATTTCAACGATTTTTTTTTTTCGTTCTTAGTCACGCGTAAAGGTACTCAGGTGCATACAATTTCAATAACCCTACTATCACATCTTAGCTGACGGTTTCCGAATAGTTGTTTTCAGGAAGTAAAATATAAAAATACCTTGTGCAATGAGACAGTACGAAACAGACTTTTTCCTTGCACTTCTACAGTACTCGTTGAATGAGTAGGGATATTACCACAACTGTTCGTTTCGCGGTATATGTTGCAATAATTGATATCAAGACAAATGACAAACGCGTTGAATTTTGAATAAATTAAAAGTTTATACGGTACGATATATATAAAAGCATTACTATGAAACACGTAGAGCAGTAGACTGGAAGAGTGAAAAATACTAATGTATACATGCTGTACTAGCTAACATATTTTACACTTTCTAGTGTTCCAACAGAAATTTAATTATAACTTAAAATATTTTTCGTTTAAATACGTCTGATTTTATTGCGAATGCACTACATTCATGAAAACTAAGAGTTTTACCAAAAAACATATTAGTAAATACTACCAACCTATTTCACAGCAGCAAAACATTGGTTTATCGGAGATCACTTGCAAATACTAAAGTGCGCCTCAAATAATTTCATGCTAGAAATGGTCATGTAATAACCGTATAACCAATGTCAAATTGTTATAACATAATACAAATAATGGTAATTTATCTTCCTGACAAATGTTACTTAAAAAACAAGATTCCGCGACGGAATATTTTTTTCTTTCAAATTTGATCCATTATATTTTTTAAAGGCAATTTTATGAAGAATTATTCGTAGCACTCTCTGCAATTCTACACAGAATCACTAGGTTTATTATACACATCATGTTGTTCACTACGCTGTCTAATTATCTTTTAATTTGTGATAGTTGTGCACATTGCATATAGCCAGGCGATTTATTTGAATAAAGCAAGACAGGGTATGTCGAGAGATATCGGAGTATTTATGAAACCTACATTCCCGTAATCAAACATAATCCCATAACCCTTCTATTGGAAGGAAACACCCAACCATCATATTCCTGACATGAGAATGTATCAGTTATATGGATGATGCAGTACTAAGCATATGCAGTAGAAAAGTCAAACGAATTGTTACACAGATCGAATTATTTAATGACGATTTTACAGTTTTGGCCTAATAAATTATTTCCATTTCGTTATTCAGCCACGCAACCAAAATTTTACATTCCGCATATTTGTTCGGATGAAAAAATGCTGTACTTTGACAGATGTTCTTCTCAATGCAAAATACTCGCAAAAATATTAGGGTGAACCAAAAGGCAAATTGAGAATTGCCTGAATATGCATAAATTAAACACGTGGAAAAATCCACGTATCTTTCTTGAAGTGATATGCGAGTAGTTAGACGAGCTGTCTTAAACTGCATGAACAACCCCAAAAAAATCAGCATTTTCCGAACGTCTTCACATATGGATGGCTGTAGAATGTGAAACTTCGTTGGTCAGAATCCAATAGCCAGCACTTTACGCCACCTCTAGTCACTTCTTTCTCATACCAGTTGATTGAACCACCATTTGTGACTTACCTTTCATAAAAAATTGCACGTTCACGCCTGTGCAGAATTCAGTTTCTATAAACAATGACTGAGGCATGGGATAATTTCAGGTTTTCCGGATTATAATAATATAGGCGACCAAAATGTACGAATAGTACAACGCAAGTAACGTGCTTGATTTTCATGTTCTTTATGAAATTATATATGTTCGTGAACCCCACTCTACAAACTTCTTTGAGTCAGGGGTTACATGGAAGAAGCACTAATGGCTACATTTGTTTTGCTGCTTCCGACTAGGTATAGGTATTTAAGAATGATAGGCCATACGTAGACTTGTTCGTGAATCATGGGATCAGTTTCACTTTTACACTGTGATTTTAAATGACTTAAAGGCCAGCAATTATTCGCTTAGTACTTTTTAGACTATTTCGTATGGAATACATACATTATGCGTTCATTTCAGTCACACTATTCATTCTGTTAGCAGATTTTTTTTCAATTGTAAGTCTTAACATATCGTAAAGTGTTTCCCATATGCTTTTCTAATACGCGAGTTATTGCTAATGAATAACCATTAAGCAGTTGGCAAGTCTAACTCTTATTGATACAGAAATTGCGGGTTCGAGTCGCCGATATGGAATGGATATTTATATTATACCTATCGGTTAAATGTCGTCTTTTACTCAAGATTCCCTATTATAAAGTGTAGAAAACAGTGAACTCGAAACGCTTCTTTGGCAAGCCGACGTTCAACATGTTTTCTCGCATCTTTCAGGAAACTCGCGTACTTCAACATCATCCATTGGCGCTGCTCATTTGGGATAATTCCCCGCGCTCTTCGGTTGGCGCACTTATTTCCCAGAATTTTTAAAAAGAACTGACATTTTGGATGGTTAATGTACATCCTAATTCTTAAATAGAATATCCATTAGCTATCCAAAATAGCGTTTCTAATAGAGTCAAAGAGCCAATAGTCTCTCACAACAAAAAGCATGCATTTTAAACAACTCTTAAAATTTGCAGTTTTCCTGCTTTAAACTTAAACTAGGTGTAGTGTTTTTGTGTGGGACTGGCTAGCTAATACCAGACTGTTCAAAAATACCTACTAATTATTACAATACTAGGTTCTGCGATTGTAGGCTGGGGACTGCGACAAGGTTTGTGATGGATTAATGGGGAAAGGCCTTATTTTACTGGGTTCGCCAGTGCAGTTAGAGGATTTTTAAAGTTGCTTTGTAAGCAGTGGTATTAATCCGACTCTTAAAACACACTACGTATTTAAACGTTTTCATTTATCAAAAGAGAATAACATTTTTAAATTAAGGAAATCAGGTCCTACAATGCTACGCACCAAATCATTTATCAAGATTAGACATGCATATTTAATTCACTTATAATGATAAATGTACTTGATACGCAGTTCCAACTTATTTCAAATTGTCGGAATTAAGAATTGATTCTTAACATTGGTGAATTAATTTGTTCCGCATGGGAACATATTTGGTAAGTAGATGGTTGGGGAAAAATATCATCATAACAGACAATCCTTCTATAAAATAACTACACAGGCAAAATCATTCAACGACAATTTTTCATTTTTATCGCGTGCATACGGAAATACGCCAGTTACAGTTATTTCGACCGGAAAGGCTTCTGTCGTTTCCCCGCAAAACGATGCATAGAAGTCTTCCGAAAAAGGGCGGAAGGGCTGTGGACTGGTTTTCTTGACACGAGAGTTCTGCTCTAACTACATACTCCAATAAAAACGAACACTAAAGAAATTAAAGCGAAGCAGCAACGAGCCACATGAAAGAAAGCCATTCATAAGCATGAAAGCAACTACCTACAGCCTTGCCGAGAGGTCGCATAACCAACAACTTCCTTCCTCGCACCTGTTGAAGTCTGCAGGACTGTCGATGGCGTTCGATGAACTCAAGTTCCGCGGTCGATAACGGAGTTTCTTGTTTTTCGTTTCGACCATCATTTATTTAAAAATGTTTAGTGAACCCAAACACATTTTTTTTGTATGTCTTAAAACAAAATAATTAAACATTAAATATATCCCACCATGTATTTCTTCAAAGACAGCTACGATACACGCTCGAACTCAGACTGAATATGAATCAGTAGTAATTGTAATCGTAGAGAAATTGGCAGTCTGCGGCTGTGGAAATCACACAGACCAGACAAGTTGGCTGAGTGAACTTGTGCTTTCTAGCAGTTGGCACACCAATACACTACACTACTTCCTGAGTATACTGGCTACTGTGGTAGTTCACAGCTACCCGATTATTTGATACATATCTCTTGTGTGATTACAATTGTTATAAACAAATGAACTTAACTCCTAAGATATCAACGTTTTGCATCGATACATCAGGCTGTAAGCACACGAGAAATATATGGTCCTCTGTACACCACATTGCTTCGTCTATAAAAATGCTCTTCGTCTGAAATTTAAAACCGTCATGACTATGGACTCATACGAATTTACCATAGACTGAAAGGCAAGCCTTAAAAATTAAATGAAATAAGTTAACAATTTTTTTCAGCGCCGCCAGTCAAAATCGGGTGGCTTATGCACACGCGTAGAAACCAGGTTGAACTAAAAAACTAATAAATAAATACGCATTCAATTATGTTGTTACTTTTTATAGTTGATGATTATCTGCACATTCACGTTCTAACTCGTGTTTAACTTCGCGGGAATGGAACATGCAATATCTTGGTCACAGATTTAACACCTTATGACATGACGATACTTATCTGGACTGGATACGAAGTCAGTAAAGCTACCAAAGACAGGGGAAGAAAACTCCCAAAGAAGTTTCAAAGATCAAAGAGCCCAATACTAGTTTTTTTTTTGTTTCATAATTCAATGTACTTGAACATATGTTTTTTGTCAATTATTCGTAATGGTTTTAAATTTTTGGTTAAGCTATCTGAGACTCTTTGCTTGGACAACAATCATTGTCGCTGCTTTCTTCCCAACATCTTCAGGAAACTGTTACAGCGGTATGTATGCTTTATGAAAGTACAGATAAGCTAGGACACCCAACGTGATGCAATGCGAGATCACCAAGAAATAAGTTGAACTAATATCTCAGATAGCCTAAAATAGTTTGAAATAAAGCCGCCTGAATCACTATTAATAAACGTTTTACAGCAGCTGACATATTTCAAGCATTTACTGCCGTGCAGTCTAGTGGCTGGATCTATTTATAAAGGCCAACTGGAAGGGATGGTTTATCCCTGCTAGAAAAGGCACAGGTATATGCCCAGGAACTGGCTGATAGTGTCAACTGAGAGTAACAAATACACTGAACAAGTCATGGAAGTTAATATTATATATCATGAAAAACACCAGTCTTCCGTATTTTGTTAACTGATGCAGTCGACTAGACCACAAAGTGTCGAATACTTCCGTACTTGTAATGACTGAAAAAATTAATGTTATTGGACACAGTTTCTTAAACCGTTTCTTTCTGTGTATTGTATTCTTGTGAGTAAATGAAAATCTGCCATATTTGAATATTGTTTTCAACGCGTACATTTTTTCAGCTTCTATAGACGAAGAAATATAGCAAAAGCCCACAAAATAACGATGTGAAAATACATTTGGAAATTACCCTGTTTGTATATAAGAGAGGTTCCCAAATTTACATTGACATTTAAATCTTAAACACGAATCGTTAACAGAATACTTTACAAGGGTAACAATTACATTTTAAAAATATTTATTAGTATAATAGCTAGTAAATAGTTGCTATAAAATGTAAATGCTGTTCCTGGTTTTGCGTTATATGGGTTAGAGAAGATTAAATCCTCAGAACATAATATTTTCCGGAAAGTACAGAAAATAAATACCAGCTTAGGCTTGTTAAGAACGGGGATTGATGAAGGGAAATGTATTTTAAAGCAAGAATTTAAAGATTTTTTAAAACACGTATGTTGGTTTATGTAGGGATATTAATTTGTTATTAGCAGTTTTTTCTTGTATAAATACTATTTATGTGCATATTTTATGAAGCACGGAGTCGCCAGTTTAAATCACGGTTGCACTCAACGAAAATCGAGGCTGTTATGCAGACAGGCTAGAAACTGTTTCTCAAAGAGGAACATTTTACAAGGAATGTACGGGACAGGTCACATTATTCAAATGTCAGATACACTATTTGGGAGTTGAAGAATTTCCGTTTAGAACAGCAGTTTTAGACGTTGCCCGATGCCATCATACCACCTGGTATGACTGAGCACTACTCTGAGGAGTCAGACACGGGTTCGTCATCCAGTATCGGAAAGCACACACAGAGAGCAGAATTGTCTTGAAACACAACGTGCCATTAACGCAGATTAAGGTGGTATTGGGCGTTCACCAAGATACTATCACGAGAAAAATGAAAAAAAAATATATATAAAAGAAACACAGCAATAATACCGTGGATGAAAATTGTTGAATATTTTCCTAAACACTTCAGGACAAACCTCTTGTCTGGTTGGTGGCACATGGTCATCTGGGCCAGTGGGCACGGCGTTGGACTTTTGCATATTCAAGTCAAAAGGCCACAAATTCAGTGTGAAAAAAATTCTGCGGAGATGCTTGGATTTCGTTATATACGAGACAGCTCGGCAGCACGAACGTTGACCGGTCTGTTAATGGCATTAGCTACCTATGTATAAGGCCTATTGTGCTCAAGTGTAAGAGGTTCATGGGAAAAAAAAGAATTGATGCCATGGGAAGAAAGTAGGGCGACGTGCTGAACAGACTTGGCCAGTGACGTAATTCCTTCTCATCTCCTTCCCGCAGCTTCAGGTCCCAACATGGTCCTGAATTCTACAATGGGGCAGACTGTTGATTGAAGAGGTCGAAACTCCACATTTTCGAATATACTTCAAGCGAAATTACGTCCACGTGAACTTGTGTTGTGAACGCCGAAGAAGTTTTAAAACTATCCTGTAAAAATTTTAAGCGGTGGACAGTACCACGGCCAGAACATGTGTATGTATAGTGAACAATTTTATCAGAAAAATGTAGCTGTTCATAGATGTCAAGTATTATCGGGCGATGGGACTGTGATTCCATCAGTTTACAGTGAACTTTTTTTAAGAGTACTTTTATTTTTTGGAAGTACCTCTTCTATACTTTAGCAGCAGTATGATGTACTCACAGCAATAATATAAAATGCTATATACTATGGACACTAGCTATGACTTTCCTCTACATTAATAACAATATTGATTGCCCAGGAGGTGGCTGGAGTATCTGTTTCTGCTGTGTTGATACTTAGCTGGATAAAAAATGTTTGCCAGTCGTTAGAGGCATCAGGGGAGTTGCCAGTTCAGTAGAAGAAAGCTACTGAGATAACACAGTTACAGGATGGCCAAGCAAGCGATTAATGTAGTCGCCAAAGGACAAGCCAAACTTCTAATTACGTAAAGTACATACAGATACAAGTCAACGAAACTTATGCTGGGGCCTTTCTTTATCAATTGCATCCCTTTATAACGGTGATGAGTATCTGGCCAACCTTTCACATTAATACTTCCAAGAGTTGGGCAGACAGCTGCAAGAAAACAGAACTGGTGAGTAGGGTGTTGAAATCTTGAATGATCAGGTTGTCGGGTTCTATTTCAGTGTTAATGTGGAGGGAATATCATATAAATCCATAAATTCTCGTATCATAAAGTTAACTACAGTCTGATCAGGTTTTGGTGATAAAGTTATTGATTTTGCATTCGAAGGGAGCCTCGGAGAGAGACTTTTCGATAAAAGGTGGATAGAGGGGGGGGGATACATAACTGTTGTGCCGTCTTAAATAGACAGTAGGGGAGAAATATACTTTCGTGATAGGTCACTGTTATTCTAAGTGACTGTACAGTCGTTTGACTAAATAAGAAGTACAGCAAAAATTACTGAATAGAACCAGTTAACAGCTTCTATGGCTGACCAGTTGTTCGGTCAGCTGAAGGGCGCTGCACTTTTCAAGTTGTATATCGACCTTGTCCATAGTGACCTTATAACGTTATGAGCCTTACATACAACAGGCTCATGCTATGTGGGAAAACTATAACGAAGAAAAGAATCTGGCATTCGTGTCTACAAAATTTCTGGCGTATAAGGTCGACTATGAAACCTTCCTGTCATCTTGCGGAACATGAAATGTTAAATTTAATACCTGCCCAAGCAAAATCTGGTGTGCATTTCCACAATAAGACCAAATTTTATGTTCCCTCTACGTACATGGTTTTTCAGAAATAATCATGAACCCATGCTGTCACAAGCAAATAGTTTCTGGAACATGGACCGAGGTTATCCATACTTCAGTGTCTTCCACAGTCTCATCTCGTAAATACATTGGCCTACTGCTGACAAGGGTTGCATGAAAAGTCCTGTTTGCTGCACAGAAGTCGGAGAGCTAAGTCGTGTCCATAAAATGATGCAACATAAAATATGAATGCAACATCCCCAAGAGAAAATGAAATTAAAACGGTTTTATAAAGGAAAACCTGGTCGTAATAAAATAGTCCTTTCCTTCTTTTTTCCTACTAAATAATTTTTATTTTTCTTCACTCCTTACCTCTCTTTCAGGCAGGCATACAGTGAAACGTGTCTATGTTCAGCGTCTTAAAGTAGGAAAGCATGTTACATCGAGTGGGCAAACGAGGGTAAACGTACGGCGACGAATAGTCGGCGTCTTTGGCGACATTTGCTGTCTTCACTAGCCGGCGTTGTAAGCATCAGTGAGTCATGCTGGCGGCCTTGCGAAAATAAAAAGGTAATGCGATAAAAGAGAAATAATAAAGACAGAGATAGCGGCAACACCATGCAGATTAAGACAAAAAGCAAGGGCCTGGAGGGGTGTCCGAGCTCGAGTAAGGGTTGGTAGTGAGTGCGGGTTCAGCCAGCAGAGCGATAATTAGAAAAGAGCATGCAACGCGTTCACAGCAGCCGCGCAAATGCGATTTAAAAGCAACCAGCACCAATTTACGGGGGGTTACCTTAAAAACCAGATTGCTTTTGCTGAACTTAGACTTCTTTTTGCCCGGGCCATCTGAGCTGAGGCGACCCCTCCTTTCTGTGCGCTTTTTTTGGAGGTTCTGCAAGATCTAGAAAAAAAGAAGCCAGAAACACACGGTAGAAAGAGAGAGCACAAAGCCATCACCCACAAAGAGAACACACATTCATACTGTCCCAGTGGAGTGGGGGCGAAGGAGGAGCAAAAGAGAATGGCAGAGAGTGGTCATACTTCTCGTCGAAAGCAAATGTGGGGGGGAAAATAAAATAAAGTATCAGTAAATAATTTAGAAATTTGTGCAGAATAATAGAATAAGGCAGAAAGAAAGCTGAAGAAGCCGATAGATAAAGCCAAAAGTTTTGATTTGATCATAAAGTTCAGGATTTAGTTATCATACCGTGATTTGGAGATGTATTAAGTACACACTCTATTTAGCTTGTTATTTAGGTCAACTGTTTTACACGTGCTTATCTGAACTTCCTGGGTAGGGGGAAAACCGAACACCACTGTTCTTTGTTTACTGTCTGTGACTGGCGGTAATCGGAGCCGATCTCTTTCTAGAAGTATATACAGCGTGTTTCGAAAATTTACCAGCTGAAAGTCCACTAATTTTCTATATGGAGAGGAAGATCTATTGAGCTTTGAAAACGCGTTTCTTACAGTAAAACTGTTTCCGATTATTTCCTTAAATAAAGTTGGTTTGAAGCGTTATGTTATGTTATAAGGAAAGGCAGCACATAATTTTGTCATCCGTCAATAATATTAGCTCATGTGCGCCTAGGATGAAACTTAAACAATATGCGTGCGAGAGCATAACAAATTGTGTTTCCAGGTTTATTTTTCTTTTTACACTCTTTATCTATGTAGACCTAATATAAAAGAGACTCTTTGATGCTAGTTGCAAATTTCTTCTTCCGTTTAAGCTGAGACAGAAGGTATAGTATAATTTTGTGGCAAACAGTTTCGGGACATGCTGTATAAACTTATTTCAGACTTTCCAATCCGCGACCAGCGCCAGTCACAATGTGCAATGCAGGCCGGCCAGACAACATTCTGCCACGAGCACTACTCGCACACATTCCGTGTACACTACTGTAAACAGTGTACACCGCATGCCGGGTACAGGGTACACGTCACAAGCATGGAGACATCTGGGGCAGAATAAGGGTTCTAGTCTAGTACTCCATGCGTACGATCAACACTCAAGGGTAACTAAGCACACCCACAAAAGAACAGTTTCAAGGAGGGAGGGTAAGAAGGACGGCTGAACTGGAAAGAAAGAGGCAGGGGTAAGAATTCCGTATTCGTTTGAGGGTAAAGGTGGAAACAAAAAGGGCAGGGCAGTTTGTGACCCGTCCGATCAGCGTCGGAGGTAGTGCATCGGCTTCCCGAGTGCTCTGGGGTCGTCGAAGAGGCAGACGTGGTGACGTCGTGGGGGGAGAGAAGTGAGAGAGATAGAGAGACAGAAAATATACAGAAACAAAAGAAAAGCTCCAAAAGCTCTGAAGCACAAAGCAAGCCAGTGTTGCGACTTACCTGCCACCTGGTTCTGAGCACACGCGACGAACGCTGCGGGCGGTTAGCGAGTTCGTTGTGCTCGACCGTCGAGGGGTCGATTTGTCACGGTACGATATATCGATTTATGCTAGACTGCCGTGAGTCTACCGTTAAAACACGTACCCTCCATATTTCATGGAAAGGGCTTAACAAAATTACCACAAAATTATTAATTCATTTGTAAAGCCGAGAAGAGGATTTTTAATTTATAGAAATAAATTAAGTTACTGGAAACAAAATAGGCTAGCACGTATTGCTAGAATATTATTTTAATTATTATGGTTATCAGTTTATCATCTCCTTGCTACAAATGCATTTTTTTAAAACTTATTAAAAACACTGAGGTTTGAAATTACAAAAATTAATTTGCAGGTATTCCAGAAGTAATTATTTAAGAAAACTTGGGACCTCATTACATTGATCTCTCGAAAGAGTTTAGTTAAGCACTTTTTAGAGAGTGAACAGCGAAAGTTTCATAAAATTATCTTAATTAGACATGGTTTTTTCACCCTGACATATGTCTAAATACCAAGCAAATAGAGGTAGTGCAATTTTAAATAACACAATTTTATGATATATTAGCTTAGGTATAAACGTTTAATAGGCAATTTTTAGATCTTGGGGACGGTTAGGATGGAAAGGGGGGTGGTTAANAATGCTACCAAAACAGAAAAACCAATTAATTACGAAAATTGTATATTACATTTAGTTATATGAGAAAATATTTTAAATTGTATGTATATGTAATAACTGCTTATCTACTGAAATAATTTATTCTAAATGCTAAACACAAAAATTGTAAAACAGTTAAATTGTTCTGGTGTCGTATTTACGCATCAAAATGTTCAAATCTCTCGCAAAGTTCAAAATAAATTTGGCACTTCCTATTTTTCAAATTAGTGCGCGTGTAATACATAACTTTTGTACGCAGCTCTTGTGCCTTCAGATTTTATTGGCACTGATGACGTAGTTACGTTTTCCATCACTTTCGAAAAGACTCAAATACAGGTAACATCCATTAAAAAGTACGACACCTTCCCAAATATTTTTTTTTTCTATTCTAGAGCCCCTTTCACACCTAACTAGGGTGACTGATATAAGACCCTTTCAATACCATATTTCGCTACGAAATGAAGTTCACGGGCTAAAAGAGCTGCGACGCGCGGGATGTTTTAAGAATCACGAACGCCAAACGATACATTTTTGTGAAGTTGCATTTTTGGACAGCAGTGGACGTCTCATTAGGAGCTGTCAGAGAGCGACTGTCATTATGTGCCCGGGGACAGTTACAGGCCGACGTGTGAAAGGAGCCACACACCGAAAAGAGCACGCAAAATGTTGAACATCTAGGGATGTAACACATAGTAACAGTTCTTCTAGCACAGCGACAGGGAGGTCACGAGGAAACGTGACCGGCCTGTTAGCTGGAGGAATAAAAAAGCAACGAATCCAGTGATCGTTGCCTCTCCAGCTGGCAACAGTTCTACAACATCCGCAAACACGAGTACTCAACGTCCCGCACCTTGAAGTGTTTCCCCGCAGGAAAAAAAAAAAATTGAACTCAGGCAGGAACAGTGCGTATCAAGGGTGTAATCTCAGGACTATCAGTTTTGAAACACCTGGGAGCTGTGAACGCTACAATAGCCAGTATCCCTCAGGAAGTAGTATGAAGTGTTGACAGGCTGTTGGAAAGGACAGGTTCGAGTATACACCAGTAGCTTAGTATCGCGTCTACAGACACCAGGGGCTTCAAACCGTGTTACCGCTGCGATTGCACCCGAGAAACGCCATTGGTCAGGGAGAGACGGGGCAAGACAACTGATTTCCCAGGGGCGCACATCCCCGAAGGCCACATTTCCTGGGGCACATTTGTAAATTTTATCGCAGAGCCGGTTTTTCACTCAACATCGAAGTGAAGCTGAACATTGGATCTCAGTTGTTAGGCTAGGCAGTTTTTAAAGTGGCTCTTACTTAAGTAATTTGTGGTACACTTATGATATACCAGTTGTTTCACGTGTGGTTTACACTAGAATTCTCTGTAAATTTCTACAGATTTTAAACGAACTTCAGTTTCTGCAGATAAGTAAGCGGTTATCATCTGGATTGGCTGCTTTATCTCCTCTTGAAAAGGCGCCTTCAGCTATTGGTTACAAAAACATCTCACGAGCATACATGACAAATTACAACAGTCGACGTGTTAATAATAAAACTTATGACAATGAATTAGAATAGAATAATAACATCACTAAGAACCACCTGTCTGATGTTGAAAATACTGAAACAGCTTCTATAAAACAACATTTTTGAAACGTCATTTATATTCCAGTACAGTATTTTCAGATAGGAAGAGGAAGAAAAAAAGGTCGTGAAATTACTGCTCGAAAAAGAAGAGCGTTTGAAATGCTCGCAGTCTTCATTCACAAGCCAAGCCAATACCGTTGTTTCCTCTGGTATGTCATCAAACACTTAATAAAGCAGGAATTTTCGCTTCTTTTTTTGTTCCGTCAGCGCAGACAGACAGGTGGCATCCTTAAGTGCCGCGAAGAGGTCGCTGAACGCGCCTTAGCTCACTACAGTCATGGTCGGAACAAACAACTAGCAACCCGGGGCCGCGCGTGTACGCCTTCGGTGTCCGGTTTGCAGTGAACTCGCCTTCGATACGACTGGCACGCTCAATAGCAGAGTGTATTCCTAACTGACTCGAACTTTGTGACCGGAACCGTCCGAGAAAAAGTCTCGCCAACTGCGGCCGATGAAAATAAATTCCGTAATTAAATATGCATTTTCCATTCACAACCAACAGTGAGCGAAGCTTGTTCACATAGAATAAAAAAAATAATTCCTTGTGATGTTTGGTTCAAAGCAGAAGTGACGTACCATGGGAGTTCAATTCATTATGTGGTAAACCAAATTCTTTATTTTATGGATCCAGTAAGAGAAGGGCATCCACCATTCTTGCAAAAGTTAATCTGGACATCTTTCAAAAAGCCCTGCTCTGCTTTGCAGGACTATTTGGGCGTCAGAATAAAAACAAATATAATTCATACTCATATTGTACAAGTTTGGTTCACCTTTCATATACCAGTGAGGTTCAGTACGACTTCAACATTGCAGCAGTGGTAAAGATTTTGCAAAATGGTTTATTTGAGTAATTTCTTTGGCGACAACCGTTTAATTTAATTACTTCTGAGTAAAATTAGTTACAGTTAAATATAAAACACCAGCTACATACTTTTCACACTCTGATATATGGTAACTGCAGGACGCCAAATAATTGACTCAGAAATGCGTTAAAACTGACTGCACGGCTTTAAATAAGCATAAGTGACAATGTGGCATGAAAGCGGGGTGTAATCGCACGTGAAGAAATTTTCTTTCATGTATTTGCAAATGAGCCGTCGTCTCCTCATTAAAACATTTTACTTCACGAGGTATTGATATATGTTACCGAATCGTCATAACTTATTTGCTAACTGAAAAGCTTCCCACGACTTAAATTTTGCTGTAATGTTGACTATGTCAGTATTGTACGCGAATGGCAGCAGTTTTGTACGTGCACTGCATGTCAATAAAACTAAAAAATTATAACCTCACCCCAGTGTAGTCATAGAATGAGAACCTCAGGTCGTCGTAGTGTCTGGATTCCATTCTAATCAGAATATGCATCGTATTTAACCCTTTAGAGCATATCCATGCGCCGCAAAGCATAATAGAACACAGCTTTCGAAAATGGTTCCAGAATTATTTTTCAAAGACTGGAAGTTTACAGTACAGCATACTATCTTAAAAATGTACCCTTATTTATTAGCTGGTACCGGTATATTAGGACCAGACACAGTAACACTGTTGCCACAAGTAACTAACCATGGTGCCATGTAATTATCAAGGATACCTGAAATTGCATATACGTGTATTTAGAGCCATGAGTTGATGAATTATTGGCTATTAAGTGTGAACAAGGATGATATCTTGAGCGATATCCAAAGGGGAAACAATGCAAAATGAAGAAGCACTTTTTGTATTCTCCCAAGCTACTGCAAAATGCTGTAATCGGCCATGATACATACCCCACTTACAAAATTATATTTTTATTAATTCTTGCCACACCTAGTATAAAACTTAATGCATTTGCATTCTGTTTTCTGCGCGATAGTTAAAGTACATATGCGACAACAGAACACACACTGCCACCATTTTCGTTTCTTTCACGTGTACTGTTTACTTTTAAATACAAATATCAGGACTCCTAATGCTGTCGAGAGATTAACACCGGAGTGCTGAATTAATTTCACGTAAAGGCAGAAAAGTTAACGAGTTCATTGACGTTCAGATAAAAACCTCAGTATGAGGTCATGCACACTTTAGCCACTAGCGGTTGCTTTGAGGGTGGACTCGGTTTTACTTTTGTAGCAGTTACACTCGATCCGGTTCTTCTTTTAAGTACTGGTTTATTGCTGTTACGAAGTGTCAAGTAAATTTAGATGTCCAGCTGCAGAAGTTACAAAATTGCTGGACCATCAGATGTCACAACATTGTAGAGCTCTAAAAAAAAGAAGTAAACTAGGAAAACGTTAGATAAAGAAAGAAGAATGCAGAACTGGCAAATCACAGCTGCTGCAGGACATGGAAGGTTGCGGAGCCCAGGTTGAAATTATATCATTATCCGAAACTGATATGTCTTTAACTGGCAAACTTCAGCCGTCAGGTCGCGAGGTAATGCCCAGCTAGGTCATCACCACCCAAACACCGCTGTTAACGACAAGTGCTGCGGGTTCCGCATCGCAGGTCTGTTCTCGGCATCTGTCGTGGCTCACCACAACCTTCTCTCCAATCTGCTCGCTCCGAGAAAGGTCGCAGGGTCACGCTTGAGGATTCCCCGAAGTGGCAACCACCCCTCCCACCCACGAGCTCTCCGCGACTTAACCCGGAGGATACTTCTTAACAGGAGGTGATCGTGTTACGGATCAACTTGGACGCCACGTCCAGGGTATTGCACGCGAGCGGTGCGGGACAGCCGTAGTCAAGTATGCCTTTCTTCCTCTAGCAGGGATAAGGAGGAGCTGACCTTGCAATCGAGCTGGAGGCTGCTCACGGTAAATTCAGCACTTTTGAAATCAACCTTTGAAAAATGTCACTGATCCTACCTGCGCGTATTTTAACAAGCACACTTAGTGGTATGCGCCCGGTAAAGTTGTCAACGACAGATGGAAAGTAATTATATGTCTTAAGCTCGAATAAAAAATGTAACGTTAACATTTGTCATTACTACAATAATTTTTTTAAAATACATATAATAGAATGCGCAAATCTGTAAAATATTTACTTTCCTAATAATTTCACAGTTTCTCTTGACTGACGCATGAATAAAGTGAGCAGGTCCAAGGCAATGTTAATTTCACGTATGGCGGAAGGATACACAATGTGATTACAAGTAGATCTTAAGCAGGGTTTACAAAAGTGCTCAGTTTACCGTGAACAGACTATACCTCGCTAAAGCAGCTCTCACGTGACTTGCGCGAGATGCCGACCTTGCACGAGAATTTCTTGCACAAGTTCGTGTGCAAGGCACGTCTTGTGCCAAATGAGGAAACTGAGCATGCCCTATTTTTTTTTTAGCAATACGATGCGAGTTGCACGGAACTAATGAGCCTGTTGGTCCTTCTATGCTGGCCATGTTACTTGTTGCACATCAACCATAAAGGTAAACGAAAATCATAATTTGAGGTGTAAGAAGAGGAATACGGGGACAGAAAACACTGTTAAAGCATGTTAAGCATTCATTTTTTGCCAATTCATTGTACACTTGTTACCAAAATGTTTTCAAAATAAAAACAATCATTTTTGGCGGGATAGCTATAAGCAAATACCTTGTTGAAGTAAGCACCTTCAGATTTTCTATTATAACATCATGGCTGTTTGGTATTCACCGGGGCTATCAACTAATATACCAAAGCTGGACGACCGTCCAGCATAAATATGTTAGGACATTAACGAGGTTTTCGCTATTGAAGCGGTGGTGCAACAGTTAATCTCGTAAAGAACAAAATTTGCATCGTAACGTAGTGACAGGAACTCAAGTCACAAAAAAAAAAAAAAAAATTTGGACAAGGAAAAATATTTGATCGGAAATAAAATATTTCAACACAATAAGATTTGAAAAGGAATTTAACCATTACACTAACGGCACTCACGAATATCACATCGCGTTTTTGAAGGAATAGGGAGAACACGTCCGGGGTAGGGATTTCCATGTAAATGCAAATAAAACGTTTTCTCATTTTCTGTTCGTTTAAATGAACAATAAAATTGCCAAAACCAACATAAGATACAAGTCACACTGCCACTGCTCTTCATACCTCTATGACTTTGGTTCAAACCTATGAGGTTACAACAATTCACAACACGCTGTAATTTCTGCCGTGTCACAAGCTGAGGGTGAAGCGAACTAGGTAACAAGTTCCGTAAGTGCGTATTAAACTAATGACGTCCTTCGTGTATCACCACCTTATATAGTCCTTTTCAGAGCTTTCAATACCATATAGAAACTCGCAAGAAATATCGTTCCGTGTGCGGCAGGCTGAAATCATCATCTCTTAAATAGTAAATCATGTGGCATGTAACGGCTCTGTGAAGACCAGTTCCTGTCTTTTCAAATAGTGTTGTAAATTATTTTACAATCCTAACTGACTATTGTAAGCACATAATACTCAAAGTTGCCATAAAGCGAGAAATTTACTTTGACATTAGATAGGACTTGGTATAGCACGAAAGATAGAAAAATGTTATTCTTCGAAAATTTAGTCAACATTTTTTGTAGCCTATTGTACATGTACGAACCCGTCAACTAAGCATCATAATCGAGCAACAAACAATGGTTTCCCGTTTGGAAACGAAAATTTCAGAATCATGAGCCAAATAACAGAACATTTGTCAGTAGAGGGTTTATAGGGACTTCGACACATCGGGACCTGGGGCCGGAGCGTCGGAGCTGTTCGTGCTCTGTCATTCCGATCAGTCGGCGGTCATAATGAATTCAGGTGACCTTGACTTTTGACCTTGACCCCTGTGACCTTTGACCTTAAAAACACAGAAAAAAATTTATACAAAATTATGTTAAAAAAATATTTAAAAATTATTTAACAATAATTAAAATATGTATTTAAGAAACTTATACTTCCGGAGGTCCCACACACCACCTCCACCCATACTCATTCCACCATCTTGGTAGGTGGAGTCAACCATCTTGGTAGGCATCACATCTTTATCTATAACTTGTACAGCGTGTGGGCAGTCGGGGCTCCTATTCCTGTACCTTTAAGGTAGGCGTCACAGCCACCGTCTGTCATTTTGGTAGTTGCAGTCCGCAATCTTGGTAGGTGCAGTTCGTCATCTTGGTAGGCGTCACAGCCACCATCCGCCATCGTGGTAGGTATAGCCATCCGCTATTTTGGTCGGTGCAGTACTCCAAATTGGTAGGTGCAACCGTCCGCCATCTTGTTTGGTGCCGTCCGCCATCTTGTTTGGTGCCGTCCGTCATCTTGGTAGGTATCACAGCCACCATCCGCCATATTAATTTTTTCGTTTATCATTTGTTTTACATTGCTGGTGCTGTCCCCAGCACCGCGCCCAGCAGACGACTGACCCCCTCCACTCCCCCTTTCCGATATATGTAATTGACCAATTGGAAATGTTCATTTCCTCCTTGAAAGAAACGTCTTCGATGGTAAGACTCTTGAATTATCAGTGCAAAATTGTGACAGTGACGAGTGTGCAGTTCATTTGTGCCGTCCGCAAACAAAATTTCCCACAAAGATCAGAAATATGAAAAAAGAAATTGTGGGTGAATGACGTTCAAGCAAGTACGACAGGGAAAATTGCGAAATTTAATAATTAAATTGAAAATTATAAACTTTTAAAAGTATGTTCTGAACGATATGGTGGCGCTTGACACAGTTTGGAGGTTACAACGCCACCGGACCCATGGCCAGAGGTGCTCGTGTGTGCATGTACACATGAGCTTTGCTCTGTCTTTAGAATAACCCAGGTGATGTTAGCCCCCATTCCCCTCGTAACTTTCTTAGTTGACAAAATACACACGTTCTACAGTGTAAAAAAAAATTTTGACGTGCTTCATTAAAAGTTTTAATGGGAATTTTTTTTTTCCTATGTATTTAATTATCTCATAATTTTTTGTTGCCTACCAATCTTTTGCATTTTTTTCAGTAAACATGTTTATCATGTAAAATATTTTCTCCCGTGTTTTGTAAATATTATATATATATAAGATATTATATATAGAGAGAAGATATCTATAGAGAAGATAATATATATATATAGAGAAGATATATATGTATCTCTCTCTCTCTCTCTATATATATATAATATATAGATACATATATATATCTTCTCTATATATATTATCTTCTCTATAGATATATATANTTACAAGTTTTTTTGGAATTATAACGTAAAATATATTTTGTCGCAAGTATTTGTGTAATGTTTTCATTCGTACTGAAATCATTTTAAAATTACGTGAGTGTTTTTATTGCTGCTATACGCAAGCGATACAGAGAAGAAAGTGTGTGTGTGTGTGTGTGTGTGTGAGAGAGAGAGAGAGAGAGAGAGAGAGAGAGAGACAGACAGAGGATGGCGGCGTTCTTGTGTGACGTGTCAGAATGAAGGAGGTCGTCACGCGATCACATTTCCGTCAGCATACTCCCCTTACGTCTTCACACTCTCGAGAGGTAGTTTTAATGTGGGTCAGTAGCAATACCATTGATCCGTGCACATTCTTTAAATGGTTATTTGCTAAATATTTCACACAAGTTATTTTTTGTAATAGTAAAACAAAAAGCTAATAATGTGTAGACAACTTTAGAGTATATTTTTTAATATTGTAGGTAAATAAGTCGAGCATAATTATTATGTAATAGGAGGAACTGTTATGAAATATTGCACGTAATTGTCCCTTCTCCAAGGCAAAAGCAAGCACGTTAAACATATTAAAAAAGAGAAAAATTTATTTCACATACTTGACCCTTCTCCAAGAGAAAGGTAAACACAGTAAACATATTCAAAAAAATAAAGAAAAAAATATTGCACGTAATTTTTCCTTCTTCAAGGGAAAAACAAGCGCAATCAATATTTATACCAAATAAAGGAAAAAAAAAACTTTTATTTTTTACACGGAGAAAAAATAGATTACCTAACACACACACAGTTACAAGTTAAATAACATTTCGCTATATTCAACTCAAAAACCGTACATAAATATTACACCAAAAATTAGGTTAAAATGCTTAGTTCACAAGCATAGAAGCAAAAAATGTGTGTGTTTACAATCACATTTTTACATACATATAAATGTCTAGTGTAACTACACACTCTAGGATGGTAGAAAACTTAGCACAAATCCTTCCATTTAACATCTCACATTCGTAAAAACACGCACGCAGTTAGTCAGTTCGAGGTGTAAATCGGCAACATCGCTACGTAAAGTGCGTAAAATGCTTTCAAAGTTATTTAAACACTGGCGAATCTCATCCCCGTCAGACCGATGGGAGGGTGGGTTAGCATCGAGAGGCAGCGGAGACCACATGTCCTCGCAGCAAAGGCATCTTTAAGCATTTGTGTAAGCAATATCAGAGACCGGAGAGTACTGTACCGACACGGATGAGTCCGTCACATCGTTGTTTGCACATGTAAAACAGTCATTTCGGGAGATCCATTTTCCAGCTGCAGTACGTTGCCAGCTTCCAGCAGCACGGAACCTTCAGTTATGTTGTAGCATGTAGCCAACTCGCCCTTCTGGAAGTCGTGAAAGGGCAGCTTCTGGGAGCCCTGGAAGGTTGCCGTCTGAGTGCTCTGGACAGGCGTCTCCGTCGTGATGCCGCTTGTTGCTATAGGTGCAGCGCCGGATTCTACCATGGTCTCCGATGGTGCAGCGTCGTGTCGCCCTGAGGCGATAGATGCAGAGGCACCCATCTTTTCGAATAATTCCCCCGCATTAATTAGGAGAGCCTCGTCACTCTCGGACCAGAAACCAATTGATAACATTACGAAGATGGCTGCTAATTTCCTTAAAGTAGCCACAGCACGGGGTCTTCAATACCAATACAACTATGGCGCATCGACGCCCAAACTAAAGCTTATAAGAGAGTGCACATCCCCCTCCTATAATGCTCTGCATACCCCCACCACAGCCTGCCTCCCCTTTCATGTGTCTTTACGTCTGCGAATAAAACAAATTAACTTTATATTCAATTTTGTATTGCTCGGTAGTCAGGACCATAAAATAAGTAACATTATTATTTTTTCTTTAAATATATATATATATATTTACCATTAAAGTATAAATATTTTATATACTAAATTATGTTAATGGCCAATAACAAAGTAATGGAGTGGGGGGACGGCGAAAGGATAATAAATGGAGTGGGAGTTTTTCCCGGCAGTAAGAGCTACATTGCAGCTCCCAGGATCGGCTTGGAGAGGATACCAGTGGTACTGGGCTGGCCACCAGAAAACTCGTATTGAACCCAGCATGGCAATATTTTGATCGGCTTGCGGCGCGCGTGTGACAGGGTACGTCCGAGCGGACGTGGAGAGTTACTCCGCGCATGCTTTTCCTGTTTCCTTCGCCCGCTCAAAGTCCGTATACGTTGGAGGCAAGAGTCCGCCTTGCTCCTACGGTACTGCATGTCCCGCGAGCCAATCCTTTAAATAAAATTTTCACTAATACTTCTTTTCTCCGCACTTGATTTATTTAGCAAATAAATATCTAAAAAGAAAGGTTTAAAATAGAAAGACACACATACTTCATTTTTATACAGGTATGTTTTATTCACACAAACTACAAAATTACAAATGCACGTAAAATTTGAGAGTTTTAAAAATTTAATGTGAGAGCCAAAACATGTTCGTAAAGAATTATTAGCAGTCTTTGAAGTTCGATCTGACGCACTAGAATGAGGATGTTCAAAGTGCCTTCTTCCAAGTCAAAGTCGGTCGTGGATGAACGCGTGTTGGCGGCGGCAGGTGACGTCACACGCGGACGTTTGCACGGGCACGCTTCACTGTTCGGTGCAGGTTCCGCAGAATATTTATGCATCGTGGTGTCAACACGGTGGCTGCGGCGCGACGTTCGACGTTTAGTTGGGGCCGTTTGAGAGTCGAAGTCTCTCTGATATTATTTTGCCGACGTACGCAGACTTAGGTGGAATAGCCAGGAGCGTGAATTTCAGTGGTCGTAGGAGGAGGGTCGACCTTGACTCGATTAGAAGTTGCTGCAAATTCCAGAACCTGGTCCATGGTTGCTTGGAGAGTCGTATACCATTTCATGTGTTGAACTACGAAATTCCCAGGAGTACAGCAAGTTATTAACAATTGAGTAGGCTCGCAATCACCCGGAGTCACTGAACATAACCAGTGGTCCCAGCCATCACATTTTTCTTCGTAGGTATGTAGTGATCCAGACTGCCAGAACGAATAGATGGTTTTAGAGTCGTCCGGATATGACAAGACGTACAGGTTCTCCGGATGAAATTGTATCATCTTGCTTCCACGGTGACTCGTGCTCGACTGGACGACTAATTAATTTTAGTGTTCAATTATTTACATAATTTTTTTTTCGCATTGTTGAATGACGTCATCTATACACGTGACTGTAACGTGATCAGGTATACTCGTTTTTCACACAGCCTAAGATCAGGCATAGGACTTGCAGTAGGTGTTCGCAACAACTATTGAAGATAATTTTGCATCCACACCAGCACATAACTGTATTTTTTCCTCGACATAAATCGGTCCTCGCGGGTACTGCATCAGCTTGTCGCTCAGCACGTTTCCCACTTGATACGGAATCGTGTCTTCGTCCCGGCACAGTCCGTGGAAGTACTTGGGGTCAACCTGGCGCTTGTTTTCTTGCTCTTTTAGTACAACAGTTTCCACGGATACAGAGGCTGGAAGTTGCGGGTTCGATCTCACGCAGTGACAATCCGTGACAGCGATTTCCTTGCGCACGAAGTCGTCTTGGTTCCATAAACCTTACGAGTTACAGTAGATTTTTGCGACTGAAACGCGAGTCCCCACTCCATGCGTATTTACGTGCTTAATTAACTGATGATTATTGCCAGGCCGGAAAAACCAATCGTACTGAAGGACCCTGTCGTGGAGTATCAAGCAGTAGCCTGCGGTATTCTCGGGCCCGTTTTCCTTGGCGAATGTTTCGATCCGGAAGTCGACCGTATCGAATATCAGCAAAGGTGCCATGTCTATTAAATTTTTGGGACTCAGGATGGGATAAATATAATATGGCAAAGTAATACCTACTGGGTAGAACGTAGTGTATAGGTCGATATACGGGTAGCTTTCGCTATTCAAAAATATATATTTACGTTTTCGACTTTGCAGTGGTCAAACGTAGACTTGTCGGTTCCGATACTATGATGTTTGTTCGTCTGAAGCGCCCGTATTATGTAGCACGGTTTTTCTGCACTGGAAGATGTTTTTACGACCCAGTGATTTCGCGTGGCGTCGGATAGGGCCGGGCAGATGACCAGACTTCAACTTCAGAATGCTATTTCGATCACTTTTTCTTTCTTGGCATAATTCAATAGCGGGTTCGGGTGCTCGGGGCCATGTGAGGGACAAACCACTACATGGAGTTCAAAGTAAGAGAGACGGGCTGCGTGTTTTCTCAGACTCCCAACACGGCATCCAAATGCGATGTGGCCAGTGTAATCACAAGCTCCTGCCTCGCTCCCGTGGTTTTCTTATAATCTTCGGCGAAACCCAGTAGCAAGGAGAGCGGAACGCATACTTCGAACCTGCCTTCGGCGTAAATGGGAACATTGTAGTCATCTTCGATTCTTCAGTCTGCCATATTGTCTGCAGAGAGATGGTTGGGCGTGAGCGATAGGTAATTTTTTATCGGCGAGGTTATGCCCACATCTCACGACTGGTCGACCGCGACGCCATTTATCTCGTACATTACGCGTTCGAAAAGGTGCAGAATCCCATTTCGAACCAACTTGGTGGTGGTCGGGTGTGTCCCGTCCGTCTTCGTTAGCCTACCTTTTATGCACACAAAGGACTGGCTAGGCAATAGGCAAGGTGCATCTTGGAATGCTGTAAAGGTATTCGAACCTCCCTTCCGAGAGCAAAAGGCCCGACAAGATAAGGCTCGTAACAGGGCATTTCAATTTTATCAAATTTATCGTCGAATTCTAGGCGTTTATCCGCGTCAAAGATTTTGCCCACCACGGCGATTTATTTTTAAACCGAGAACGTGGAGAAACTGTGCGTTTTCATGTGTTAACGCAACGAGTCCTCGTCGGTTACTGATATCGGGCTCGATGTACCGCACGCATTTATACATTTTGGTTTTCCCAGCGAAATTTAGTCCCATCGTTTCAGGTGCAGGCGCAAAGTGATTTATTCGTTTCGGACAAACTCCGGTAATGTATAAACACATTACAAACGAAAAAAACAAGATGGCGGACGGTGGCTGTAACGTCTACCTAGATGGCGGACTGCAGCTACCAAGATGGCGGACGGTGGCTGTGCCGCCTACCAAGATGGCGAACGGTGACTGTGACGCCTACAAAGATGGTGGAATGAGTATGGGCGGAGGAGAATGTGGGGAACCTCAGGAAATTTAAGTTTTTTTTTTCAAATACATTTTTTAATAATTTGTAAATAATTTTTTTATATTTTGTAATGTAATTTTCTTATAATTTTTTAGATTTTTTTAAAATTTTTAAGGTCTAAGGTCAAGGTCACCTGGATCCAAGATGGCCGCCGGCCGAACGGAATGACAGAACACGAACAGCTCCGACGGTCCGGTCCCAGGCCCCGATGTGACAAAGTTCCCTTAAATCCCTCTGCTTTTGTCACAAGTGTGGTTGAATTCTTGGTGGCCAAGGCAGAGTAAGAATATGACTTCACGAAAAGAACGCTGCTGCCAATGAAGACTCTTGGACTCATTAAATTCAAGCTGCACACCAGGAGCTTCTTGACTTCAACGACTGTCTTTAATTCGACAAATTGAATTTAAGACCAGAAAACTGGCAGACGACACAGCTGATGTGTTTCCTTTCGTTACCAGACCATGGCGCTTACATTACATTATGTCCGTGGGATTGAAATGATACTTACACAATACCAGGGAATTAGACTGCATTGCAGGCTCTTTTCGGGCAGGAAAAAACACGCAACAAAATAAGCATACAATGAACACTCTGCCATGACTCCAGTTCAAATAAAACTACGTAGCATTATAATGCACCACGGGAAAATTAAATCTGAATAGTGAATTCACCTGTTCTGTTTTACCCCCATAAAATATTCTTTGAATGGCGCGAATCAACAAAAAAAAACTTGTAGCTAACAATTTTGTAGATGGTTAACTTTGTTTATACTAGAGGATTCAGACAGTCGAATTATATTATTCGGCGGTCAGAGCAATATCATTTTTGCTATTCATAATACGTTAGGTCGATGGCATTGACCTATTTGGCAAAGTCAGATATAAATTTGTTTGCCAATAAATACCCAATCATTTTGTTGGTCTAACTGCTTGTTTCAATGCAGTCCGCGCTCTTCTGCACACTACAAGAACTCACAGTTGAACACTTGATAACTTACTGCTCCATTTTAGTTTCTGCCAGATTGCGTATGATTCCGCAACTATGTTAATACGTTATTTTACTGGCAAAGAGGTATATTCTGCCATCAAAAATGTTGCGAATTTGTTTGGTTCCACGAAGTGGACTTGCTCCGAATTTCTCTGCATCCAAACTCTTCGTCGGCGCCGCGACTGAACCGGACACCTCTGGCGTACACACGAGCCCCGAGAACAAAGTAAAAGAAGTATTAAAAAAAGACGAACGACGACGAGAAAATGAGACTAATGCAGGCGGGACTACACAGAGAGCGACACACGTGCCAGTGCACTGGCGGGCATTCCCTAGAAACAAGAACACGACAGACAGACAGACAGAGCGCAGGGGGCGGCGGTGANTCATTTTGTTGGTCTAACTGCTTGTTTCAATGCAGTCCGCGCTCTTCTGCACACTACAAGAACTCACAGTTGAACATTTGATAACTTACTTCTCGATTTTAGTTTCGGCCAGATTGCGTATGATTCCGCAACTATGTTAATACGTTATTTTACTGGCAAAGAGGTATATTCTGCCATCAAAAANACACTCTGCCGCCTCCCCGAGCCGGCTCCAGCAACTCCTCGCTGCTCACCGGAGCGTCATCACTGTGTCTGTAAGGCTCCCGCACAGCGCTCCCCCCATCACGAGTCAGCACTCGTGCTATTTTAATCGCGTTTCTCCAATTAACTATTATAACTGAGAAATAAACATAATTTTAAAATATTTACTTTTATATCGTACCTTATTTACGATTGTTACAACAAACTAAAAATTACCATATTATAAAAAAAAAAACTTTAGATGTCCAAGACCCAGATCTATGCGCACACATTCATCATAATTCCGTGCCAAGGACAAGAGTCATTGCAATAAGCGCAATATTTCCATAGCAACGTAACAAATATGCCAACACCCTCATCACAACACAGGCACTGCTCAAGAAACGTTTGTTGGTCATCCTTCGTTAACGAATCACAGTAGCCTTCGAGATGAGATTCATCCTTCCCAAAAAAAAAAAAAGAGAATTGCTTGGACGAATCGTTTAAGCGTATCTCAAACTTGCGTGTGGTTGGGAGGGCTGATATAAAGTCAGTTGAAGCAACATATAGTCTGGCATTTCAGTTGTCATATAACTGAACAGTGGTGGCAATTTAATGTTGCAGCAGGTGTGTTTGAACTACTTGACACTGTGATAATAGCAGGCAGTGTAGAGGTAGTGTTAATACTAAACGAACCCCCCTCACACACACATATATACATATATATGTGTGTATGTGTGTGTGGCGTCCTTAAGTATGAACACTACCTCTGCACTGCCTGCTATTATGACAACGTCAAGTAGTTCAGTATATATATATATATATATATATATATATATATATATGTGTGTGTGTATATAAATATTAATTTCTTAACGATCATTAAAATACTGAACGTGCAAAATTACCTAAAAATATCGAAAGATTGACATTGCCATTAGCTGTGTTCGGATTCAGTGCTACGTGCTCTTGTTCACTTGCCCTCGATCCCTTCGCGATTAATGAACCCTCATTCTGTTCATGACAAATCGTACTTTTGTTGAATTCGGACATACATGTTCATTGGTATCTCGGGGCTACTTCAACCTAAGAGTTTCGTTTGTCTCTGCAACGGAAGCTAGCTGTTTTGTTCTCACATAAAGTTCGAACGAACCGTTTATTCTGCCTGTATACAATACTGTAAAGTTTATCATAATGTCATCTCGCCAAATGTCGGTCATTTAGTAAGGTAACCATTACTTGGAAAGAAAATAAAAAGCCGTTTGCTGATACGACAGAACACAAGCTGCGTTTAATTGTATTTATATCGAAAGCCAAAAAAATGTAAATTTTTTTCCTTTGAAAGAATTTCTCCACTATAAACGTCAGCATTATCAATTCTCTTATAATTTTATAAAGAGGACTAACGACAATTGCAAGACACACATATCATACATATTAATAACATATCACTGCAGTTTGTACGATACATTATTTTAACCTTAGGACAATAATTTTTCAGCACTTTATAATAATGCCTTCATAAAAGTGTTACTTAAGTTTATCTACTATATATAGAGAAACCATTTTTAACTCTTAATCGCAAAGGTATTTTCCAACCGAGCTCGTCGGGCGGAAGGAGGAGGAAGGGGGTTGCAGATGACGAGCTGATAATTTCGTGGTTAATTATATAAACAAACCCGCGTATCTAAGAAGCGACACACGAGGATAAAAAATGAAATACTACGTACGCTGTTAATTATTTCCTGCTGCAACTTACCAGTGTAGCAGGCACATGCATATTTCGAGTGGTCATGAAGTTAGTGTATATGTCTTATTTTGGCAATAGGCAATTTTTTGGTCTGACAAGTATATTTTAAGTGTTATATATGCACACTTGAGTTTCGTTTAACCTGATTTTATCTGACCAAGGGTGATTCGGTTAAATGAAAACCCGATTAAACAGAAAGCACACGTGCTTTATATACAGTAGTTTAGTAGTATGTACATGTTAAAAAATCAACTGTATTTTAAATAAACTAAATTTTTTTTAAACATAGGTATTTAGGTATATTATACGTGGAAATGAAATAAATCGAAATAAAAATTTTACTCCAAAATTAAAAAAAATTATACAGTGAGAAATGAAAAATTAAAATTCATTCACATTTAAATTTAAATTAAAAATTTAACTGGACATGGCAAGACTCTTCCAAATAATCTGTTCATAATTAAGTTTATGAATCTAATGCACCATCTGCAAATTGCTAAAATCAAAACTTCACTTTTCACTGCGTCGGGATCCGGTTAATCCGGAATTAATAGTAAAATAATAGTACAGTTTTAGGAAATGCAATTCTAAGAAATTAAAACATATATTTAAATATGAGGAAATTTAGTTTTTCCGGTTGGGACCGGTTGGGAGAGAACACAGCGACGCACAACAAATAAGAGATTGCGTGTGCACAGGACCACAGGACTGTGAAGCCCAGAACGGTACCACATTGCACCGCGAAGTAGGGCCAGTACACTCAAGTTACAACAAAACAGAGTGGTTAGAGGACCGGGCATTAATATTGCTCGCGACAGCGCGTTATCGTGTCGTTATCAGCCACGGGTGGTTCATGATTCAAACCTTCTCTCTCCAGTTCCGGTGATTCATCACCACGTTGAAGTAGGAATTTGCAATGGACTTGAAAAAGGAGGGGGGGGGGGAGATTAATTCGCAGACGGCGACGTTCGTCACGAGTTTAGAAACCATTATTTCCTCGACTGTGCTCCCAGAAAAAAAAATACATGGTCGTGAAATGGGATATTTAGCAGAGTGATCCATTAATGTCAGAATTTTCGGGCGTTTAGCAAGTTTAAATATATCTGCACGTTTATTGCCGCTAGTGGCTGTGGTGTAGGAGAGAAACTATTTCCCCAGTAGACTACGCCAATGGAAATTACTCCGCCATGTGAATTGCTTGCAAAAAAAAAAAAAACTACACTGTTTTACAGAATATAAATGACAGCGTGGAGTGGAAAGGTTTGGCGGCTTTTAACATCGAGATCTTGAGTGTCGANGGAGCAGCGCCGGAATGAAAGGTCGGAGGGGGCGGGGGGGGGGGAGATCTCCGAGAAAACCCGTCGACGAGCGGCGTCGGCCTGCAAAATAAGAGATGGATTACGGTTCTTTTCAAGTAAGCCTTGTGACTGACTGACTACGTACTATTGAGGAAAGTTTTCGTTTCGGTTATGCCAACATCTTGAAAGTTGGTTTCTAGGTAGGTAGGTAGATCAAAGGGCTTAACGTCTCGTCGACGGCGAGGCCATTAAAGACGGAGCAAGCTGCTCAGAGTAGGAGAGGGGAGGGAACCGGCCGTGGCCTGTGAGAAGGAACCATCCCAGCATCCACCTGGAGTGATCTCGGGAAAACCACGGAAAACTGAAATCAGAATGGCCGGACGGGGATTTGAACCCAGATACTGCCGAGCGCGAGTCCAAAGTTTAACAACTGCGCCACCTCACTCGGTAGTTTCTAGACAGTGAATGGCATACTACCGCGTTGTTGACATGTGAGGCCACTTTCCTGGGGCTCGGGATACACGCGGCAGTTTCGATTCTGTATGCTTGGCTTTTCTGTGACGGCACGGTGGGCAGTGAGACTACAGACGACAAAAATGCGCAACTGTTTCTCCGGTATTCGAACCTCATCATGCTGTAAACTCCATTATAGTTTCTTAGTTACCCTTCCAAGAGCTCTGCCACAGAATAGATAGATACATAGAGGCGAAGTGGCGTTACGGTCCCTTTGATGTAAGAGTACTTGATCGCTTATTCGCAGAGCGAGGCTCAGGGAAAGAACACTGTGTCTAGTTGGCTACATCGTATTATGAAAGATTCCTTATTGGTTGGATCGCCGTCTGTTAATTTTGTCTCCAGGCACTTATTGGCGAATGACGTTTGACCATGTTGCTGACAAGTAGGAGCCATTTTCCTGGCGCGTGCGGCTGAGTTCGCGATACATGCAGCTGTTTCGCTTCTGCACTGTTATGCATTCTGCGAGCCTGTTTGGTTTCTTCAGTTAGTTACACAGCAGAATAATGCTCTGGAGCTAATGAAATGTGACAAAAATGTGACGTTGGAATGTCTGGGAAATGATATGTGTTGGCCTGTTGTGCGTTCCGCTGTGTTGCAGGTCTGGAATGGTAATCCTCCTGCAATACCCTATGGGATCAGGCGCAGTAGTATAATTCTATACGAGCACTGCTGAACTAAGTTCAGATTAACGATTCCTCTGCGTTGATCAAGCCATAAAATTGAATTTTTATGAACCCACACATCTATATGTACGACTTCAGTGGCGACAAAATTAAACGTGGAACTATTAACAATACGTAAAGTCTTGGAACTATTTTCTTTATTTTGCTGCCAACACAACTGTATAGTAGTCTACTCAGTGTTTAAGATAAATGGTTATGCTATAACTGACAAGTTTTTAAAGACTGATTTAAAAGTGCTGAATTGAACAAACACGAAGAATAATTATTAAACCGTCAATTCCAAGTTCCAATACAGAAGACAAATTCTCACAAAGCGGGTTGATGATTTAAACTGCATAGAACGGATAAAAAAAAACATGCGTCCAGCAAAGTAAGTCCGTTACAAGCGGCAGACATCACCTGATGTTGACAGCTGAGTATACGTTGCTCATTGATCCCGAGGTGTAAAAGATCGCAATTGCGATTTCAATACAGTACCGTAGAAAAGATATCCCTTGCAGTTTTCTTCCGTAAGTATATTTCTTCGAGTGCTCTTCACGATTAGCTTTCGAGCATAATAATAGCTGAGACAAATATTTTAAAACTTAGTGTGCAAGCGGGAATATTAAAAGAGTTATGACGAAATTAAAATTGTGGCAAAAATTTAACTTGTTACTTTTGGGGGGTTGGGTGGGGTGGTAAGAAGGGAGACGCAGAAAGAAAGTCACTTTAACACGAACAATAGTTGCAGTGAGAGTTAATAAGGAAAATTCACATTAAATACCTAATAATCTTCACATAAGAAAAAATCTCGACTCATTATCACTATAACACAGTTAAACTTGTAAGTACATAAAATGTAGACAGGTGTTGTACATGGTAAAATACAAACATCAAATCGGTTTAACTTGCTTTGGATAATGCTGTTAGCCACTGCTGTCACACAGGAGTTTTATAATAGGCTGCTGTCAAAGGAGCAAAGCAACAGAATTTATCCTCACCGCTCACTTTGTTTAGAATGTTCTTAGGTTGTGGGGAGACAAAACAATACTGTTTAAACACTTATAAAGCGACAATTTTATAGACCCTACAATCTGTCGTCATAAAACGACACCATAGTATAACACAGGGATTCAAGCCACTTGAGTCCTGCCGAGATTGTTGGGTGAGCTTAGGTACAATAACATAAGTGAAACTAGCAATTTTATGACGCCTAGGCAGTTACTGTGTTACAATGCGAAGTGATATGGGGCCTGTAAGAATTTACGTAAGCGGCTTAACACAGCTTCCTTTGTGTCGCCGACTGAATGTTGACGGTGTCGTAGAATAACGTTACGTTAGGTAGGGAGCTTCTTGTTGACCCAGCTCAGTTCGTTAAACCTTTTACGCCGGAGCGCTGCGAGCGAACGGCACTTGAAAAACAAACAGCGGTCGTCAACACTCCAAGCTAGTCGACTCGAGAGCTCGGTGCGCCCGCAGCACGATGTTCTTTTGTTCTGCACGTGCCGCACGGAGGTCGCAAGGCACTGCTCTTCGCGACACGCGGTAGGGATACTGAAGCCACTGGGACATAGCGAAGTGGGACAGACTGTGCGCGGCGAGACCACAGCTGCGTGGGACAGGCAGTGCTTAAAATAATTCAAGAGTTTAATTTATTTCTACATTATTTACAAAGCACGCAAATAATATTCTGAAAAAGTATTACAATGGAAGGAAACGACTTTCCAGAAATTAATGAAATGACCTATATTAATTTTAATCTCAAAATTGAACAAAATTATTACGTTTCGATATCCTATAGTACAAAATAATTTTTCATGATATTAGAATGTAACGAAGAATATTTATTGGAAATTCGCTATGCGTTTTACCTGTATTTAAATTTTGACTTTTAAGTTAAAAATTTAATGGTAATATAGCCAGAACATGCCACTCCTGGGATATCAACATGGTTTTTAGCTGAAACCAAACTTCGTGTTAAAATAACATTTAAACATTTGTGCGAATCAAGGTTTTTTAGTTACAAATTCTTATATTATGCTAAAATAAATTAAGAACGTTAATGTTCGAATAATTTGGTATTTAAATAATATTATCGATATCGTGTCGCGAAACCATAAAATACCCTCAAAAGTTTATAAAAAATATTTTGGTTTTGTGAACAGCCTTAATGAAGTCAAGTCAACGGATAGTGCTGTATACAATGGGCGAACCATATTCCAAAAACACCCGCCCGCCATCTAGCCAAAGCGATTTGCCACGACACTTTACACTATGGCGCGACTAGCGCGCCGGCTGTCCTACCGTAAAAAAGATCGAGGTTTAGAATTACGACGGCGTCACGCCCTGATATTTGGGTGTGGTATACTTGACGGACGTTGCTGTTGGCATGCGGGTTTTTCTTGGTGCTCCGATTTCCCTGCCCACTACTAGGCATTTATTTACCTACTCCCTGATGTAAACAGAGCATTGCCGTTTAAGGGGGAAGTATCCTCGTCATCTTGGACTTACGGTTTGCCCTCCATAACTTAATTTTTGGAGTCAATATTAAAAAACCAATCTAGTCAAGGCATAGGGAACATCTCAACAGTTATTTTGAAATCCAACTTATTTTTCTTACATGTTTTAACATCGGTAACCGTAATGAAATATTACCTAATTATTTAATGATGTCAATCCCACATGGGAAAATGCAGGTATAATTTAAACAGTACACACTTCAAACAATTCGTTAAGTAGTCCTCCAAGTCATGTCTAGCTTTGGTTTTTTATGTCTGGTCATAAATTTACATTACGAGGGTTTGTCAGAAAAATCGAAGATGGAATGGATACTACCCCTTTAAGTTTTTGCGTTTCGGGAAATTACTAACAACATGACCCGTTTCGTGTTGTTGTTGTAAACTCAGCAGTAACACAGCCACCACATTTGTTTGTGTGGGTAATTATGATGGCCGCTGCTCGCACACCGGCTTTATAATTGGCTTCTGCCCTCCTTCCATTACATCTACAGATCAATTCCCAATTTTAACAAGCTGTAATTTTCCAACGGCATGGCCTACCCCATTCATTACATGCGATGAGCGTTGACGCCGTGTCATTTGCTTCAGGACGCGCCGCGGCATTTCAGTCTGCAGTGCATTTGTGAATAACGCTGCCATGTTTTGGCCGCAGTCGAGAGTCAGCCTCACAGCGAATGTGCGGTCACTAGGGTCAACAGTTCTATTTTGGTATTCAGCGCAAATAAACGAACACAACCAAAATAACAGTTACCTGAGGTTTTCGGGAAAAAGATTTTACAGCACAAAGCGGTGATTTATAGGTAAATCATATGAATCCTCCGTGAACAGCGATGCAAGAAGGCTAGTTAGTTTAGCCATGTTATTCTCACGGTTCTTTTCACAACTACTCTGCAAACTGAAATCTCGGAAATGCAAGGTTATTTTTTAAAGTTTTTTTTAGATCAGCCCACATTTAGTTTAAAAATTGTGGAACCTGATTTATGATACCTTCGGTATGAAAAGTAAAACATATCAGTAACTCATATTTAATAGAAGTGACAACTTAGAATCGAAGGCTAACTAACATTTTTATCTTTCCCATGCACGGACTAAGCACCGTGTTTGCTTGCAGAACAAGTTAATAAGGAAGTGATAATTGTGAATACTTCCTGAAATTCTATTTAATATCTCAGAACTTAGTTTTAACTTCAACTACGCTGTTATACAGCACCGTTTGCCAAAATATTGGGCAAGTCCGGAAAACCAAGACGCAATTGATACCTCGTTTCCTGCAGTAAAACAACAGAAGAATACAGCGAAGCAATTACTTAGGAGCCTCGAGGCAATAACATATAAAACCTTAAAAAATGATCGAAACTGAAAGAGCATTTTGTCACTGTGAAAAAAGAACATATATGATTTTCTTACATAATTCCTGCGTTTATCACAAACAATTTTTATTAAGTATAAATATACCCAGTCCTGCAAATATATAATAAGGACACAACACAATTACATAATAAGACAACACTCAAACAGCTTCAATACTAAAAAATTGGCCATACATCTCCAGGCCACCGTAGCTGAATTTAACACCGTAACATATTAATCAGAAAGCAGAATTTTAAAATGATAAAAATTACAATAAGATTACTTTTTAAAGTGATATGTGGTTAGTGTATTTCTATCATGCGGCCTGTTTCAATCCAATATCTGCAGCGTCAAAATACAGCGTTGCTAAATATTCATGAAGTCCTTTAAATTATTTCTGTTTTAATGAGTTGCTGGTGAGAGGTGATTTGAAATAACCTTTTTGTGCAGTATGTAGAGCGTCTCGCCATGAAAGGAGAAAAGTTTTTTTACTGCTTGCAAAACAAAACAGAAAAAAATACACAATATTTGCTAGTTGAGAAATGTTATCTGTTCGAAGTTTTCAGTAGTGCAATAGTATATTTCTGTTTTTCATTTTTAGAAGACAACCGAATAATTTGCTATAACCGCAAAGAAAAAAGGCTGCAACTATATTTCTGGTTTATTCATAATAAAATAGACTATATCTTAGGACCTTTAAGAAAATAAACACACATATTTGAGACACCTGGAAGCAGCAGAGCCTCTACCATGATCGAATCCTACCAGACGTAGGACTTTAAACGTTTATATCATTGAATGTTATTTTCATATAGTTCTTAATTTTTGCATTCTTTCGTTTATAACAAAAAAAGTTGTAAAATATGTACATATTTTTACCCTGAAAAAATGATTGTCCCGAAAAAACCCGAGGTCAATGTGACCTGAAGCAACCGCATCTATACAACAGCTAACTGCCTTGTAATTATCATGGAAAGGATCATGGCCACGTTGACAAGCTGCACCTGTACAGAGGGAAACAGAGCCCCCTTCCCCCCGGTGTTTATGCATTTTTAAAATGGAGAATTAAGCCGTGGAGACTTCCATACATTCAAACAACGTTATCTATTACCTAGTTGCAATTAGGGCTGCTGAGAGGTAGCACATGTATTATAGTTACGCCTAGCGCTACTTCATTACATAAACTGATTTTATATTAAAAAAATAAAGTTATTGTATAATAAAATGTTATTGAGAGTTCTGTGCCTAAGCTTATTACATTAGTGATAAACATTTCAAATCGGCGTACTAGAACTTCTGAAACTCTTCAATTGAATTACTACAGAACAGCTATATTAAAATGTACAATTTATACCAACTGGGTATATTTCTTCAGAATGAATACAAAGCAGAAGGTTTTACATTGCTTTGGAGCACAATATTTGATGTTTATGCACCACGACGCTATAAGGACATCCATTGAAACAGGCCGCACACATGAGTTCTGAAAGGTGCTCGGTGGAGCTGTAGAGACCGAACCCAAGAGGGTCGGTTTGAAGTGTAGTTGTAAGAAGCACAACGGTCCTTACGTAGACTTCCTCCCACTGGCTGACGTATCGCACGAGGCGCGACAACCGCAGCAGTCGCACCAGACTCAGCAGCTTGGCCAGCCGCAGGATGCGCAGCGCCCGGCCCGCGTGCAGGATCTGGAAACTCTCGCTGAAGTCCTGCCAACAGACACCAGCACTTGGTCAGCTGCTCCCTGCTCGCACCAACACAATGCTCATGCGCTCGGATTTTATGACAGCCCTGCTCATATGGTCACCCACGAATCACTGACTCCACCTACCTCTTCTTTCATGCCAACTCTCCTAAGTTACTTGCTCCACCTTCACACATTAGAGGTTACCCACTCTTCTCGTAAGCCACAGTCTCATCCCCTTTTCGAAATCAACTGCTCCATCTCATCATGTTAGTGTCTCCACGTGGCTCTCCCAAGTCTCTCTGCCCCCTCCTAAGTCACTCTCTAAATCACATCTCCCGAGTCACTGATTTCATCCCCTCTCCCAATTCACCTGCTCTATCCCCTGACATTTCCTCTCCCAAGTAATGGTTCAATTCATGCATACAAGTTACTGGCTCTACCGCTTCTCATTACCCAGCTTTGACCTCTCCCAAGTCACTGTCTACATCCCATTTCCCAATTAGCTGGTTCCATTCCTTCTCCAAAATCACTTGCTCCACTCTGTCAGTGGCTCCACTCCCTCTTCCAAATCACTTTCTCCATCCCGTAACGTAATTTATTTCATCTTTACTTCAGAGTCACTGGACTATCCTATATCTCCCAGTTGACTAGCTCTGATCTCTTCTAAGTCACTGGTTCCATCCCTTCTCCCAAGTCACTTGCTCCACATCTTCTCATTATTGGCACCACTCCCTTTCCCAAGCCATTGGCTATGTTCTCCTGCGTTTCGACCTATCCCTCTCTCCTGTCACAAGCGCTCCAACTAATCTTTCAGTCTAAACCCCGGCCATGTGCTGTTCATTTCTGTTTCTTTAGAATAGAATACTACACAATTTTCTGGGATTCCTCACAACAAACTACAACTGTTGGCTGCTGTGAATTTAGGCAGCATGTATAATAATGCATAGACTGTTGCGATACGTGCCGGTAATTAGGTAACACGTGTACACATTTTGTGCATAGAAAATACAGTATGAAAACCATCGTGTGACATCGGCCTAATAACTGTGCTATGGCACTGTATGAGTTATTGATGTTAGACTCGTTTCACATACTATGTATTATCAGCGGCATGATAAGACTTTTAGTAAATGTGTCAAAAAGCCACCAATTGTATGATTCCATAGCAAGGGCAGCATATTTCATAAAGATTCGCCACCTTCCACAGGCTGACTCAATTACATGGATCACTTTTTCTGTGAATATTAAATACCGTACTTCATAGTGCCAGTTTTTGCCAATCCTGACATGTATCACTGAAAAAAATGAGCAGGGGTGGTGATGCTTGCATAAATTTTAGAGCACAAATCCGATGAAGTCACGGTACCCTCCAAACCAACCTACGGTGAGATATTGGGTTTGGAGACGAAATGAGGATAAAGTTTTTCTGTACTTATGTTTTAGCACCATAGATTCAAAGCTCATCACCAAGTAGCATGAATTTGTTCGCACTGAAATGTTTTCTGTTATTTCTACAAAAATATATTGTTCAGACACTGGCAGATGTTTTTTGATGATAGTTAAATGCAATGTAGTGGCTGCAAAAATGCAAGGCAATGTTTAAAAAATGAACGATGGTTTGTATAATTACGAGCAGTTTTGATGTAAATATATAATTGTTTTGTTTTCCTAACAATATTTAGCAGAGTATGTTTTAATACAATTTTTTATATAGACAATGATTTTTTTAATGCAAGCCTACATAGTCGAGGAAAGATCAGTCTGTGAATTGGAGCATGGGGGTAATGTAGTGTCTGGTTATAACTAACGCGCTAAGGACTTTGTGACGACCGACTACATCCTTTCATACCAAGCTAACAACATAATTATCCCTAGATAAGCTTGAACGCCCCAAGCATCAGAAGCGAATCCGAATAATTTATTTATATGGCAAATGCTTTTTATAACTCTAAAATATTCAATACGGCGTAAAACATATACTGTAATATACAGTACATTAACTTCTGGATTCGTTTATTTATCGCATTTTTAATTTTTAAAAAACTAAAACCGTTACCAGGAAAGTTTTTTATTGTAAAATACTAATATAAGCTAAAATATAGGGAACTGATTAAAAAATAATTAAAAAAGCAAGATGAAATAGAGAAGTAAGGAAATTGTTTTATTTAAAGCTGCAACATTACATTTATGTAAATCGTCGCAATATAAGATTCATTCTGCTTTCAACGTTTATACCCTCATGCTTGTCTTTCATTAGACCTACGAAATTTGTTGTAGTCAAAATTACTGGGCATTTTCTATTTCCGCCTCTCGTTGAGCAGGATACATATCTGATGTGTATTTCTGCCACAGGGCCATAATGAGTCAAAGTACCCAGTTTACTTCTTAAGTTAAGTTGTTAATTTGTTTTTCTATGTTGTATTACTTTTAAATTTGTAGCTTAATTTCCACCTGCTAATGCCAGACACGCGGAAGTAATTATCGCACTTTTAAGAAGCAGAATTAAATTGTATTTCGGGGTGTAGGAACAGTGACCAGGCCTAATTTTTAAAAGGTGGCCAGCACAGTGACAGAAAGGATATTTTATGTTGTATAATGTCTTTCTAGTAAAGTAGCCCTCTGGCTCGTCGTGAAACCGCCAGAATTACATGAAAGGGAGTGGCCGCTCCTTCGCTACATCTGTCCTAATTACCCTGAAAGGATACCTGTTATTCGGCGGAGCAACCACTGAAAATGCAACAGTACAGAAGCACAAGTACCGGGAACATACCGGACTCCATCCCAAAGCCCTGAGAAAACTGGAATACGCAGAAAGTCATCCGGCAATCAGCACGTAGAGAGCGAACTGTTAGATGCCTATCTGACCAAACAGAAAACCTACCAAAGCAGGATGTGGCCAGCCCTACGTAAATTACGCATCTAGAACATCACACCGTCACTGGGCGAGTGGGCACAGCAACATCAAAGGAACCAACACAAAATTCCACTTTTTCATACTTAATTAGCCTACTTTCTTAAGGAAAGAAGGGCTCATTAGATTACATTCCTGCATGTGTGTGTATGTATATGTGTCTGTGTGTGTCCGAGGGTGTGAGTGCCCCTCCCCCCAAACCCTTTTCGATTTTTGAAAGCTTCAACCGAATTCCACCAAACTTGGTAAACATATAATACTAAGTGAGGACACCTGGCATTTATTGTTTTCGACAACGTCGGGTACTTACGTTCAAAATGGCGGCCATTAAAAAATCTAGGCGGATGTCATATTTCGGGAACTATTCAACCGATTTAAACATTTTTAATGCTGGTTGAAAATTGTGTAAGCATTAAATGTTAAGTTAAACATTGTTATTGGTCGGCCATTTTAGAAAATAGCATCAGATTAAAAGAAAATATTTTAAATTATATCTCGAAAACTATTTAACCAATTCTAACCCAATTTGGCATGTAAGTATTACTATAATAGGCCATGTAGAAGTAGGTAATTAAACTTGATTAGTTACTTATTTTGAAAATGGCAGAGAATAAAATTTTAAGTTTATTTAGTATATCTGCCATACCATTTAACCAATTTCGACCAAGTATACTGAAAGTATCTATTATAACCATTATATATACAAAAACTTTTGTCGGCCATTTTGAAAGATAGCGCTATACGAATAAATAAATCTGTTATATTATAACTCAATAAATAATTAACCGATTCCCACCAAATTGTGCTCACCATAAATGCCACAGAAGGACATGTAAACTTTCATGATTTAAATGGGACCGACAACGATGTTCAAAATGGCAGATTCATAAATGAGTTAGGTTAGTTTGACATATACAATAAGCAATTTAACAAAATTCAATCAAGATTTGCATGTAGACAGTATACATCAGAAGCATCGTAATAAGAGCCTCTTTTCTAGCAATATTGTACGATAGCATCAAATAAGAAAATAAAGTTTTTTATGTCATATCACAGGGACCAAACAACCGATTTCCATTAAATTATTCACACAAGCAGTGCTACGGTAGGCCATGTAAACTTACATGTTTTATGTAGCTCAGTCACATATTTTCAAATAAAGGCCCTGTAAAACATTAGACTGATGAAATCCGAGTTGATGATCTGAATACGACATCCATAATGCAGTGAAATTGCACACTAGCTTAAAGAACGAGTTTTTCTGGGTTCAATGTCCCGGGTAAGGCATGTGTGTATTTGTAATTATAACTACAGTTAAATAAGTTTTTGGTTTCATTTCTAAAGTTATTGCCTTCAAAGACAAGTTAAGCCCTTCCTACCCGCTCAGCTTTTAAGAAATTATTCAAAATCTAATTGCAACAAAATCGAGGAAAGCAGGCTCATATCAGTAACTTATTGTCTATTTTGTGATCGCGTTTTACCAGGACTGAAAGGTTAGTTGGGACGTAGGAGCCCTGAATACTCACACATTTAGGAGCCCGAAAGCACGAACTTTGGCAAGGAAAATTTCAAGGACTACGCTGGAAAAAAATGTTTCAGGAACAAAAATTTGGTATCCAACACCAGCTAAACTGGTAATACCGGGGGAAGTAATCAGGTGAGTTGTTCGTAACGCCTGCATATCGTGAACACTCTCAGGACTGTGCACGAATGTAGTTCGACCAGCGCTATTTCCCTGCTCTTCAAGGCAAAATTCACAAGGATAAAGTTCCAATGCTACATCAATGCTCACCTGACTCTTAAAAGACCACTGCAATACATCAAATATACATAATGTCTTAACTAAAAAGAACATTTGAACGTAGTGGATTTCAAAGCATTCTTATATGGGCAACCGGCAAGTAACGAACTATGTACAGTGCAGTGTAGTTAGTGTCCGTTGTTGTGTGGGCCAGTGGAAACATGGTTGAGTGAGAGCACTGAGACAAACACAAATGTGTTCCTGGTATAAAATATATAGACGACTAACTTCCGGCTTGTCTCGTATGACAGTAAATGTACACACATTTCAAATTGTTCAACTAGATGGCAATAAACGTAAGATTCTCTGCTGCGTTCCTGTCTATGTGACTATACCTGCAACTACGCAGAAATTATAATGTTAGTTTTATTATTCCTGCATCAACTAGAACTGTAATAAACTGACAGAATATTCTGATGATAGTGCATAAGTTTGGTTGTTGCTACACTGCAACTCGATCGCAGAACTGTTTTGTTTTCACTTCTATGCTGATTTTTTTTTCAGTGTAACTTATAAACGGTCGACAAGCTGGAGTATATGAACGCCTCGATGATGGATGATGATGCCCGAGAAAGGTCTCGTGCAAGACGAGGGACTTGTGAACACGTAGTGCCGGCAGGCGACGCAATATTTTGTGCCGTCGGCTACAGAAACATACTTCGAAAACTGTCGACGCCATACGACGTCACCTGAAATCAACAGAGTTATGGGAGTGTTTGCCGTAATGTCACGAATCGCTCAGTCTTTGAAGAATTTTTTTACGTAAAAGTGTGTCGCCAGCAGTTTCCGCATAATCTGCATAACTTAAAGCGTGAATTACTAAGATGAGCACAATCCACTGTAGACTTTGCATTGTGACCAAAGGAAATTACATGTAATTGGACACCGCCACCTCGGTATTATACTGGCTGACAGCCGGCTGGTAAAGAACGTTGTACAGGACAGTTAAGAATGCCCAATAAAACCAGAGGTGCGTAGAAACACAGAAACGTATGAAACTGGTATTCATACGACTCGCTTATTTCCGACTTGTCTTGAAAGTACGTAAATATTTGACGAACTGAAAAGTGTTTATATTTGTTTCCTTTTACGTAATTTGAGATAAATGAGGGATTTGAAACGTAGATGAGAAGACAACGCATCAGCATCTGCCAATAGTCTACTACAGGTAAATTCCAAATTTTCTGAAGCACTGCTTAAGTTCTACTTTCGCGCTATCCGCTTAGTATCCTTCAGCAAAATGTAAACAAAAAGTTGAGATGTCTAGTAATAATACCCAGGAGAAATCAACAAATCATTAATTTTTTCCTTGGACAGTCTCTCGTTCCCACCTATTTTGACTGAAAACATAAATAAGGCATTAAGAAACATTTACTTTACAGTTAAAGTGCCAATAATAATATTTTACGTAACAATTTATTCGTCGCTATCATCAACATCTCGTCTCTCTCTGTTTTTAGTTAGTAGAAAGGTATAGCTGATTCCAGGACAAGGGCTGGGTGCTGAGACACCGAAGCACCGCTGCCATCTTGGATTCCGCCATCTTTTACTACAAAATCACTTGTTTTACCCCAAAAATCACTTCAGAAAACTATTATTTTACCCAGAAATCCCTATTTCTACCTCAAAAATTGTCTTTTTTCCCCCAAACCTGATATCTACGATAAAATAAAATTCTAATGTTCCGGCTTTGTGGCGGGACGTTAATTGGGCTACAGCCTACCTATTACACTATAATTAACTTACATCTACAGACAATATTCCATTCACGGCATCTTCACATTTTTAGAATCAAACCTTTGAAGAATCACCCCATGCATGACATTTTTGGTTGTTCCCTAAGTATCAAACAAGTCAAAAACTTTCTACACTTCTGTTTACATAAAGTATATCATTTCTGGTTGAACTAAAGTTTTATATATACTTTTATCTATAAATTATAAAATTACATAACAAATTAATGTGAATAAAATCTGACAGAAAACAGGTACGTGGGTTGGTAATACCTAGTAAGAAAAAGTTATCATGCAAAATATTATTGGACTTAGCGCGTTGTCCCTTTGGCGAAATTTTCTAGACCTGGTTAAGCTTTGTTTGCACGAGGCGGAGGAATAGTCTGAAATCGGAATTTTAGCACGGCTTCAGGAATGTTGGAAGTAACCATAAACGGACTATGTAACACACGTACATGGCTTAACCGCAATAATAAATCCAGAACTTCCCTGAATAGAGGGGCCCTGGTGGTGTAGTGGTTAGGTGGTTAGACGACTCGCCTCCCACCTAGGCGAACCGGTTTCGATTCCCGGCGGGGTACCTCCCTCGAATTTTCGCATGTGGGACTCGTGCCGGACGATGCCGTTGGTCGGTGGGTTTTCTCGGGGATCACCCGTTCCTCCCGCTCTTTCATTCCGGTGCTGCTTCATTCTCACCTCGCTCCACTCTCATATGCTAAAAGACCTCGATGTTAAGAGCCTCCCAAATCTCTTCACTCGTTTATTATCTGATTGTAAGGTAAAAATAAATGACAGTATCCTTAAAACATGATTGCGATGGTATAAGGTCAGTAAAGGGAATTGTGCTCATTGCCTAACCATCGACGAAATGAACAATTTATTTGTTTTAATTATTGTATTGTATTTAATTTTTTGCATATAATATATATTATATTATTATTCTGTTTGTTGTTGTCGACACTGGGTTTTTGTGATCCAATTGATGCAAAATGACCATCATGGTTTGTTTGTAATTTTAACATTTTGTATAAAAACTTTAAAAGGTTTGGGATTTTATTGACTAGTACAAATTTTTTCTTTTATTGGTGCTTCATGTAATTATTTTCTATCGTTATATCTTCATTTTGTTTTACCATTTCGTTGGTTAGATAATTTAACTTAAAACCTCGGATGCTTCGAAGGTCTTTGTCTTTCGGTTCTGCGGTTGTTACTTGTTTGTGATGTCTTTGTTTCTTTCTTTTCGTTAGCTTTAGTTTGGCAAAGGATGCAGTCCTTTTAAGTTTCCTCAACCGTTATTATTAGATCTATAAGCCTGAAGTAGACTTCTTTACGTAGGCATTACAGCATTTACTTTTCATTACTCTCCCAAATAAGGCGGAGATAATTTGCATCGATACATACGATAAATAAAATAAGGTAACTTGTATGTAAAGTGACACTAATGACGTTTCGACATTTTCCCATGCATTCACGATAAGAAATGGAATTGAACCATGGTTATGATAAATCTTCTTTCCGTGCCACAAGTCGCTAACGCGTTACCCTCATTACGCATTATAAATATGTTAGAGTGACCCCACACTCATCTTTTAGTTTCGCCTGGCCATGCTCACTTGACGTCTTCAAGTCAATGAAATGTGTCTGGAACGCAGGAGTATTCACGGAAATACTGGTACAGCTGAAGTATCTGAATAGTGGAGTTCCTCCGAAAACAAAATAATGTACGAACTCGAGTATTATTCGCAAAACTTACGGAATTATAAGCAGGAAATCTATGACCTCGTTTTATACTTCGGCACCACGACAGAATTTCATCTGAAGTGAGTGATTTTCGGTTGTGTGGCTAGACCATCGTTGACTTAACACGCTCCGGAGGTCTCTTAGCCATTGACAAAACTTAGAACTCGAGTAGCTTCATACTGTGTGGCCAAGTGGCACAAGATAAGGGGTTCTGACGTGTTAGCAACCAATGGGCAAATAATCTTTGTTCAAGTATAAGAATGTGGCTGTGAAATTCAACATGGAGTTATGTTATAACGCAAAATGGCACGGTTATTAAAAATATTGAAAGTTTGATGTCCCCGACAAACCACTACTCCAGTCGTAAAATACCGTGTACGCTTCGATTGATTGCAGAGAACAGGCTGTTTACACTGTAGGAAAAATTGTCTGAACTGATATTTTTTCAAAAATTAGTTGCTAAGGTAATTTATGTAATACTATAAGTGTGGTGGAACAAAGCCCAGAACAGTTCGTAACGTGAAGATGTACAGGTTCTGTTAATTTGAACAAGTAAGCGCTATATACTTTGTAGTCATAAAAAAAATATTATTCTCAGTGTTGTAAATACGCAATATTTTACTTGCGGTATTACAAAAAAAATTGACAATTAATTTAAAGTAATTATTTGTAATACGTACAAAAATGTACTGTGCAGCGGGGGTAAACATCTCACCTGATTAAATATGAGGAAGATGTAGTCGAGTGGTATGGAACTGATGAGGTCCAAGAAGAACCACGTCTTCAGGTAGTGCTTGGCGATCAGTTTGGGGTCCAGGATGACCTGTTCCGCGTTGTCTTGCTGCATGATACCTGCAACAAGGAAGGAAGAAAAACACGTTGACAAACATATTCAAATTACAGCACCACACTTGAAAAATTCGCGATCGTTATTTCCAGAAGAAAATACCCGAAGTAAAAGCTGTTGTCGGTAAACTGAGTACTTTCGAAAGCCCCGCCTGAGATATGCTTGTATGCACATTATGCGTATTTTACGCCATAAGTATAATCAACATTGCGCGTTAGTAAAGCGAAACTGTGAAATTATTAGAAAAGTAAATATTCCACAGATAATTCAGTCTTACACTAATATGCATTACAAAAAAAAAATCGAAAGCAAAATAAATGATTTTAATATTAACAAATGTTAACGCAACACCTTTAATTCTTCGTTAAGACTTGGAACTGTTTTCGCTCTGTCGTTACCAAATTTATTGGGCACACGAAAGTCAGTGTGTCTGTTTAAATATATGCAGTTAGAAGAAGTGTAATTTTTCAAATGTTTATTTTAAAAGTGCTCACTTTATCATGACCAGCTTATACTCATTATAATTAAACATTGTTAGTTTATGTCTGCAAGTTTACTAACGTTACAAGTGCGAGATGCCGTTACGCCGTTTGAGTGACCCAGTGAGAATTATATCATGATTAGAGACCCAAAAATTTGGCGAAATATTTTAAGGACAAGCTAGACTTCAAACAGATGTACTTTCGACGTTCTTTTTCAAGTGGATAACTAATTGTAATATATACTCTGGATTAATTTTAGCCGATAACTAATATCCAAGAAAATAACGACCGGCCTCTCATGCTACCTGATCAGTAGCAAAACTGGCGCACCAGCCAATGAACAATTTACTGAGGCTCGAATACAAAAAGGAATGTGGAGTATAGCTTGTTGTTGAATGAATTCGTGAAATTTCCACCTTTGTAATCATTATCAACGGAAAACTTCTTTGATAGGCCTGTAAATAAACTGGCTGTGTCAAATATTCAAAATGGAGTCACAGATATATTTGTCTTTGTTGTTTTATGGTTCGCTGTTTTAAGGATGTTCAATAGTTGGAAATTATTTTCTATATTTTTTCAATTTTACATTTTTTTACGTCATATTAAATAGTAGTCTGAATAAAGTATGATAATGGAGGAAAATGACTTGTAAAAATTATAAAACAAGGTATAGAAATTTTAAAGTGAGATATAAATATAACGTACAAATTTAGAAATGGTACAAAATTTATACATAAGGCTATATCCCAAAATAATTGTTCAGGATATTAGAATTACATTAAGTGTGTGTATGTGCTNAAACGCCGTGAGGTGATTCCCTATACAAAATGGGGTAGAAAATATTATACTATCTATGTCCTACAGTAATTCGCACGGGAGGTAGGTGCTCTTGAAAATCGATATATAAAATAATTTCAATTCAAAATAATAAAACCTATTTGAGACGAAAGAACAATTCCGTTAATACTTTTGTCTTGAATTGAGATCTGAAATCTGCGAACGCTTGTTGTGTTATAGCACACCCATATATGAGAAAAAAGTGAGTGACATGTTATTTTCTAACAAATGTGTGTGTGTAATATTTGGGCGCGTGTCGCTTTTAATGAACTCATAATCAGGTGTGCATACATAGGTCGTACAATGTTTTCTATCGCAATTTGCATAGGGAATCACCTCACAGCGTTCGTACCTGCAGTTTGTTGTGATCAGCATATATATNATTAAAATTTGTTTTGCAGTTCATGTATATTTTTAATTTTAACTTTAAAGATGAAATTGAAAGGCAAAATAGTTAGAAGTTAGCCCTTGGTAAACGTGAATTGGATTTCAAATAAATTTCAACATTTCACTCCTGCGACTTCAATAAACATTTAAGTTTAATCCAAACTTTTTTTAAAAATAACTTCTTGAGATTTGTGATAATAGAGGCTTTAAATTAAATTTCGTATATTTATGCTTAAAAAAAAATTACGAAAACTATGTTTTAAATTATTTGGCATTTTAATCAAATTATAATCCATGTAATGTCAAGAAACCATAAAATATTGCCAATATCATCAAGAAATATAATTTAGCATTTGAATAAACTAAGTCGGAAGGTAGCGAAAATTTCACGAATTTATTTGACGAACTAGACTTGAAACACGTGTGTATGTGGGCTATTGTCCAATTTATCACAGTTTATTTGACACGCTCTGGACGACAGTAAGTCAGTAAGAAGCCTGCAAGAAACCAAAAAACGTAAATACTGTGATGTTTGGTATGGGATAAAGTGGACTACGCACTGCGGCAGCTGCCAATTAGCAAATAACTGACGTCAGAATAAGCCGAGAGATGTGCAGTATAGCCTACAGGTAATTGGCCCTACGAAATCATATTGTACCTATTCATCAGATTAAATGAAAAATCCCCGATTGTAACGTATACAAGCTTCCTTTTATTTTGTGGTATTGGGAGGTTGTCTTCTACTTTATTTCTGCTTCTCTTCGTAGCGTCTAACAGTTTTTTTTTCAGACCAAGACAATGGAAAAACCACAGTTTAATTCTAACGATGACATAAAAACCAAACAATCAAGTTTTAAGGAACGAACATATTCCCAAGAGTAAATTACAGCCCGACGGTGTTAACCACTAGGATGCAAATTTAAACTGAAGTTTCAGTGAAGAAATCTCTCCATGGTTCAGCTAATTTAAGATCGCAGTGTCTTCGGTTGTAACCTATCTCCTGAAAGTATTTCGAACACATTTACCTCACAACCTTGAAAATTGCGAACGCCAACTTAACCTACTGTGTTTGGTTCATTATTAAGAAAGAAAATTTTGAAAGGCCTCATTACAGTTTTTTTTTGTTTATTGACTTTTTTCCATGCGTATAAATTAACATTGCAGTTAACATATTCACTAAAACAATAAAACAAATGAAACCATTTTTATATACTTGCTGGGGTAACATTGCAGCACCTAAAATATTTGTTTAGGTGTCATTTGGTGAAAGGGTAGCAAACATTGCCGGGGTAGGTAACATTCCACATTAAAAATATCTAGCTATAGTCATATGTTTCTTTGTCAATTTGCACCAAAACGAAAATTTTGGGTAGTGAAAAGTTACCCCTGCATGTGCAAAGTACCCCTGGTTTATGGTACTCAACTATTCTATGGTTGGCCGTTAAAGTTCCGACATTATTCAGCGGTTTTCAGAGGAATCGCAGACGTTCATTATAAGAGTTGTGGAATTCTGATCGACCTATTCAAGTTGGAGAAAACCTTATCACTCAGACGACAGACAGAAAGAAAGAAAAACTTTAGACATGCGATGAACACATGAGGTTGTTGAAATCTCATCTGATAGTGGAGGGGACACTGACCTCCGTCGTTAAGCGTATCACAGATATGGGCAGACGAGGACCACGATATGGAATCGGACTTTAGAACAAGACATAATGCTCTAATTTACTGTATTATAATAAATGTGTAAGGGTATCTGGTTTTGTGTTTGTGGACTTTGCATGCACACTACACACACACACACACACATATATATATATACATATATAAATGTTTTTACAAGAATGCTCTGTTCATAATTTGTGTAATTGGCATTATACATATGTAATAGTCAATTTGAAGTTAAAGTTACTTAAGTTTACATTACTTATATTACCTTAACGTAACCTGAGATAACATAAACAACTAACTACAACAATTCGTATCACCCTAAATGGTTTTGTCAATGTCCTATATGCAGGGCCAACTATTTTTCACGATAAGGTTTACGCTCTGGCTGGATTTCAGTATTCTGCTGGCACACATTCAACTTTCCTTTGGTCATTGGACGTGTGTCTCTATTGAAAGACATTTTCTCACCTGATGTTACCAATCAGAAAAATTAATCCGACACTAAACGTTCGTGATCCGTAGGCACATACATGAGATGCGTGACAGTAAAAATTCGTCAAATCACGAAAACGGATTTTATCCTAAGCGTTTTACAGTACAAACCGTCATGAAATAATTTTTTGCGACCGCGAGGTATCCCTAGCTATATGTTACATGTTACGAAATAAAATTTAATGTACTGTATTGAAAAGATTTTGTGTGTTCCAGATTAACATTCCATCTCCTATTATAACTATCGTTTTCGTCAATATTAATATTGGAAATGTCAAGTAACCGTACAAACAGTCATACTCCCTGCGATAAATCATTGTAAACGGTTTATCATGCAAAGAGCTATCCGAAAGCTGAATATATTATGTGTACACTGAAGCTTTACATTGGTTGCTGGCGTTTATGCTTTGTAAGAAGACATTTTCATATTCGACTGTGCAATCATGATTAGAAACTCCGATACTGAACGTTTGTGACTTGCGGGCAGAAGCATAACTCGAGTAAGAATAAAATATCTGAGTCACGAAAGTGGTTTTGAGATAGTGTGCTGAGATATAATAAGTCATAGAATATTTTTGCGGAATCAGGCGTTTCTCCTAATTAGTACTATTCAGTACGTAGGCATCAGCTAAGTAACATTGAGAAAGTGTTGGAAACATAACATTAATATTTGTTCCACTTTCTCAACAGTTTAAAAAGCAGCTTTTCCTGCTATATGCATGCTTGTTTGTATTGCAACTTTTTCGACACAGAGATTCTTGTTCTGGAAAACGGCCAAAAGTCTTAGCAAGCGATACTTTAACGCCATCAAGTTAATGAAAATCAAACCAAAAAACTGCGTTGTTTTCTTAAAGAGGCTCTAGTATTTATGTTGGTTCTCTCTTTTAATGTTGGAAGTGGAAAGGAAATAAAACATTTACCCCAGTAAATTCTTAAATGTCTGTAATATATTTTTTCTTTGTCACATACACTAACGTCAGCAACAATATATTGGAATGCTACGTAAGTTGTATATTTACTGCGCCAGGAAAAAAAACGCGCATCAGATTTCTCTTCCATTTATTTTAACCCTCTTAGTCACAGCGTCAGATGTATAGGACAAATGCACAGAACGTGAGTTTTTGAACAAAACTGTACACGTGAATAAAACAGCGTTTAATAACGGACAACATTCGATGTGGCATACGCCATTTTTTTGAGTCCACTCTCTGGGTTTATAAACAACTACTGCCAGTAAAATTGAGAACAAAACGCCTTGTTGAGTGTTACCGAGTATACGCGAGTGTTACAGTTATACGAGTACAGTTCCAAGCAAGAAACACGTTCGTTACAACTCTTGAAATTAAAAAATAAGTAAATTATTGCGAAGGTTATAAAGTGGTACGGGAACTGATCCATTTGATTTATATCGTGTAATCTAGGTACCTCATACAGCCTTTATTACGAGCATTCATTCAATCTCAAACCTTACTGTAAATGCTGTATCTCAAATAAAAACGTACTGTAGACATGCGGGCTGAGCACGAACTCTGCGACAGCAATCCTTATTCTTCGGAGACGTAACGAAACACAAAGTGAATGTAGTGATTATGAACTGCACTACGGCACGCGTATCGTTAAAATTAAAATCGTATCGAAATTCTGTGACGTCATAGAACAAACGAATACAATGAAAATCGTGATGTAAATGTTATTTAGTAACTATGTCTGGGCAGTCGTAAACACCTGTCTAAAATTATAGATAAAAAAAAAGGCACTATAAATAACGTGTACGACATTGCCGCTAACTATTTATATTTGTGGTTTATAAGCTTATATAGAGCTCACCTGGCGCGAAATCCGTTTGCGAGAAAAGTTAAATACCTACGCGCTATCTGTTGAGTGAAAAAGTAAACTCAACAATAATAACCTATAAAGACTGCTGCAACTATATAAATATATATCTTGCGAATAATACATTCAAAGTGTTTTCCCTCATATAGGAGCGTATTATGTTTTTTTTTGTTAATTATTTGCAGTGTTTACTTTCAGCTCTCCACAGACAATTTTACTCGTGGTGAATAGCTCACGACAGTTGCGATGTTGGCCGCACAAAATGTAGGTTCGTACTCGCATCTTGCGATTTTCACCGCTGCGACGTCATCAAACTCCGACATTTGCGGCACAATAACTAAACACAAGATGTTCATACTCAGCTCGCTTCGGAGTGCGTTAAACAACGACAAAATCGCTTGTCAACGAACCCAAACTTGTGATATGTGATGTTCGTAATCAGCCTGATGGAGCGTGAATCGAGATAAAGAAATTCCAGCTCAAAGACTCCGACCATGTATGCAACTCACAGTACTTCTCAGAGATACAATATCCCAAGCTGCATACCCATCAGGCGTAAGAAGTCTTCCTTTGGCCGAGAGAGAATAACACCAAGCCTATAAGAAGCCAAACAGCAACAAACTATATTCCGAAACCACAGAAAACGGCCTCACTTGCTAGCAACATGACAGGATGTCATTCGTTGGCTGGGGACGAAATTTCTACACGCTGGTCGAATCAACAGGAAATTTAAAACCAAACTGGCTTCCCAAAGACTTACGCTGTAGGGCACGAACCTCAAATGATAGGAAACAAATTCACACTCCCTTCCTATCATTTTGTTGCTACTCAGAAAAGCTATTTCGACGTCTTATACCAATTGTTTTCATTTGTTAATCCTATTCGGCTTATTAACGGCTCTCGGTATTTTACCTTAATAATGAGANTAAAACAAACCAACCTTAATTTTTATTATAAAATGGCAAGCACATTAATTTCTTAACCGGTGCTGGGGGTGGCACTAACGAGTGCCAGCTAGAAGGACATAATTCATAAATTTATTCCGAGATCGCGGAAGCCTAAACGTGGAAATATGTGGGCAGATAAATCCTTAACTTTTGACGCCAAGTGTTCAGTACACAGGGAATATTACATATGATACACAGGCGTTTTATCTCTTTCAAAATAACAGTAACTTATTTTTGTATAACTTGAACTTTTACATACATTTTATCTATACATTATATTATTTAATTATAATTAACACGAAAAAAACAGGGAGACAATAGGTGTGTAGGTAATACCAGGTAATAAATCGTTCTTACACAATATTATGTTAAAGTGAGTGCGCACGAATGCGGATCACTGTCCCTTTAGTGTAATGCTCTAGACTCGATTAAACTTTGTTTGCATGTGGCGGAGGAATATCCTGAAAGTAGAACTTTAGCAGGGCTTTAGGAAAGTTGGAAGTAACTGTGAATGGATACATGACATATTTAGGAAGCAACCAGCACATCATTCATAAGGTGATTTTTCAAAGGTTTGTTAAAAAAAAAGTGTTAAGAAACTATCAATAGACTATAGAATTGATACAAAAAATTTAAACAGCTTCCAGTAACGGAGTGTTGGACGTGCAATGGGATGACGTTATTTGTTACTGTTGAGATAATTCTACAGTTCCTTAACAGCTGCTGCTAATCTGTGGGAATTGGTCCTTAGGTGTAGGCAAACTATATACTGGCAAAATGGAGGCTCTATAAATATTTTTGCCAGCCAATTGTCAAATTTTATACATAAAAAAGTAGTTAATTATTTAAACAAGTAATATAATCTAAAGCTGTCAGAAAAACGCAGAGAAACATTAAACAGAATGAGGAGCGGGGAGTATTTCAAATAACCATTTTGTTCCACTTCTATAAAATTGTGTAGCACTTGCGTCCGTTAGAAGCAATGCAACTGATTTCACTTTACAAAATAAAATCGGAGGTACAATTTCGACTAGAAGCTATCACAGACTACTTACGAATACAGGGGCGAAACAATCGTCTATACTGCGAACTCTAGCCACACGCGCACAACATAATGGAGTCACTAGCCAAAAACATGTTCGCCAATCAGCGCCTGGTAACCTACGCACCAAACGACAGCCCAGCCAATAGGGAACCTTTCGAAGAACGCGGCAGCCATTCAGACTGAAGGATAATGCCCAGAGCCTCACGCAGACATTCAGAGAATGCGTACGCTGACATAAAAAGAACCACCATGCTATTTCGTCTATGTGTATAGTCTATTCGCGATTTCTTCACAATTTTTCAATAAAACCTTTGAAAAAGCACCCCATGTATCACGTGTTTGGTAGTTTCCTTAACATATCATATTCTACAAGCGTTTTGCTTTTATGTTAACATAAAAGTACCTCATTTTTGATTACGCTGAACTTTTACTTATATTTCATCTATAAATTATAATAGTTAATTTACATTCAAAACAAATAAAACAGCGAGGAAATAAGTGTGCTGGTAATACCCAGAAATAGGTAGTTCTTACGCAAAATATTATTAAACTTAGTGCACACGAATACGGTGCGTTGTCAGTTTGGTGTAATTTTCTAGACTGGATTACGCTTTGTTTGCATGAGGCGGAGGAATATCCTGGAAGTAGAATTTATCAAGGCTTCAGAAAAGTGTGAAATAACCGTGAATATACTATAATTGTACTTTCAGTCTACCCCTCCACCTCATGCAAAATAAGCTTAACCAAGCCTAGAAAATCACACCAAAGGGACAACGCACCACACTTCTGCGCACACTCTTCAATAATATTCAAGATAACTATTCTCACTAGGGATCGCCAACTCATCTAATTTCTCTCTGTTTTTGTTCATACGCATTATAAATAAAATGTAATTCAAAGTTGCATATAACCAAAAGTAAGAAATTTTTATGTTATCAGAAGTATAAAATGCGTTTGAATATGTCATATTAAAAAAAACTTCTTAATATGTTATACATGGATTAATTTTTCAAAAGTTTGTTTCAAAAAGTATGAACTTTCACTTATATTTTATTTACAAAATTATAATAATTAACTTATAATTAACCCGAATTAAAACAGGGGAAAAATGTATGTTTTGTTAATACCTAATAAAAATAGTTGTTATACTGTATATTATTAAAGTGAGTTAGTAATAGAAGAATAATAGTAATAGGCTTTGTTTGCACGAGGCGGAGAAATATCCTGGAAGTAGAATTTTAGCAGAGCTCCAGAAATTTTGGAAGTAACCATGAATGGACTTTATGTATCTACTATGTGGCACTACGTTGTTGCAGTCAGCGGCATCCGCACGTCTCGGCGGCCGGCAAGCGGCGTCGTGGACTGCGGTGGAGAGCCGGGGGCCGGCACTGCACGCTGCGCGGTCCGTAATCAAGCGGTTATGTTGATTGCAGGGAGCATTAGGCCGGCGGCGGTGTTTGGAGCCTGACTCGGGGCGTCTCCTGAGATTGCGGTAGTCAGATGAAGCCAAGAGACTCCCGCCACACTGACACGTGACGTGCGCCCCGAGCTATAAGCCGTTCACGGTAAAGTGAGCACTTCTGAAAGTCTCCTCATTTGGAATAATAGTCAATAAATACATTTTGTTTTACCCTTAGACGTTAACTTCCCTGGTGCAGTGGAATACACACGCTGTATTTATTGCTTAAGCTGAACTCGCAACCATCCGTCGCATCCTTCGGTCGCCCGTCCCTCCGGCGGTCACGTGATCTGCGACCAATCGCAGGGCATCTTTTATTCTACCCGTCAATCCGTCAAATATTTCTCAAACTTCAACTTTCGACCGACCGAAGAATGGGCCACCGCCTTCTGAAGACATTCCGTAGACACGAACCCGCACTTTGAAATAAAATGCAACGCAATGGATATGTGTATATTATCTTTAGTGGTAAATTGAAAAAAGTTAAAATGTAAACAATAATTCAGTATAAATAATTATCACGTAAAAAAATTATCTCCCCAAAATGTTTTTTTCTTGAACATATATTTCCCACCAAAATTTACCTCTAACTAAAGAAAGATCACGATGTTAAGTTGTCACACTGAAATTTTGCCGTACAGAAGGATTGACGGACGACGGATTGTTGTGAATCGCTTTTAATTGACGGGCGAAAAAACAGCCGGATGACTGACTGACGGACTGGCGACTGACAGATACGAGGGATGGTTGTGAGTCCACCTTTACATGGAGATATTTATTTTAACAAGGACATTAAAGAATAAAAAAGGGCTAAAATGAATAAGTAACTAGGCCCTCAAAAGTGCTCAATTTACTGTGGACAGGCTATATCAGGCAAGGAGATGCACGAATACGGAAAGTGGTTTATACACACAGCGAGTAAAATTCGCAGACCGAATCGACAGCACCGCAGGGGTTCGGCTACCGAACCTACTCCAACTGTATCTTTCACTGCGGTTGCAGGGGGTCGTAAAGTTAACAACGCTATAATACCGCCATGTCTAATTAAACCAGTAAATGTAATGGCGCGGACGCAAATGAATATTAATGTTCCCGTGTAGAATTAGAGTTTTTTCAGCGAGCATGACGGTGTTGAAATTTGTAATGTTCCCGGTGGAATCTCAACGATACCAAGGGCCGACTTTAACTTTGTTTTGGATAAAACTAAAGCAAGTCAAAAATAAATGCTCCTGGAATACCCTATTTAGGGGTCGGTCCACAGGAGAGTTGGTTTGGTGAGGAATTTTCCCGTTCCACCTGGAACATTGTATATATTTAGTATAGTCAGGATCTTAACATTTTTAGATCGATGCGCATATTTCACAAAAAAAAAACAACAAACTTGTTAATTAAATTATAAATATTTACGTGCCTATCAACAGCCTTAAGATTTACGAAAGTAGGCACGGAAAATTAATTCAATAAGGATACAAAATAACATACGTTCAAAAACCAGAAACACATAAGACAAACATGGATGAGATAAAAATATTATACTTTTCTATACCAATCTAGTGCGTAACCTTCACTAAAAGGAGGACTGGTGTTGAAGTTCAGTCATCCCGCTGTCGGATGGAAGATGGTTTACCAAATATTGTAAAGAACTTGTTAACTCTACACGAAATATATTAAAATACTGAGCAGAGGCCGAAGATAAAATAAATAAATACCAATTTTTAAACAATTCAGCATTACTTGAACAAATTTTTGCTAAGAAATGTTCTTCTTACTATCTAAAAATTGCATGCAATTATTAAATATTGTAGCACACCTATCTCACATATCATTAACAAAGACCTGAGATTTTTACCAATATTTCGTTCGTGTATCCGAACTTGGAACTTTTGAGGTCAGTATTCTGTACGATTTAGGCGCAGCCCAATTTTCTGTTGATAGTCATCTAAGAAATTTCTAACCCTAAGAGGCTGTACATGCAAGTGTGGATATTTTATCTTCTTTTAAGTTTTTCTTGAATCTTAAACGGCATTGAGTTTATCATCGATATATTTGAATATTTTTATTCCCTGCTCTAAGGCTTACTTACATCTACAAGAGAAAGTTCTAAATCACAGAGTATTGCTTCAATTTGGCACGGGCAGGGTACTGTTGCCTTAATATCACTTATTTTATTAAAACAATTATATTTGAGTCTTGGGCTGATACATGATCTACGTAACTATGATATTTTAATGTCGAGTTTAAAATACACTAAGATTGCGTGTGCAGTTTGTTCTTTGAAGTTAAATATAATTGATTTTGTAACTGTCGAATAATAAAAAAATAAAAATTATTTGAGAAATTTATTGCCCTTGTTTTATTATGATTTAAAACAATTCGATTTTTAGCACACAATTAATCCATAGCTACGGTATTATTTAATAATATCTTACAGTCATTGACGTTTGGTATTTCTGTTCACTTTCAAATAACCTGTCAGAAGAGTAGAAATAGAATATGAAATGTTCCGACGAACTCATTCATGAATAAAATTAAAATAAGAGGGGACGTGGTACATACTTGTAGGTACTCAGAAGCGGAATGGAAGTTCCAGAAAACGCGTTTTTAATTTTCACAATAATGTTCTTTCCTGTAAGTAATTAATCTCTTTGGACCCGGCAATAGAATCGTTGTCTACGCGCACCCTGGTAATTTATCGATTAATATATTACGACCAAATGTATTAAAATATTTAGAAAGACTAAAGTGAATTGCACCCAACTGGCCATTGCCTTTCGATATATTGTAATTACGAAGTTAAATACATTTGTTCTTATAGTTTTACTTTTAACAAATTAACGGAGAAAATGAAATAATAATTTTAAAATGACAAATCATAAAAACAAAATCCTCGAAAACCTTAGAACACACGCGTATTAATGATATTGGTCAATTTCTTCCACAAAATAAATTTCTTTTTTTTTGTAAACATGGATAACTTAGGCTGTTTTTTCAAATGGAAGTAACTTTACCAGTAGAAACTCTTTAGGTGTAAATATATTAGCGCAAACCTTTATAATGAAGTTAGGGGTCTGGTCAGAGACAAATTAAACTAACAATTTGGGTCTCTATATCACATTCCACTGACAATATGTTTGAAATGTATGCAATATGGCTTGCTTTGAGTATTTTTCTCAATTACATTGAGAGAAGATATTTTGAAACTTCACATGTAATTGCTATGCTATTTCGGTTAAACTTGCTATACCATCATCAAATCTCAACTACTCGAGTAACTATGACACAATTCGTAGGCCCGAACTATGATGCTTTTTCTACGCTAGTCAGTTTCTCTAGTCTACAGGAGAAAACAAGTAAGTGATGAAAATGTTATGGAAAAATTAGGCAGCCATGTTCAACATCGGCACAAAAGAATCTGAAGCGAAAAAAAAAACCTTGATATAAAAGCGTTATATTTGTGTTATTGTTGTAAAACTCTAATAAAATTACGCATCGGTAACAAATACTAAGACTTAATAATGTCTAAAATTGTATTGAAACAAAACCTTAACATTGTTATTATGTAGTTAAATCATTACTGGAATTCTTGCATTATTTGCCTTTCTTCAATGCGATATCTCTAAAATTTTACAGAAATAATATTACGTATTTCACATATTTAGAAAAGAAAAATTGCGCAACCGAATATAATAAAGCTATATTTTGCGTATGATAAAATAGGTCATAAAGTTTAAAATAAGTAATTCAAGAACGTACCGTTACAGGAAGACTGATTAATGCTATGGAATGGAAGACCGCACAGTGCTGTAAAACTATAAATATGTAACCTGAAGTTTCGTATTAACATTGTCAATGCAGAAATTAAAACAAAATTTTAATGCTGTCAAAAACAGCCTCCTCGGTATGTTCAGCGTTGTTATTTTGTTAAAATACGAATTTGATGCGTTACAGATGTCATGGAAAACAGAATCATCTCTATTAGACATCTCGTACTCTTATTGCTCATTGGCTATTTATTACTCGAGGACTTTTGGATGTCCTGCTTACTCTATTCTTTCTACCCGTTGTACGTCCCTACGCAGGACACATATAACATTGTCATGGACACAATGGTTCACAATAATATGAGCACACTCTTGAAATCAACGCTTGAAAAAAATCACTACCCCGTAAATGCACACATTTTAAAGCAATGAGTGTATTACTCAAAGTAAAGTTGGCAACGAATAATGAGAACCAGTTCCAGGTCTTAACGCCTTATTAGACACAATTTTAAGCATTATCGGCACCTGAAGTTCTTCACTTTCTTTTTGTTTTATGCACATACAAATAAAAATGGGGTAATAATAACATATTTGTATTTATAACAACTTCATAACATCGCTTGGCTGACGCATCGTTTCAAGTTATAGGGTACATTCTTTTGTTTATTCTTTTTTACTTTTCCTCTTTTCCATTCCCATGTTCACGTGTTCTGAACTCCGTGAATTTACACTGCAGTTTCTGCCCCTTTCTCTGGTTGGTTTTCGTAATTCGTTTGAACAACGTGATTTACGTGGTAGTTTGTAACTCTAAATATAAAACTTTTATTTACATAATAAATAAAATATATAGGTGTGTATGTTTGTTGTCAATGAAGTGATACCTACAATTTATAATCGCTGTTTGCGGTATATCGTCGCTGTTTTAGTCGCGAGAAGTTTTTTAACATTTCACGTATTATGCCGACCTGGCCAGTGTGTCTACATGAAACTAAACTTGGCTATATAGTAATTCAAAACTCCAAGAAACCTAGGTTTCGTGGATTTAATTATATTAGCGATATTGTTTAGCGATGCTGGAGCTTCAATGGATGTGTGTTATTTACGCGACCGTCGATAACAGTTTATGTGTCGATACCTCGGTACATATTTGATTAATTTTTAGGAAATGGTGCTACGAAATTGTTTGATATTATACGTGGAACATTCCTCCTCCACTTTTAAAATGGTAATACAGTTACTTGACGTTTATTTGAACCGTTCGATGTGCACGGGCGAACATAAACAGTGAGAATTCCGAACTACCACAAATAACCTCAATCTAGGTAATGAAAATTGGATTCTGCATTAAATGCGTGAACACAATTTCATGCAGAACGTTGTAATCAGTTAGGTATTATTTTGTTAGTATTCTGGTGAAATTACCTTCAGTGTAGACATTCTAATTTCATATGCTAGAAGCGTTTTTCTCCTAAAGTTAGGCAAAACTTACATGTCGCTAGACTCAGTAAAAACAAAATGTATCTGGGTAGATTTTCATTAAACTTGCATTTAGTGATAATTGTCACCATAGGTAAATGCTGTAAAAAGTTGGATTAACTTGGTTCAGCCACCAGAGTTTTATAACAACTATTTTAATCATTCGTCACATCATCATAAAACCGGCCATTTGCTTGCACGTAGTGTATCCATACAATTCATTTGAGAGTTATTTGTGTCTTAAGTTGCACGGTGTTATCAGCAAAAAATTTGATATTGCCACGATTGTAATGTATGCAGCAGGAGAATAGTATTTTGTAATATTCTACTGGAATAAAATAACGTTTAATTTAAAAGAGTATAGGCAAGTCGTTTTGTTTAGATATACCCATTAATATCAGTTAAAACAATTATAATACTTAACCACGATTTAACAAATGCTGTTTGCAGTATAATGGAATAAATACTCACTATTGTCTCGGAGGGTTTCATTCGTATGATACTTAACGACGGGCAAAAATTCGAACCTTGCACGATTTAACTAGGAAACGGGCTGAAAGCAGAAAATTAGTAGTGCTTTTAAAAGTGCAGTTAAATGAACACGTCTGAAAGCCCTGTTTAGGCTCAGACTTTCTGCATATTTTGTATCCTTCCGCCTTATGTAAAATTAAGACTGATACGGACCCGATCACTGTATTCAAGCATCCATCAAACACACACCTCAATACCAGTGGCGTGTGGTGAAGTGTTGTAAGGTAAGCCGGCGTTAGCTCTGTACTGTACCCTGTTGCTTGCAAGTTTACACTTCCACCATTAAAAAGCAATTCGACAGGTGACAACTCAGGGCGTGTGTAATGAATCCCTTGCCTGCTCGTTGCGAGTGGCCGGAATACATTACGTTTCCCTAGGCCCCGCGGTGGTTATTGGTTCCTGCTGCGTGCACCGAGAATGTACAGCAGTGAGCAAGCAACGGCTCACTTTGCAACAGTTCACCATACGCCACTGCTCAAAACAAGTTTTGCTTCACCTGTAATTGGTAATGAAAGGATGTTCGCTGAAACAGTAGGCACATCACAAAAAATGCACGCGACAAGGTCTGGCGAGGTATTCTGTACAGGCAGTGTGTGTTTTGAACCCATACTTTCTCCTGGACCGTGAGCAACCTGGTGATTCAGGAATCCAGAACTCTTTTTGAAGCATGTATGGCTGTGAAATTGTTAGGAACGTAAATTCGTTATTATTGTGCCATATTTTTTACACTCGCGTCGAAAAAAAAAAAAAAAACTACAGACTTAATGAAATAAACTCAACTTCCACAAATTTAAACACCACAGCTTAAATTCGACATGAAAACATGGAACTATTTCCCCATAATCGCTGCTAACTTTACTGATATCAAGTTAGTCAACAGATCACAGGCGCTCGCACGGGGTGTGCCCGGGCACACCATAATGACCAATATATTTATTAATTTAAAATTGTGGTTTTTAAGATGTATTTATTATTTTGGAATTTCAGCATGCCTAAGAGCACGCTGGTCTGTACGAGGCATTCTGAAATCTATATGAGTTACTTAATTAATAATATAATTTATTTCACTTTTATAATTCATGCAAATTAGATTTAAACAATCGAGTTTTGTGGCACAACTTTTGGGTAGTTAAAAATCACTATTTTAAACCACAAAAAAATTTCACGGGGGAAAAATACTCGGTCCCCCACATCTATACTGCCATCGGATATTCTTTAACGTTGTGCGCACACTAATGACGATAGCTGCGCACGCCTATGCAACATATCCGTTTAAAAAAATGCAGTTAGAGACAGAGTTTTTCCAAATGCTTAGTTCATAAGTTTACAACTGTGAACCCACCTATGTCAAGCGACACTGTGGACGTTTTTTTTTTTTAGAAACCTTAATATGCTAGCAACAAGGAACAACTTTGCATACGAAAGGAAAAAAAAACGGGTTGTTATCGCGCAGTTTAGCCACACATGCCAGCAAAATGGCAGAGCGTTGTTCGCGAATCAGTGTCTGGAGACAAGTTTGACAGAGGGTAGCCCAGGCAACAGGGAATATTTTTCAACGTGTAGTTGAGAGCTATGCTGAGTAACCTGTTTTCAACTTTTAACACGCAACCGAAAACAACTGCCTCCACAGAAACAGTAGCGATTTCACTTCTGTACGTTACAGGACATATGTCTACATATTCTATGCAATTATTTCGCCAATTCTCAATGCAGAGTGTAGATAAACTGATGTAATTGGCCACGAATGGAAACATTGCGTTTTTTAATACTACACAGAGACGCCTGAAACATCGCGGAGTAATTTGGCAATAAGCTAGACTCCGCAGTGCTCTATGAACTCGAGATTCAGCTACACGTCCAGTGGCTGTTGCTTAATTTAACTTTAGACCTGATAAGACTGTACTCATTCCTTGTTTTCAAAGTCGTCCGGGACCTGTCTAACAAATTATGATACAACTGGAAAGGCAACTCAGGGGCACGCGAGTCTGAAGCATAAGTTGTCCTGAAAATGAATTCGAGTCTTGATATATCTATAGTAATAAATTAGAACAGAAAAATTCACTCCCTTACTAGATTAAAATATTATTGTAAAAAACCTTCGCATTGTTTACGATAAAAAGTAAAAAAAAAAAAAACCAGGAATTTAAAACGCTGAATTACAAAAAATGTTAATTTTAATAGCGAATACAAAGTGCACAACTAACGGCGAAGCAGTTATATCAGGCATTCATGGATGTAGCGGCAGCCGGCAAGAGAGCTAAGGAAAAGGATACGTAATGAAGTCTGAACCTGGGTTCCGGGAATGAAGGCAAAGCGGGAGAGAGAGATAGAGATAGGCAGAGAGAGAAGGCCTGGAATCGCAATGGTGAGAGGCCGTGGAAATAAAAAAAAGGGGAATTGTGGATGAAAGTTGGCAAGGCGACGTAACACGGCGCTATTTGCAGACAGATAGCCTGCTATGCTGCAGCAAAATGGAATTTACATACAAATGGCCAAAACGTAGTTATTTTCCGTCGTGAACTGTGAATTTTTTTTTGTTATTCTTTCGGGAATGGTGCTATAATGCCAAATTAAATTACCACACTGAATACACATGCTAAATATACAATTTTGTCATATACGTCTAAACAAGTTTTTTTCCCTCTGATAGCCAAAAAAAAAAAAAGTAATTTGTGGCGACTGCTAAAAGTTTTATTTATTGGCAAAAAACACCTGATTTTTGTGAAAAGTTTTCCGCGAAGGTTGGATTTCAAATATTTGCAGGCATTCCAGCAGCTTTATTTTGCTTATTTGCAGCGTGCATTCGTATAAAAATACATTTTATTATTTGACTAGTTAATCAGTATTAGATTACTCAGATGATGAGTCTGTGATTGGCGGGCAGGCACATACGACGTACAACAAGTGTTCGTCCAAATAAATGGGCAAGTTTTGTTTTGATGAAACTGGTGTTTTTTTTTACACTAATAGAAAGGCGATTTTTGTAAGCGTTTATACCTATAAAGCAATCCCGTACGAAACACCGTGCTTGATGAGAAGGAAAATTCACGGGATTTCTATCCTTCAAGCCAGATAGTGGGTTTACACAGTGTTCACATCACAGAAGGCAAGAACACGCAATATAAATGGCGTGGCGAGTCCCTTGATGGGAGGCTTACTCGGTAGCTATATAGAGACCAAGATATTTATCTCATTTGTTTGGCAACAGGCAACAATACACAGTCCTGGTCATTCGAGCCTCTGTACTTCTTGTTCATTGGCTGCTTCCACAATACGTAACCAGCACGAGCATGGCCATCAAGGGAGTGTCTAATAGATTTATTATCTCGAAACTTAAGAGTTTTTCAGCACGATTTTAATTTATGGTTTCAGGTATTGCAAATAAAAATTCGTACTGTAGTTGAGACGACATAGCATTTGTTTAGCTATTACGACCAGTGAGCTGATGTAGGTTTTGCGTTCGTCCAAAGTGTCATGAACCATTCATAACCTATACATAGGGCCAGTGACTTTTCGCGTAAAAATCGGAGTACACAGTAGACTTCAATACTACATTCACACCTCAGCTGTTGTTATTCCTCCCTTGGCTGCTGGTGCCGTGTCCGTTTTTGACCTGGCCACTCAGGACTAAGTAACTCTCACACTTAACCTTCGTGATTCGTGCGCAAATGGTTAACACGAGCCAGAACATTTTTTAGCTAATAAAAGAAGCTGGACGACCCTACAGTGCTTTGGACTGTATCTTGTCTCGAAATCTTTTCGCGAAATATCAGTGCCCCTACCTATACAATTAGCAATGTTTACGAATCTTAACTCAATGGAATTATTACAGGGCTTCGAGTTATGCAGTGTACAGAATCGACTAAAAATTGCTTTACTGTGCGTTATATACACAATTTATGTACATTTAATTTGAATGGTTTAATTTTCGCACGTGACAGAATGAGCCACGATATGCTGGAATAATAAAATAAAGCACGGTATTTCAAATTCTCTTTGAAAATTAAACCTTCTTAAGTAAAAATATTAATTTTTAACATTTAGGAACATAGCTCCAGAGTTTACAATAATTTCCACACACTAACCACAATCTAAAAAAATTTTCTGGTAAACTTGCTAAAATGAATTGGAAGTTCTTAACCCATATGTCGAATGGAAATAATACCGCACATCTGGCTACAAATATGGAATGTTTAGAGTCGTTACCATACAAAGTTGGAAAGTTTCCTACGAATTTTACTGTTTACTGTGCAAATGTAAGAACGCTAGCATAAATGTATCGGAAATTAGTTTACAATTCGTGCTTTCTCACTCTACGTATACACACATATAGTTAATTTGCGAATAATTTCTTAGAGTGCTCTTTCGTATGCGCATGATTCAAATTTGTTCTGCGAATTACTATATGTACAGTGGGGAAGCGCGTAAAAACTGCTTATTAACAACCCCTTAACTTTCACAGCGATTTTTAATGTCAACTGTTGAGACCAAAGGAATTTTTGGTCTGAAAAATTATTTTTAACCTCTGGTAGTAATCAAAACAGCGGGACCTATGAGAACAGTTTCTGTTGCTGTATTCCACAATCATAAAGCCCCTGTCACTCTGGCAAATGTTCGCCTTCAACTATATTTGCCCATTAAATTTTTCCTTCCAACAAATTTTATCAAATAATCTTGAATGTGTTTGAAAATATGCCACACTGTCAAATTTTTTTACTAGGAGAATCTAATTTGAATTATTATTTAAAAATTCTTTTCATTGTAAGATATTGCATTTGTTTTTCCATGCAGTCCATTACAGGAAGAAATGTAATGAATGTTGTAATTTATTTTCACTTCTTTACTTAATTCAGATTTTATCTATCAGATATATCAATGCCTCCGAGTTCGAAATATTATGTGCAATATTCACTTAAAATAATATCCATGCCCAGATAGCTTTTACATAAATTAATTATCTTCATAACCAACTTCGTTTCCAACAATTGTTCGTTATTTTAGAGTTTCATGACGTACAGTTTTGTCGTGCACGATTATGATTGGCTGAGACCGTCGAACATCAAATACATTTTAGAACCGGTCCAGTCTTCTAACGTTTAATGGAAACTGAAGCTATCGAACTTTCTCAGACAAAGATGGCGGCGTTTATGACGTTTCGATGACGTCATAGCTGTCCAACTTTATTTGACCAAACTTGTTGGAAACAGGTCGACGGAAAAATTTGATAGTGTGACAGGGGCTTAAGACAGATGTAAATTACGACGTGTCAGCAGCTGTGTTAACCCACAGAAGAGCTAAACCCGTATTGATGTTAGCTTATAAACGTGAAAAACATCGGCCATTATTTAACGTGTTCTGCAGCATTTCATACAAAAAAAGAGCATATAGGCTGTTGACAGTAAAGTGAGCACTATGGAGGCCCTAGTTACATTTTTCCTATCAGCCGTTTTTATCCTTCCTTTACTTTTCAAAACAAATATTGCCATGTAAGTAATAACACAGTGTATATATTTCATCGGACTCGAAAGTCAACGTCTAAGGCTACAATAAAATATATTCATTGACTATTATCCCAAATGAGGGGGCTCCAAAAAGTGTTCATTTTACAGTGAATAGCCTATACAATGAATATACACGGGATTAAGTGTTATAGAGTCAATATACAATTCTTCATTTCGGCGCGTTGATCTGTTTTATGTTACACGGGCGACCAGGCAACAGGAAATTGCGATGTTGACGGGAATATATTAAAACACAATACAACAGACGATATAATTACATTTCGCTCACAGTTGTCCGTAAACCAAGCAACGTCGGGCACAAAAAAAAATAATAAAAGAATAATGAACATCCGTCATGCACACACTCCAAACAGAAATGAATCGGTTAACCGTGCAAAAAATGAGACACAGGTCCAATTTAAGTGCAACAAAAATGCATAGCGGTACCTGTGTACACCGCCACACCGCCTGGCTGGCTTTTGTTTTAATTGTGTTGCGTTTATTAGCGCGCCCGTGTAGAATGCAGCTAAATAAAAAAAAGGAGAGCGTGGTTTACATTAAACATTCGCGCGGTTTTTTCGCATGTCGGCGCGAAGTTTGCATAAAGCTGTCAGTTTCCAACTCCCGAAGCGCGGACGTGCTGTGCAGTATTTGCCAGCGTGGGGTTTTTTTTTTTTTTTTTTTTTTTTTAAAATAAACGCGCGCTCCTACCAGGAAATAAGTTAACACTCCGGTGCGCGTTGGTTTATTAATCAGCTGCTTCAGCGGTAACTGTGGTTTTCTTCGAGCGGCATTCTGCTGAAAGCGGGCCAGCCGCTTGGTTACTTCGGGAACACCAACTCGCAGATACTTGCGAATTTCGCGAATTCATTAGCTACCACAAGAATTAAAAAAAAAAAAAAAAAAAATCTTTCAAAAACAAGAAACTTGGAAACTAGTTTCGCAAACGTTTCCATAGGATAATACAAGGAATACGTTGCAAAATTTAAATTTTATTATGATTGTATACCATCATTGGCAGGACGCTTCATACAGGGACATTTGGATTTTGAGAAACAATTTACGCGCTATCTAGATTTCAATATTTTATGTGTGTATCTGGAGATTTCTTTTGGTTTTTGACCGTGCGTATTTGTGAGAAAACTATTTTCTCACTTCACTGGGACAGTCATAGTTAAGTTACTCTGATACTCAGAGTTCGTGGTTTGCGAACATACATCCAAGACGCGTAACAGAAAGTCACCCAGTTGCCAAAAGGTTCGCAAAGAAAATATCAAGAAGTCCTGTCGCATAAAATAGTGCGTCCCTCTTTATCATCTGAGGCCTGCAAAATTTAAATTATTATTTTGTCAGAAGCTATCTCACAAACACGTGTATAACTTGTGCGTTAGTTCTACCAGTGGATTGCAGTCTACATCCTTTGGATTAATGTTATCCAAGGAGCCAATAATTTGAAGAAAGGGCAACATTGAAACATGACTACTGTATATTTGAGTTACTTTTGCACCTGTGTAACAGTTTATTATAGACTCCTTGGGCGAACGCGATTCAATAAAGAACATGCAGAAAGCAATAATGGAATTACGTGCTACCTGGTTTAGGGTAAAAATTGCTACTCATTCAGGTAGCAGTCAGTAAAACAAATAGGGCCCAGTTGAGACTCGGGTACCAAGAGGATCGCGGAGTCTGGCGTGCAGGTATATCCAGTAATTTTATTATTCCTCGTTGCAGACGCGAAAACCTAATTTTGAAACATAATTTGAAACCTAACGATTATTGAGATAGGCCTATTTTTAATGAATACCTAGAGCGCCGAGTATTTCGGTAATTGTTTCGGCAGAAGGTTGGACTCCACGTTTCTCTGTGTATGCGATGCAAAATCGTTCGTTGATTGATTGTCGCAGTGCCTTTGTACAGGAATGTTCACAACTCGGTCGCACACAGGACGTGATTAAACAACTGTATTAAAATAATGATACTATAAAAAAAATGAAGAGCTTGAAGTCAACCCTACATTTAGCCGAATACTTGGGATTGTGTCAATACCCTATAATTACGCATTGTACTTAAGTTACACGTATACGTTACAGATACGTACGTTCTGGTTGATGTTGTGACGTAGCATATCCGCTCATCCAAAACTCCGCGCAGGACTCTGAGGCAGTGGTAAATATTCAGCAGTAAGGTGGCTTCGTTCCGTGTGGCCCAGCGGTAGAAAGGATGGGTTCTGACTGTAGCAGCAGCGAACTAATAAAATATATCGACTCGAGCGTGTAGAGAAATTTTGCAAGTGTAGCACGGAAGCAGTCTTAAACCGCGACGTGATGTGGTCTTTTCCCATAACTATGAAGCAGGGCACGCACTGCTCGAGACTGGCCGGCTCGGGGGGCAACAGGCCAATGCCCGCGCACTTAATCGAACCACATGGTCTTCTCTCAGTCCCTGATCTCTACGCGCCAGTCATTTGATAGCGCACGACACTACTAGACCGGTATCCAAAAATTGGGCTGTTTTTTTTTTTTCGACGAAGAAGTTATTATGACAGCAGTTGCGTGTGTTGAGATACAGAAACGTGACCAAGATTCTGGGGTCTGTTATCTTTTTGCGACGATTTATTTTGCACAGTAATTTTTTTACTTTTCAATGTACGTTGACACTTGCGACTCAATCCGTTTAAATGGCACGCAGACTGACGTGGTGTCATTTGCTATTGTTTGAGATTTATTTTAAATGACGACATTTCGGGACGCCACTGTCATGTCCCTATCTCTATTATCCTTCCCCTTTGATATTCGTAACCGTTTGTTATTGGGTGTTGTGCGTGTTTTCCTTACAAATTATCCAGAAATTAATTTTTCCGCCATAAATATTTTTTACGATATTTGTAATAATCTCGTGCTTCAGGTTCAACTTCAAGGACGTGTACTGCCATTGGGAATCAATTTTTAGACCGTAGGTCGTATATATGTCTTCGAATTATTTTGTTTTGTGATTAACGTACCTCCGAAATTAATCGGTCGCATATAGATACATTCTGTATATATGTTGGCGTGTTAAAAGCAACCAATAGTATTGTCCAGGGAAAAGAAATGTCCGTTTTAGTGCTAGCTTATGGAATTACACAGCACCGACAATGATTTCACTTATTGTGCAACATGTCAGAAGTGAACGAATATACTCCGGATCATACAATAAGGGGTTAACGCATGCGGGCGAAGGGCAAATTGATGCTGGGACCTGGAAATTGCCTCCCTTTCACACAACGTGAGATTATTCCAGTATGGAGCCACAGAACAGANAATTGATGCTGGGACCTGGAAATTGCCTCCCTTTCACACAACGTGAGATTATTCCAGTATGGAGCCACAGAACAGATAAGTACACACGAGCGAAATGGCGAAGAGGATCCTTTTGCACAGACCTACTCGGTCTCTTGCTGGCTGTGCGTGGTTCTGGAAGCAGTCTTGGTTTCTGATTTGCTGCTGCATTCCGGGGAAGATATCGTGTTCGTTGAGCTGCCATCTGTAAGGTCAGTTTCCAGGCGCTGATTGGCGAAACGACGTTCTGTCATGTTGCTGGCGGTTACTGTTCGAGTTAACGGTAAATGTATAGCAGCTACACAAAATTTTGTGGGCATTGACGCTAACAAATATTTATTGTGGTGAACACGATTTTGTGGTGAGCACAACCCTGATAGCATAATCAGCTTGATTCAAGCTTTCTATTGTAAGCCTGTAAATTTCCAGCAAGTTTGCAGTGCAAGTCATCAAGCTTGGATCAAGCTAACTATCTATAGTCTCTCGTGTCAAGCTTATAGCAAGATTTAGTTACACTTACTGCAAACTGGCCTTAACAAGGGGCAGGTGTTATCCAATCCATCTGCAAGCTTGCCAGTCGTAAGAAATTAGTCTTCAATCAAGATTGAATAACGCTTGAAATTAAAAACTTGCTCGGCATAGCAAATTCTAGTAAAATGGGGTCACCAAAAATAAATATTTTATGTTCACAAGGTTGACAGGTAGGGCTTAACGTCTAGCCGACAGCGAGGCCACTAAAGACGGAGCAAGTTTCTCAGACAAACAGAAAGCATCCCAGCATTCGCTAGGAGTGATTTCAGGAAACCATGGAAAACACAAACCAGGTTGGACAGACCGGTAATCGAACCCGAGTCCTCCTGAATGTGAGTCTCTGTAGTTCACTACTGCGCCACCTCGCCCGATGTTATAGTCGCAAAAATGTTCGAGAAAAGCTGGTTGTTGTAGGCAAGCAGCGCTGCAAGAGCGGCTGTCTTCATTGAACTAAATACGAACGGATCCAAAAATGCTTATTTAATAACACCTTTTGGAGAACACAAATTGTGCTTTGTTCGTATTAAAAATAAATGTTATATTATAAATGTAATTTTTGAAAGTACATAGTTTAATGTAAACAATTTCAAATTTACTTTGCAAATAATTTAAAGTTACAGAGGTTCGAAAAAAAAAAAAAACTACAAAATATTTAACAAATGTTTTTCTACACCATAAAGATTTTTCATTGAACTACCAAAACCTTTTACCTAAAAACTTTTAACCTGAAAATAGCAAAGAACATTTAACATACATGAGGCTACAAATATGCAAATGATCAGAGACCCAGAAATGACGCAGATTCATTCGATAGCCAAGAAATCTCCACGATTCTTTGTGCATTTGAGAATTAGTTAGTTGTTCATTGGTCGTTCCTCCAGTTTAACTCCAGAGCAGGTTACAAAGGAATTCGGTCCTTGTTTTCCCTGTCGGTTCGTAATTGGTCGGAAGTNTCCAGTTTAACTCCAGAGCAGGTTACAAAGGAATTCGGTCCTTGTTTTCCCTGTCGGTTCGTAATTGGTCGGAAGTCGTCTGGGACGTTTGTATAGGCGGTTCACGATCAACTGAGCGCTATAGCGAAGTTGGCAACGACGGAAGAAAAGCAGTTCCATGTATTAGAGTCGAATTAAAATAGCCAGGTAAACATTTGTAAANCCAGTTTAACTCCAGAGCAGGTTACAAAGGAATTCGGTCCTTGTTTTCCCTGTCGGTTCGTAATTGGTCGGAAGTTGTCTGGGACGTTTGTATAGGCTGTTCACGATCAACTGAGCGCTATAGTGAAGTTGGCAACGACGGAAGAAAAGCAGTTCCATGTATTAGAGTCGAATTAAAATAGCCAGGTAAACATTTGTAAANGAAGTTGGCAACGACGGAAGAAAAGCAGTTCCATGTATTAGAGTCGAATTAAAATAGCCAGGTAAACATTTGTAAATACTTAAATTATTTATTTTGATTCATTAAATGCATGAAATGTAAAAATTTGCAAATTCGTAAATATGTCGTTTCCTAATATATTTACAGTTTCGCTTGACCAACGCATGACTAGAGTGATGAGGCCATTGGCAGTGTTATTTTACATATGGTGGAAGGATACATAGTGTTCATATAAGTAGATCTTAAGCAGAGCTTTCAAAAGTGCTCAGTTTACCGTGAACAACCTGCAACAAGATGAACGTCGCGTCGTCACTATGTACAAAGTCGAGGAAGTCACTAACTTAAGCCATTTGACATTTTACTGTACGTATGTATGAAAACATTTTACCAGACATGCTTTTTTCTCAAAACGCGTATACACCGCTGTGGTAAAATTTCAAAGATTTTCTCAGTNCAATCTCTCGTGTTGACGTGCGCGCGCTTTTTGCAGCTGTCTGTATCGCAGCCGCCTCTTCCTCCTCGCCCGCCATTTTACTCCCGCGAGTCACGACGTTTCCCCTCGAGAGCCGCGTGCCGCTGAACGCCCCTTGCGGCCACAGCCGAGGCTGTCAGCTGCCAGCACGCTCGCTACTTTCATGCGCGCTGCGATGTAGCGGCTGCCGTGACGTGAACGAGACAACCATCTCAGTGGAAGCGCCGGGTGAGTGAGTGAAGAGATCTGTGCGGCGCTTAACATCCAGTCATTGAGAGCCGATGAGGGTGAATCGAGGTGATTATGGAGCAGCGCCGGAATGCAAGGGTGGCGGAAACGGGAGATCTCCGAGTAAATTCTCCGACCAGCGGCATCGTCTGGCACGATTCCCACTTACCAAAATCAGGGGGCGACCCCGCCGGAAATTGAATACGGTTCGCCTTGATGGGAGACGAGAAGTTTCACCACTACACCACCGCGGACCCGGAAGCGCTGAGAACCATCGTAGACTCCACCCCAGTTCTCAGTAAAAATGCCTCTCGCTTTGGCATTAAGTACAGAATGTAATCTGTAAATCAGCAGCAGTACACTGTAAAAATTTTTTGGTACTTTTAGAAATAATTCTTCTGGAAAATCAAACACCTCACTCCTAGAAAGAAGTGGGTGGCTAATAGACAATTGTATATTTGTACACTACTATAAAATGTGGAGATTTTTGTTACGTGAATTTGTATTGTTACAAGCGGCGCCTTTTTCTTCGTGGCCTTCGCCTTCCGTCGTCGGATGCGCGCTGATATCACCAGTAGCCGGAGAACAGTCAGGCAGAATTACAAATGGTCCGCGGAGTACTACTGACGCGTACCCGATAAGTAGAGACCTGAAAAATTCGCGTGTTGCTTTTGGGAAAAGCTAGAATTGGAAAATTCTCACGTTTGTGTCACATTTGTCATTGGTCCGCGCGTTATTTGACACATCCTACAGAACCCCGGGCCAATGAGAAACATACAACAAAATACAGGCCCAACCAATGCCCTCCTCTGTAGCGGCACGCGACCAATGGGCAATCGATATCTGCACGATTGCACATAAGACCGCGGAGTCTAACCTGGTGGTCGTTGAACTCGCCAATTTTTCAGGTCCCTACCGATAGGGTTATCGGGACTCGTGCCGCTCCCGTCCTTGAGAGGGTTGGATGTCTGTGGTTATCTCTGCAAGATTGTTCTGGTCATCGCCCTCGCCTCCGTCAGCATGACTCGGGCAGCGGCGAACCTTCTGGATCTGGCTCACTTATTTACGTAGAGCCAGCGAAGCGACGAACGGCGACGACAGTGACTAGCGGGAGTGAAGACTGCGAGCCTCGGTACAGTGGAGAGCGACTGACTAGCGGGACTGTGGGACTGGAGGCGCGAGTGGCAGACATTTGGAATGACGGCAATATACAGTTTGATTGAATGTGTGTAAATAATAAATGCGGACTGCAGCAACTATAAACACATTGATAATTACTTTAATTCGATTTGACAGTTGGCATTAAATACTATACTCAATGGGAAATAATGTGTTTATAATATATAGGTAGTTTAATTGATGTTTTAAATAATACCTGTGTGTATTTTTTAATTATAAATAAATTATTTTTTTAAATTAAGTTAGTTTTATTTTTATTAACACCTTCATCCCTCACGAAATCGGATACGCCCTCTGGCAACATGAAACAATTTGAATATACATATGCATTCAACAATAAGTAACTTCTTAACTGTTGATAATCGGTAATGATATGGGAAAAAAGCGCGTCATGTAATCTTTACTGCAATCTAAGAGTGAGACGCACTATAGTTGCCAAAATTATTCTTGTATCACCGCGAGTAAATCGGAGCACATTTTACAACACGTTTTTGGAGAATATCTTATACTAAAACGGAATCTTAACAAGGGAGTTTGTTGACTTCGGAGTTGTAAACATAGAAATACAAAAATAATTTCGAACGGTTCTTGAAACAATGCGTTATAAAGATAAATATTTTTTTCTTGTGGCGATATGAGAAAAATACCTGCCAACTAAGTTTCCAAAGAATCGTCTGTTAAATATTGGACATTTTCCAGACGCCTGACCTGTTTCCAACAGGATGTATCCTACCAGACATAAAAATTTAATTCCACAACTGCAGACAGTCAATCAGCGGGTGGACGCGTCTACGCCGAAGGAGCCATCCTGGAATTCATAGTCCTGTACGTATTCGAGCAGACTTCATTTGTTCAATGGCAGACGCCACAGTCAAAGCACATTATCGTGTTCCTCTCGACCACACGAAGTGAAGCCACCCGAGTGGTATAGTCTATTTACGGTTACTTCCAACTTTTCTGAAGCACTTCTGAAGTTCTATTTGCAGGATATTCCTCCGCTACATGTAGCTGAAGCTCATAAAATTACACCAATGCACCGCATTCTTGAGCACTTAGTGTAACGATATTTTGCATAAGAACTACTTCTAACTATGAATTACCAATCCACACATTTTCTCTGTCTTTATTTATATTATATGTAAATGTTTCTTATCTTATTGTTACATCTTAATGTATAAGTAAAAGTTTAATTTAAACAAAAGTAAGCAACTTTAATGTTAACACAAGTATAAAACGCCTACGATACACGCAATCTTCAGAAAACTACCAAACACATCATACATGGGGTGTTTTTTTCCAAAAGTTTGAAGAAACCGCGAATAGACTATACTAATTGTTTTTCATTAGCTCAGAGTCCTGCTGGGAGTGTCGGGTGAGGCGGAGTTCCAGTGATGCACTTGGAGCTATCACGCACATTCATTAAGGCGGAATTATAACGCGGGATTATAGGGTTTCTACTCATAGCCTTGAACGTACAGTACAGATGGTTAGATACCGGGAAATTTCGTGTATTCATTTGACGACATGCACAGGCGCTCACTTCTTGTTCCCAGAAGGGAAGCAACCATCAAACTTTCTATCCTCTATCCTCCCCCCACCCCTTTATTTTCTCTTCCGACTCTCTCCCGGGTGCATGTTTGTGCATGCGGTTATATACGTATGCAACACTGATTTCACGTAAGCAAAGGTTTGAAATATTTAAATCAAAGAATTTCTACTGAAATATTGATATTTTTGACTGTGTAAAGTTTTTTTTAACAAGATACATTTCGTAAATAATTAGGCAAGCAGTTTACATTAAGTTATAAATACTTATAAATAACTGGAGGAGTGACCAACCACTGTTTATCAACCCGGGGGTGGGGGGNTGGAGGGGCAACCGCACCTTTGCCACCCCAATACAAGAACGATGTCACTGGTCAGCGTGTTTTCTCGGGGATCTCCAGTTTCCCCCGCCCTTGCACTCCGGCGCTGCCGCATACCTCACCTCGCTTCACCCTCATCGGCTCTCAAGATCTCGACGTTCAGGGCTACCCAGATCCTTCCACTACACCCCCAATATTCGGTGCCAATGAGGACAAGTTAAACTTCAACCTCGTGTTCATTCGCGTTTCTGTTTCTATTGGACCACAGTTGTTAAACGCTTCCCGGACGATTTTCAATCAATAAAGAACTTGTAAGGGAAACAAGAACCTAATACTGTGTTACCTGGTCTGAGGTTAAACTGGAGCAGCAGTCAATGAACTAACAACTGATGCATGAATACCCAGGGTATTGTGGAGTCTAGTTTGTTGTCTAATAATCCGAGTGATACCCGGGCCTCTGCAGGCGGCTAACTATATTTGAAAGCTAAGCAGTTGCTGGAGAAGGGAAGGGGAAAGACACAAAGGCGCCTAGGAAGCGATTTCACGTTCTCGGATTCCACGAGGCAGTTCTGGGCCCTGATATCATATTGATACACAGCTCTCTCGGGCCTTCGGAAGGGGCTGTGGCACGGAAGGGTAGGGCTGATAAGTGATAGGGTGGGTGGCGCTGGAGAATGGGTCCCAGGAGGCGAGGAGGTGTTTATTTTCCCAGCGGAGCGGCATACGGGCGTCCATTCCTCGATGGGTTGGGGAGGAAAGCGGCCTGCTGTTCTCTGGAGTGCGGGAGCAAGGTTCTCGCCTGGCTGTTAAGCCGCCGAGAGAGGATCATTAGCCCGTCGCTCCCCAACACACAGTGCTACTGAAGACTGAATGCCGGCCGGGGAGTAAAATGTACCCTGCGCGCACTACGGTCGACTTAACTTTGGTCACAATATAATTCACAACTAAGACTAATTACTGAATAAACAAATCACACGATTATGACTAAAGAGGATGGAAATAAGTGTGATTTGGATGATTTATGTGGTTCTTCCCATTTCGTGGCGTTATTTGGGAATCGACGAGAACCCCAGAACAGATAGAAATATTCTGTGAAGGCACGGAATGATCAGACAAAACTGACTTCCCAGCGAGGAAGAGTGATGTTTTGTTGAGTTTGGAATAGATTGACTCCGAACAACAGTGTTTTCCCGGGGAAGCCATTAGCCGAAAAAATCCGCAGGATCCAAAATATGAATTGCTAAAGAATTAAAGCAGTGTTCCCAGTATACGCTATTGGGGCTTGGTTCTGGGAGGAGGTGGTGCTGAGGCCAGGCCCGGCTTCTGCCGGGAAACATAGCCTATCAAGAGGCAAGAAGTTCGCTGTGAACGCTACTGTACGTGTCGACTGATCACACGAAGTATTTATAAGCCAATTTTGGTTTTGTCACGGATAGATAGCATGTCGTTCGTTGTAGGTAAGGGATAATACGCATTTACATGCAAAACATTTTGGCTGAATTCGTTCTCTGCTAGTAAAGCGTTTTGTTAAGCCATGCTTAATTTATTCTCTCTGTCCACAACGTGCCCTTTCTTAGCAAGTACAAATCAGTAATGTGACACTTTTAAACCAACATTTGTATGTTACATCTGATATTACTGTAATATTTTGTAAGAAAAAAAATATTACCCTCAAAGTTGAAAATCACTCTTGCAATAAGGCATTAAGTCACGGAAACAAATTTTCTGTTATCCTCTTAACGCTACCGTAAACTTGCCACGTTCAGTTTACTCTAAAGTATACGTACTTTCATGCGTGGTTTTCTTTTCTGCAAATTTTTGTGATGAGTGCTCAGTCCGTTTTTGACCAGCTATAGCTCAGTGCACTGAGTGTCGATTCTTTTGACCTAATAGTATTTTTAATAGCGCGAAACAAATACAAAACAGTTAAATTAGCAAAACAAATTTTGATTGAGTACATAACTTCTTATTTTGGCAAATTATTTAGATTACTAAGTTATTTATTTTGCCTGCAGAAAAAAGGCAGTTTTCCTTTTATTCTTGATTCGTGTCAATATCTGTACACCTCTTTGCTACTATTTTCAATCTACCAATCGTATGTTATAATTACGGCTATACAGTGACGTAAATTCCAGAATTATTTCTTATGATGTAGTGTTCTTAATGTAGGAAGCTGTTAATCCTAGATCCAAATAATCACCACGGTTAACAATAAAATCTAAATTGAGCTTCCCTTTTTTAAAAATAAAATAAAAATATTTGATAACTTACGAACGTATGGTTTTTGTGCAGCCTTTACACTTGTACAATCATAAGCGTAGAAGTTATGAAACTACATAAAAAAAAAAATTCGAACTTATACCGAATTCAGTGTATTGCTGATAGCATTTCAGTAGTATAGGCAAAGTTTTACTAATGTCAGATATATTTATTTCACCTCCGTAATGTCAATTATCCGGAAGATCACTCCTGACGTGCGAGGAGTGGGCGAAGTCCACCTTGACGTGGACTGAAAATACTGTCTTACCTGTGTGTTTGGTTCTCGAGAGTATTATTATGCCTGCACAGGATCACTTTTGCAAATTTACACGATTATCACTATAGCAGTGCGCATTACACAGCGATGCAACTTTGTCTTGTTCAGTAACAAAATTTGACTTTTAGTGATACATAAATCCCATTTTTCACTACTGGTTCTCAAAAAATTTCTTTTTGAATGTACATAATATTTTAACGTTGCCGATTTCTCTCTGGACGGTTAAAATTTTGCCGCTGTTAATTNGACCTTTCTTAGCAAGTACAAATCAGTAATGTGACACTTTTAAACCAACATTTGTATGTTACATCTGATATTACTCTAATATTTTGTAAGAAAAAAAATATTACCCTCAAAGTTGAAAATCACTCTTGCAATAAGGCATTAAGTCACGGAAACAAATTTTCTGTTATCCTCTTAACGCTAACGTAAACTTGCCACGTTCAGTTTACTCTAAAGTATACGTACTTTCATGCATGGTTTTATTTTCTGCAAATTTTTGTGATGAGTGCTCAGTCCGTTTTTGACCAGCTATAGCTCAGTGCACTGAGTGTCGATTCTTTTGACCTAATAGTATTTTTAATAGCGCGAAACAAATACAAAACAGTTAAATTAGCAAAACAAATTTTGATTGAGTACATAACTTCTTATTTTGGCAAATTATTTAGATTACTAAGTTATTTATTTTGCCTGCAGAAAAAAAGGCAGTTTTCCTTTTATTCTTGATTCGTGTCAATATCTGTACACCTCTTTGCTACTATTTTCAATCTACCAACCGTATGTTATAATTACGGCTATACAGTGACGTAAATTACAGAATTATTTCTTATAATGTATTGTTCTTAATGTAGGAAGCCGTAAATCCTAGATCCAAATAATCACCACGGTTCACAATAAAATCTAAATGGAGCTTCCATTTTTTAAAAATAAAATTAAAATATTTGAGAACTCACGAACGTATGGTTTTTGTACAGCCTTTACACTTGTACAATCATAAGCGTAGAAGTTATGAAACTACATTAAAAAAAAACTCGAATTTATACCGAATTCAGTGTATTACTGTCAGTAGTACAGGCAAAGTTTTATTAATGTCAGATAGATTGATTTCACCTCCGTAATTTCAATTATCCGGAAAGCCACTCGTGACGTGCGAGGAGTGGCCTAAGTCCACCTTGACGTGGACTGAAAATACTGTCTTACCTGTGTATTTGGTTCTCGAGAGTATTTTTATGCCTGCACAGGATCAGTTTTGCAAATTTACACGATTATCACTATAGCAGTGCGCATTACACAGAGATGCAACTTTGTCTTGTTCAATAACAACATTTGGCTTTTAGTGATACATAAATCCCATTTTTCACAACTGGTTCTCAAAAAGTTTCTTTTTGAATGTACATAATATTTTAACGTTGCCGATTTCTCTCTGGACGGTTAAAATTTTGCCGCTGTTAATTCAGCAATGATAGTGTAATTTTTTTTGCTCTTTCCCCTTCTGGTTCCTTTGTTTTACTCAGTTATTCCCCTAGAGGCGTTCTGCCTTTTCCTCGGTTTCCGTTGAAAAATTATAACAGAACAGTTACATGAGAACCGAAGTGACGGGCCACTGTTGTGGGCGTNCCCCCAACTGGTCCCACCTACGTCTTGCAAGTTTGTATCCAGCTACTGAACAACGTACTGCATCGTTATTGGACATTTCTCAACTTTGGAGTTCTGATTACGCACGGCAGTTTCGTCTCTACATGACTACTTATTGTGTAGAATGGACTTATATGATACTACGCTTGTGCAAAGTTTCATTATAAACTACTGTTAAAGGAATATCTTTTGTTACTCGTCAAATGATTGCCAACCCTAGCTGTCTATATTTTATTGTAAACACGGTGATTACAGTATTGCTGGTCACGAACTGAGAAACTTATCAGAAACTCTTAAAGTCTTACTAAAGAAGTAATGTAGAAATCAGGTGCTATTGAATTGGTGTATTTTTCTTTTCGTAAACAAAGTATTGTCGTAATAGTAATGTCTAAAATTATTGTAAAATATTCACTGCACTACATGATCGTCACACGGATTCTGATCACTATGTCCACGATAATGATAAATTTACATGGGGCTATGGAAGGAAGGCTACAAATAGAATTAATGGAAGACCATCTTATTTGTCAAAACACCTGTAATCCACACTTGCATTGGTGTGATATACATTATACATGGTTTGGCTGCTTAGAAAAAAATCTCAGACGTCCAGTTTAAGGGCAGCAGACTGCTGATCGCCTCAATCAAACGGATAAACAGCTTCACACCCAGACGGCAGCTAACAACAGATAGCAATATTTCAAACACATTACACTTTACACTTTAACAAACAAGCAGTCAACTTTCCCGGCGATAAATCACCGCAACTCGCAATGAGCAGAAAGGAGAGGACATACGCGGAGGACTTGCAGAAGTTCTCAATTGACCNGATAAATCACCGCAACTCGCAATGAGCAGAAAGGAGAGGACATACGCGGAGGACTTGCAGAAGTTCTCAATTGACCGCGGACAAAGTACAGCGTGAGGAACTGGGTCGGCATTACCCTCCGTCCCGCTCGCGCTCAGGAAACAAGGCGGACTTCTCTCTCTCTCGCTGATTCGGCGGCTGTCGATATAGCCAGATGATTGATGTCCAGCAGTTGAAGAAGGGCCATTCCCTAGCGCCGGAGGTAACTAATGGTCCCTCGGTTTATCGCCCGAGAGTTTATCAGCGCTTCCTGCTCACCGCCGACACACACCACCGGGGAAATATCGGGCACTGAACTCCAGCACATGGACGTATCGCTAGGCACCCTGACATTTCGCGTTACCCTGCGGCATCGTGCTCAACTTCACAGTCTTGTGCACACTCAGGAGGTCAATTGTTCATTGCCTGATGCCACAGTCTGAACCCATTATTCTTTTCTACTCGGTCCCACAGAATGAAGTTGCCCGAGTGTTACATGTTTACCACTGGCTCAGAGTCGAGCAGGGAGTGTCGAATGAGCGGAGGTACAGTGTCACAAGTGAAACTAACATAACATTTGATGACAGCTGACTTGTTACCGAGTTGCAGCGCTCGGTCACAGAGTCTCTACACATCGTGATGAACGAGGGAGAATAGGACAGGGATCACACTGTCCAAGTTACCCCCTGCCGGGATTCCCCCAAAAAATGTTTAAGTTCGTATCAGTTAAGCATTGATTTTTTTTNACTGTCCAAGTTACCCCCTGCCGGGATTCCCCCAAAAAATGTTTAAGTTCGTATCAGTTAAGCATTGATTTTTTTAGTAATTACAATTCTTTACTAACGCATGACTTTGTCATGCTTACATATTGGAGGGTTTCGCAAGTTAAGNTTTTTTTAGTAATTACAATTCTTTACTAACGCATGACTTTGTCATGCTTACATATTGGAGGGTTTCGCAAGTTAAGTTACCTTAAATTTCACCCCACAGCCCTCTACTATCTAGAATACTAGAAACTAGTCAATTTTACCACATACCAGGTCGCAAAGGTTTCCGTTCTTGTTTCCTTGCAGGTCTGCTACTCACTCAGAGTTATCCAGATCATGACTGATAAAGAGTGTGGAACGTTGCAAAAATAACTGAAATATGACTACGTTTAAGATGTTACCTGTCTATAAATGAATTTGCATAAGTTTTCCATTCATAGCTACGTGTTATCACGAACTCGCATTCAGGATGTTGTCGACACTATAATATTTTGTGCAATCCCAGATTCTTTANTAGCTACGTGTTATCACGAACTCGCATTCAGGATGTTGTCGACACTATAATATTTTGTGCAATCCCAGATTCTTTACTTAATTCCTTGTCCAATGATTTTTGCCAATTTTAAAGAGCTACGAGCTTTTTACTGGCTACATTTTTAAGAATGTNAATGATTTTTGCCAATTTTAAAGAGCTACGAGCTTTTTACTGGCTACATTTTTAAGAATGTAAGGCGAGGATTTGTCAGGCTATATTTTTAAGTATATAAGTTAGCCAACATCAGGAACGCAGTTTTATAGTTTCTGCATCGAACATTACAGACGAAGGGTGATGGTATGAACACGGTATCGTGATTTTGACATAAAATTCTGAAATTAAATACCACTTTAATTTAAATACCTAGTTAAGTATGTAGACGCATACCTTAATGGAAATAATACGCACATAGTATTATATTTCATTCGTAGAAACAACAGATACCCTCTATTACCGAAAATTTACCTTGGATGTGATTACAACGTTAACTCTTATTTCATACGTTTTTTGTTTTATATAAACTAAACTACATACTATAGACTATATATGGGAACTATACGTTAGACTTAAAACACACACATATATATATATATTATTGCTTGTTTTCTTCCAAGTTTAACAATGACCTATAGTCCTCCAAGGTATTTAAAATATACCATGATACAAATGCAAACATTAGATAAGTTTGAACTTTTGCTTGTAAATCAGATTCATTTGCGAAATTTTCATGCACGAGCTACATGAACTTTTCCTATCATAGCGTGAACAATGGATATGTTAAACTGCCTGAAACCTTTCATTGAAGAACTTTACATGGCTTAAATCGCCGACAAATGTTAAGGTAAATTTTTCTTTTCAGTTGGAAAACAGAGGCAAGCCAGCCCTTCGCGCCAGGAGAGCCGCTAGAACTTTCCTTTTTTTCGCCCTCGCAGACAATGTCGAAACTTTAAAAGCGGTAACAAAGGAGGCAGGAGCAGCTAATATATTCCAAATTTGTCGGGGCGAGTGGCAAGACGGCGTGAATTCACCTTAGTTCTAGGCGAAAAGTCTGTCGGGATGTGTAATGAGCAAGGAGGGGGAGAGGGAGTGCTCGAAGAAAAAGAAAATGCGTCTTCCATGGCGCATTCAGCAGGCGAGGAATATTTAAACAGGAGGGCGCAATAGGGTGGAAGGTGGGGGGGAGGAGCAATATTGCAGATATGCTCCCTGTCCCCCCTCCCCGCAACCCCGAGGAAANATAGGGTGGAAGGTGGGGGGGAGGAGCAATATTGCAGATATGCTCCCTGTCCCCCCTCCCCGCAACCCCGAGGAAACACGTCGAGCCTGCCAGCAACAGCAGCAGTTCCTGGTTAATCCCGCCTGAGTGCAGCGGAGTGCGCAGAATTGTTCCCGCAGGAACATTATCAGCACACGCGGGAAGACGGCGAATTGGAAGGAAAGGAAACAGGCGAATAACCAGTTTTCGACGACCTCCGCCAAGGGCGCCGGGAGTTACCGCGCGTGAAAGAGGCTACGAGAGCGACTCTGCCACGCGCCTCAAGTGCGCCATCGCCGCTAAGCGTGAGGGTATGAACTGGCGTGCAGTGTTCTCGCCGCACCGCGTGTACCTATGGCACTTTCAGCGACGACTGTTGTTTTATTGGTGGAAAGTCTGTAAGAAGGATCAATGCAGGGCCCTTGAGTAGTTTTGTATCCATCTGACGCGTATATTTTGAGGTAGAGCACTTTGAAACGGTGTCTCTAATGCGCGCGATGTCTTGAAAGGACTCGACAGCCCTCGTCTGAAATGTGCGTTCTTTTCATACACCAGCGCATCGAGCGAACGAGCATTTCAAATACAATACGACGCATCTCAAGCGCCTGGTAGGATGGAGCCTTGAAGCGAGACTGGCCCGCCCGTGTATCTCGAATTCCAGGAAGACGGCCTCAGTTGCCTACGACATGGTAGGAAGTTATTCGTCAACCAGCGCTATCAGATCCCTGGTCTTACCAGCAGGGAACGTCACAGCAAGGCGTAGCCAGCCAGACACGAGACCCACTTACAGACCGCCATGCTGCTAATCAGTGGATGGACACGCCCTACGTCAAACGCGCTTCTGAGTATCTTCTTTTTTCGTGCCTGAATGCCCAAGGTACTGAAACGATGTGCAATAATTCATCAAGTTGCTTCTACGCGACGTTCAGCACCAGCCTTGTTTTTTTTTTTGGTGAGACAATAAAGACAAGGCTGAGGTGCACATCCCTACACTACTTCAAAAATTGTATACAAGCTTTTTTTTAGATTTATAATATTTTTCTGTCGAAAAATATTTTATAAAACCATTAAGGAACAGACAGATGCGATAAAAAAAAAAGTGTTTACTGAGGCGTCGAACTAGTTGCAGCTATTTTTAGTGTTTGAAACACAGATGCACAGGAGTGGTAAAGTAAACAGGCATGTGTTTTGAGCGTTCCGTCGTTCTTATGTGCACATAAATGGGATGCAAATAGGCTGTTTAAAATTATGGGAAATGCATAGTAGGGAAGCAATAGGGATAATCGTTAAGCAAGCCTACTGTTTTAACTTTTTTGTAAATTATAATATTATAATAATTTTTTTGTTTTTCTTTATTTCATTTTGTCTGCCAGCAGTAAAATAGGTTCATTTAACTATTAGGACTAAATTTTAGGATGGGCCATGAGGAACGTGCATGTGATAATTATACGTACATACGTCTATTAATGACTTAACTTGAACATCTCTTTTGTAAATATTTTCTATACTTTTTATTTTAATAACTCAGAAAGTCACTGACATCTCTGCATGCCGTGGTGCCGCGACGGTGTTCTGTTATGAGGTTGGCAGCAATGCGTGTCACGACACCCATTAATTAAATTTTGCTTTTTTCACCACAATCAAATAATTTCATTTTGCTTTTGCAATTGGTTGTAAATAACCAATTCTAAATAAAAAATAACCAAAATAAATCATACCATGTTGACTATAAGAATATATATATATATGTGTGTATAAAGTATATGCAACACTAAAAAAGTATATAATTAAACATAAAAAAGTATTTAATTAATACCAAGAAACCAATCTATTAAACAACATAACTTCTCCTTTTAAATTTAATGATGGAGGAGCAGCTATATTATATGATCTTAAAAGAAATCACCATAATCTTATTGCAGCCAGTTCAGTTGAGTGCATTATTCTCGCGCGGATCGGACTTGTGAAACGGTGGCGCGTAACAATACGTATAAGAAGATTGTTTTACGCAAAACGGTCCGTTCCTGTTGGCTGCTGGTTCGTTTCTTTTGGAAGTCATCGTTGCGCCTCTCTCGACGTGTAGCTGCTGCGTCGTTCGTTGCTAATAAAAGAAGGATATATGATTTAGTTGGCTTGGTACCTGGACGATAAGAGGATTGGGAGAGATATTCACTCCAGTAGTTAATTATATGTTAGTAATTAATTGTTCGGGTTTGCTGCGTTTGGAGTAGTAAAATATGTGCCATCTGACGAATTCTTAAAATGAAGAAAAATACAGACGCCTATCAGTAGCGCAATGATTGTTGTTATGCAATAAGAATAATATTGAAGAGTTATCATACGTGAGAATACGCACTTGTGATTCGTTGGTAAATAATGTATTTGTTCTTTTAATTCCGTCTTTACGTGAGACAGGTTAGAGTGAAATGCCAGTCTGTGTGTAATAAGTGTGTATTATTTGAAACATGGATGCCAGTGTTTAATTGAAGCTGTTCCGTTTGGAAGTAAGTGTCGCTTAACCATCGGATTGGAATACCAATGTTTACTGTGACGTGTTTGGTGCTCGTGTGTGGCCAATGTGTGTGTTATGAATCAGTATCTTGTGCGCCTAGCGTAATTCTTGTGACACGGAAGATGCAATTCTATTGTTGCTAAGTAATCGTGTTGTAATTTTTTAATCGTGCAATTTAAACAGTCAATAAATACTGGTGACGGTACGTTACTTATAAGGAACTGTGGCGGCAACATTTCCTTCATTTTAATGGACGAGTCGTTACGGCATTGAAATTGACACATTCCCATGCTTATTGGTTGTTGCCGTGAGAAAAAACATTTATTTAAAACAAGCTATCGTATTTGATGATGGGATCGCACGAGGAATGCGATAAATGTTGTCTGTCTGCTCAGCTTTCAATGTGAATTCAACAAGTTGTTGTGCCTGAAAGTCAAAAACTATTAGTTTTATTCAGTGGTGTCTAAATAGTATGACCTATTCCGTGATAGGAAAGGTGTTGGTATTATTTATAAATGTGCCATTCCGACTTTTTCTGCAAAAGTGGTATCTGAATTTTAATAAGAAATCGTGAAGAGCTGATACTACATTCCGTTAGTGGGAGTTGATAGTATCTATCGTGTTCTGTGTGTGAAATTGCCAACTTCAATTGTGTTGATTGTAATTTTGTGTGTAGGTCATTAGGATCCTTCAAAAACGTATTTTCTGGAATAAGTCTGATGGAAAAGTGATTGGTTTTTATATTGTGTGATGTGAGTTAGTATTTATCGTTCTTGTACTATAAGTTAGCATTCATATACTGCCCGAGAGAATAATTGACAAAGTCAGTTTAGAAATAAATGAGCTTTAACTCACGTTTAAATACATAAGCTTCCAAGGTCGGACACACCCAGAAATATAANTTTAGAAATAAATGAGCTTTAACTCACGTTTAAATACATAAGCTTCCAAGGTCGGACACACCCAGAAATATAATAGAACCATAAATATAATAACACCAGAATTAAATTTTCAACTTAATTTTAACTAGCCATAATCTGCATAAACTATTAGGGCCCTATTATTTATTTAAAGTAACATTTTATATAAGACGTTTTGTACAGGATGTGGATGCTTTTTGTTTAATACATTTCCTTGCATGTTTCAGATCAACGGTACCGCACGTTCCACGTCAACAGCAACCAGCAGAGATGTCATAACAAACCCCCCTCGTGTAAAGTTCCTGCGGAGGTCGGCGCAAGCAACGCCCACGGGAACACCTGTCATGACGTCACGCGCAACAACCCCAGCACCGCGCTCACAGCCGTCAGCACTAGCATCTACCGCAGCTCGCGAGCTACACGTAACAGCATTCACAGGTAACCGGCGTTCTACACTGCATCCGGCAGGTAACAGTAACACGTACATAGCAAACTTTACTTTACTCAAAAGTTCCAACATAACACAAATCATCAATTAAATGAAAAATTAATATTATAACTCACAGGAGGCCTCCAGTGGGTATCAATTTTTGCACACTATAAAGTATAACTGAGAAAAAAATAATTTTTCTAATACTATAAACTTAATTACTTTCACGAATGTAACACTATATTATATACGCAACTTTCATAACATAAAGACGTCTCACATGAAGAATGGTTAAAGCAGAATCAAATGATGTCATTAAGAGGTAAAGCTTGACATTAGTAGTAGTGACGATTTTAATTTTGTCTGTAAAATGCAATATATACTTTAAGCAGATATAATTCTCTTATTATTACTAATATTTTTTATGGTAAAAGACAAAATTAAAAAAAGAATTAATTTTTGCTGTTGTTAAATATTACTTGTATATTTTAAAATACATGTCATAACATTGTTAGTTTAAGTTTACCCTTCTATCCCCTCCCCTTACGTATTGAAGCGTAGTAGAAAAGCAGCTAAAACATTTCTTTTCTTTTTAAAAATTATAAAAGTTGAAATTATTAATTAAATAACATTCTACGTTTCGATACTATCCCATCAGTATCCTACCACCGCGACGTCACGTACCATTTTAATATGTAACATTCTCCTATCACATCACTATTTCTGTCAGTGTTCTAACATGCATTTATTTTTCATTAAGTGTATTTTCTGTAAAAACAAAACACAATAATTATTGTAACGGGGAGAGAGTTAATTTTAACGATTCCAATTCCTTAAAGTATAAATTATTCTTTTTTACTATAATTACCAATGTTCTTCATTGTATTGCTGTTTCATTCTTTACAATAACTAATGTATCAAAAGATCCATGCCACGTAGTGCTTAGGGACACGCGACCTCAAGAAAGTTTGGCGCGAATCAGTCCNCTAATGTATCAAAAGATCCATGCCACGTAGTGCTTAGGGACACGCGACCTCAAGAAAGTTTGGCGCGAATCAGTCTCACCCGTAGTGGTCTGCCGCCCTATCGCGTGGAAGACAACTTTGCACACCCCAGTGGAAATGCAAGTTCAAGGCCCGCACGGCCTCGGTTAACACACAGCACAGCATTTGTACGACCCACACTAAAGCAATTGGCAGTTACTTATACCTAGCTTCTCCGTCTACTATAATTCCTTTCAAAAAATTTTCCTACCGTAGCGAAGAGGACTTCACCCCGATCCATTTTTTTACTGCCAGACGGTGAACCACACAACTTCAAAATTATCTTCCACTACCCCCTTGGATTCTAGAGCGAGATGAGGGCATCTCGTTAGTGAACATTGGGGGGAGATGTTACGAAGTGATCAGGCCTTAAATGAACGGCCTGCCTGATCACACCTTCAAACATTGAACCAGGGCACGAGCATGATTTCAATAACACTTTGCGAAAGACAGTTGCAGAAACCCCCTCCACTGGCCAGTAAACGGGGCCGAAAATATTAAACAATGCGCCCGATGTAGGCCAGCGTAACACTGTGAGCTATGTAGTTTGTTTTAGGGGCGGTGGACCAAGAAGACATGGATATGAGTGTGTCCGGCCGTCGTTAACCGTCTCCTAGNATGAGTGTGTCCGGCCGTCGTTAACCGTCTCCTAGAATCAGCCTCCAGCAACATGAACAAGGTTCGGACTTTCCAATTTAATTGTAATAGTAATGGCGTGAGGTAAAAATTCTTAATATAATATATATTAACATCTTGGTATTCCATTTAGGCTCCCCCAAGCAACAGTCACGTAAATAGTTATTGTATAATCCTTATGTTCAAGAAACCCCATCTTATACTGTTGTGCTCTACCTNCGCCCGATGTAGGCCAGCGTAACACTGTGAGCTATGTAGTTTGTTTTAGGGGCGGTGGACCAAGAAGACATGGATGAGTGTGTCCGGCCGTCGTTAACCGTCTCCTAGAATCAGCCTCCAGCAACATGAACAAGGTTCGGACTTTCCAATTTAATTGTAATAGTAATGGCGTGAGGTAAAAATTCTTAATATAATATATATTAACATCTTGGTATTCCATTTAGGCTCCCCCGAGCAACAGTCACGTAAATAGTTATTGTATAATCCTTATGTTCAAGAAACCCCATCTTATACTGTTGTGCTCTACCTAATCATGACTCATTATTTAGCTACGGCCATAGCCCCTTTCAGGTATGAATAAACATAAAAGCTAAATTCGTAACATGGTGTAAAGCCTGAACCGACGTTCATGATAATTCTACATGCATTCTTGACTAGTTAGTATTCAAGAATATAAAGGAACGTGAAAATGTTTTTGGCCTTTTTAGAGGGCGTAAAAATAATTGTTCTGAATGTTTTTTTTTCAGTTGAAGTGTGATTTATTAATTTTGGTAAAAACACACTGCGGATTAGAACAGAAGTTTATTGTTTACGAAGAATACTTCGGACACACTGCAATGCAGATGATACACTAGGTAGGCGAGCGTTTTAAACCCTTAAAATGTTATTCCGAATAATACTCATTCATTAGCAGAATGCTGCACAGTAAAAGCTATTAAGGTCACAAACAAGCACAGTGGCAGCAACATACTTCCTGTAGAAAATGCGATTGGCTGCTGTCGATACACCGGTAGCATCATCACAAACTCTTTTTTTTTCATGGGTTGAATTTGTTAAACATTATAGGTGTCTATGATAACATGTTTGAATAACAATTCCTTATATTCCAAAACGGGAAACGAAAAATTCAAGTTCAAGTTAATGGGTTAAAGCTGAGAACTGTCAGAAATGACTNGCTACATACTTCCTGTAGAAAATGCGATTGGCTGCTGTCGATACACCGGTAGCATCATCACAAACTCTTTTTTTTCATGGGTTGAATTGGTTAAACATTATAGGTGTCTATGATAACATGTTTGAATAACAATTTCTTATATTCCAAAACGGGAAACGAAAAATTCAAGTTCAAGTTAATGGGTTAAAGCTGAGAACTGTCAGAAATGACTNCTTATATTCCAAAACGGGAAACGAAAAATTCAAGTTCAAGTTAATGGGTTAAAGCTGAGAACTGTCAGAAATGACTGAACTCGGGCGTGGCGGGCTAAACTTGGAGGTGCATCCTGCTGTGGGCTCGGAGCCAGCAGCCGGATGCATTGTGCCGCAGAATGGGCGCTTAATGAAGGGTGCGAGCAGCGGCTGAAATAGTTATATTATCGGCCTCTCTCTCGCGCGCGCGCACGCTCGTCAGAATGCATGGCCGGTCGCGGCGTGACGTCACGGGAACAATGAGGAGCTCGTGAATCAGTCATCGAGGTGGTCTGATCCCCTCCACCCAACCCCTTCCGATCCCCTCCTCGTTTCCAGATCGCAAATCAACCAAATGCTTCGGGCGTTCGAAAATAATGCGCAGTATGGTCGGGTCAGCAAGCCCATTCCCTTGGACGGAGAGTAGAGGATGGGGTAGAATTGCGTATGATGGGGTAGCAGGGTTGGTTGGGGTACACGGAGCCGTGTGACCTCTGACCCTGCCTGCCGGGCACCACCAGGTGGGGGCGTCTGATTGGCCATCGCTCGCAGCCGTTCGCTTATTAATTATTCATTAGTTCAACACACCCTTCGCTCCCCCCTCCCCCTCCAGGTCTAACGGCAGGTCCGGTTTGCAAACTTCGCAGACCCTGCCCCTGAAACGCAGGTGATCATGTACTCTGTACATTCGTTGTTTGTGCGTTTACGCGTATCTCAGCAATTAAATGTCCTGGGAATTCGACTTTTTTTCCAGAAAAGTTAAGGAAAATAACTATCTCAGCCCTACAGGTTTTTANATTAAATGTCCTGGGAATTCGACTTTTTTTCCAGAAAAGTTAAGGAAAATAACTATCTCAGCCCTACAGGTTTTTAAAAATATAATATTAAGTTTATTCTAAAAGAAAAAATATTAAAAACAGCAATTTTAGAGCTTTCCTGCACGCTTATCTTAATAGGCAAGAGAAAAATAAAACGGCGCAGTCGTAATTTAATCGACGGGCTTTTATCGCTTGTAATAAAATTCCACAGTTACAGATCTCATTTGCACAGGAAAGCGTAATAGCGGAAGCACTGCACGTAGGTTCAGCGCCTTTCACGTAGGGGCGACGTGCCGCTTGTCGCGCGTGTTATTGTCGCCCGTATCGCTGTACCTCGAAAGCAAATAAAATAAATTCTCGGTGGTGCCATGTACTCTTAAGGGGTCAATGTCCCTTTCAACTCGGATTTATTTCTGTCTCACCGTAGCCTGCTTTTTAGATCAAATATTTGAAAACTAGCGCTGTCAGGGCCTTGTGGCGTGTCTTTAAAAGATATATTTAAGTCCACAATATTTGCCACATGTTACTTTCATTGTATCTGCAATCTTTATGAAAATTAACTCATTATATAATATCTTTCCAGGCTCTCATGAACAAATAAAGACTAAAAACAGATCACGCTGGTTTAAGCATGTATTAACAAGATTTAGGTTTGAATGTTAATATTAAATATTAACAGTAAGTCACAAAGAGATAAGAATACCCACCACACGACGGCAAGGATACCACTATTAAACACTTTGAATTCAGCAGACATTTACAAGACAACCAAGACAAGTTAGAAGTGAGTTACTTATATCCACCACTGCAGGAACACCAGTTCTGTTGGTCTCTTGTGTTCCCACTCACTGCTGTTCTATTGGCCAACATGACAATGGACACGCATACTGTGCTCTACAACGTTCACTATTGGCTGGTTTATCAGTTACTAAGGCACTGAGTAGATTCTGTCCCATTCAAATGTCTTTAGTTTTGTAAGACGTTTTACAATCACACTTGTCCTTTTGCGGAGATGTTACAAAAAATGTGTTTGAAGTCAGGAAATTTATCGTTACTGAGCTGCAGAGTTCTTGTAAGAGCCTGTTAAACACAGGCAGTAAAACGAATGCGTGGAAAGGCTAGCGTTCTTTTCAATTATAGACATTTTAAAAATATTTTTGCTTGAGCTATACTCTATAGAGTAGTCCTCAAAGTGCTAACGTGCTTGACTTGAAGCATGCATACGGCGGCCTCGCACCACCATATGCTNTCTATAGAGTAGTCCTCAAAGTGCTAACGTGCTTGACTTGAAGCATGCATACGGCGGCCTCGCACCACCATATGCTATTCCATTCTGATGCAGTATAAACAACTGTATACATAACGCACAGGCTCAGTCCAGCAGTCGCCCCTGTGGCTAACTGATTTGTAAACAGTTCTTCCGTGCCAAGGTGATGATTGGTTCATATATTTCTATCCGAGCACGGAGCCCACAGTGTGTACCCGTAGGCACGAGTAAGGAGCGAGCAGTTCAAAAGAAAAAAGGTTAGACTTAAAAATAGAAAACTCAGTAAAACACTATACGATATTGTGCTTATCTTCAGATAGATCACAAAATGTTCACAGCACATTACAAGAGGCAGAGAAAGTTTTCATACAAAGCAATGGGAGATTTCAAAATCTCGACAGTTACAAATTCAATAAATAAATACGGTTTGGTGGCTACAATTTTACCTGAAATATTGAGAAGGCCAATAAATCGGCATATTAACTGTCAATTGGTCGTGACAACGTAACAAGTGCTGTGAATATTAAAGTACAACACTCATCAAATGATTTCTTGCTTGCAACGCCTGAAAGCCGTATTNCGTAACAAGTGCTGTGAATATTAAAGTACAACACTCATCAAATGATTTCTTGCTTGCAACGCCTGAAAGCCGTATATTAAGGTGGGTCTGAAAGGGTTAGAAAGGTGTCGGGGTGGAGAGAATATTGTTTTCTCCCCGAGAGGCTGAGTTTGCTTAAACTCGGTCCACGATGAAAAACGTGCACACAATGAAAGTGTACACATCAAAATGCAAGTAGGCATTATTTATGACACGATTCGTGGCCACTGTGTACGTAAATAGCCCATACGTACACGATGGCTATAGCCTATTCACCGTTTCTTCACACTTTTTGAACGAAAACATTGAAAAAATCACCCCATTGCTTGGTTGTTTTCTAAACATATCATGTATCACAAGCGTTTTGTACTTCTGTTAACAAAAAAGTATCTCATTTTTTGTTTAATCTGGGCTGTTACTTATGTTTTACCCACAAATTAATATATTTAATTTGTAATTGATATGAATAAATCTAGAGACAAAATAGGCGTATTGGTAATGCCTAGTAAGAAATGGTTCTCATGCAAAATATCATTAAACTGAGTGCTCAAGAATGTGGTGCGTGGTCCCTTTGGTGTAATTTTCTAGATTTAGTTAAGCTTTGTTTGCTTGAGGCGGAGGAATATGCTGGAAGCATAACTTTACCAGGGCTTCAGAAAAGTTGGAAGTAACCGCGAATCCACTCTATGGACTGTGCGTTAAANATTAAATGTCCTGGGAATTCGACTTTTTTTCCAGAAAAGTTAAGGAAAATAACTATCTCAGCCCTACAGGTTTTTTAAAATATAATATTAAGTTTATTCTAAAAGAAAAAATATTAAAAACAGCAATTTTAGAGCTTTCCTGCACGCTTACCTTAATAGGCAAGAGAAAAATAAAACGGCGCAGTCGTAATTTAATCGACGGGCTTTTATCGCTTGTAATAAAATTCCAGTTACAGATCTCATTTGCACAGGAAAGCGTAATAGCGGAAGCACTGCACGTAGGTTCAGCGCCTTTCACGTAGGGGCGACGTGCCGCTTGTCGCGCGTGTTATTGTCGCCCGTATCGCTGTACCTCTAAAGCAAATAAAATAAATTCTCGGTGGTGCCATGTACTCTTAAGGGGTCAATGTCCCTTTCAACTCGGATTTATTTCTGTCTCACCGTAGCCTGCTTTTTAGATCAAATATTTGAAAACTAGCGCTGTCAGGGCACTGTGGCGTGTCTTTAAAAGATATATTTAAGTCCACAATATTTGCCACATGTTACTTTCATTGTATCTGCAATCTTTATGAAAATTAACTCATTATATAATATCTTTCCAGGCTCTCATGAACAAATAAAGACTAAAAACAGATCACGCTGGTTTAAGCATGTATTAACAAGATTTAGGTTTGAATGTTAATATTAAATATTAACAGTAAGTCACAAAGAGATAAGAATACCCACCACACGACGGCAAGGATACCACTATTAAACACTTTGAATTCAGCAGACATTTACAAGACAACCAAGAAAAGTTAGAAGTGAGTTACTCTTATATCCACCACTGCAGGTACACCAGTTCTGTTGGTCTCTGTGTTCTCACTCACTGCTGTTCTATTGGCCAACATGACAATGGACACGCATACTGTGCTCTACAACGTTCACTATTGGCTGGTTTATCAGTTACTAAGGCACTGAGTAGATTCTGTCCCATTCAAATGTCTTTAGTTTTGTAAGATGTTTTACAATCACACCTGTCCTTTTGCGGAGATGTTACAAAAAATGTGTTTGAAGTCAGGAAATTTATCGTTACTGAGCTGCAGAGTTCTTGTAAGAGCCTGTTAAACACAGGCAGTAAAACGAATGCGTGGAAAGGCTAGCGTTCTTTTCAATTATAGACATTTTTAAAATATTTTTGCTTGAGCTATAGTCTATAGAGTAGTCCTCAAAGTGCTAACGTGCTTGACTTGAAGCATGCATACGGCGGCCTCGCACCACCATATGCTATTCCATTCTGATGCAGTATAAACAACTGTATACATAACGCACAGGCTCAGTCCAGCAGTCGCCCCTGTGGCTAACTGATTTGTAAACAGTTCTTCCGTGCCAAGGTGATGATTGGTTCATATATTTCTATCCGAGCACGGAGCCCACAGTGTGTACCCGTAGGCACGAGTAAGGAGCGAGCAGTTCAAAAGAAAAAAGGTTAGACTTAAAAATAGAAAACTCAGTAAAACACTATACGATATTGTGCTTATCTTCAGATAGATCACAAAATGTTCACAGCACATTACAAGAGGCAGAGAAAGTTTTCATACAAAGCAATGGGAGATTTCAAAATCTCGACAGTTACAAATTCAATAAATAAATACGGTTTGGTGGCTACAATTTTACCTGAAATATTGAGAAGGCCAATAAATCGGCATATTAACTGTCAATTGGTCGTGACAACGTAACAAGTGCTGTGAATATTAAAGTACAACACTCATCAAATGATTTCTTGCTTGCAACGCCTGAAAGCCGTATTTTAAGGTGGGTCTGAAAGGGCTAGAAAGGTGTTGGGGTGGAGAGAATATTGTTTTCTCCCCGAGAGGCTGTGTTTGCTTAAGCTCGGTCCACGATGAAAAACGTGCACACAACGAAAGTGTATACATCAAAATGCAAGTAGGCATTATAATACTGTGCTAAGCACCGGTGACACATGCATTTATCGGGTAACGTACACGATGGCTATAGCCTATTAACCGTTTAGTCACACTTTCGAACGAAAACATTAAAAAAATCACCCCATACATGAGGTGCTTGGTTGTTTTCTAAACATATCATGTATCACAAGCGTTTTATACTTCTGTTAACAAAAAAGTATCTCATTTTTTGTTTAATCTGGGCTGTTACTTATGTTTTACCTACAAATTAATATATTTAATTTGTAATTGATATGAATAAAACTAGAGACAAAATAGGCGTATTGGTAATGCCTACTAAGAAATGGTTCTCATGCAAAATATCATTAAACTGAGTGCTCAAGAATGTGGTGCGTGGTCCCTTTGGTGTAATTTTCTAGATTTAGTTAAGCATTGTTTGCTTGAGGCGGAGGAATATCCTGGAAGCATAACTTTACCAGGGCTTCAGAAAAGTTGGAAGTAACCGCGAATCCACTCTATGGACTGTGCGTTAAATAATACATACCAGGGGATAATCGGGTAGTGTCGCTCCGACCTNCTGGAAGCATAACTTTACCAGGGCTTCAGAAAAGTTGGAAGTAACCGCGAATCCACTCTATGGACTGTGCGTTAAATAATACATACCAGGGGATAATCGGGTAGTGTCGCTCCGACCTCTTGCTGGTCGGTGAGCCATATTACTGGCCAGTGGCGTGTGGCTGCAGTACACGTCGCCACTTCGCCTCTGTATTGCGAGGCATTCTGTGCTCGTGCCCTACTTTTTGGCAGGCCGTTCGAGGCGCTCTTCCGCCGAACGCAGGAGTTTCCGCGTGGCGCAGGTTTGAGGGCGGACACGCGAGGGGATTTTATCGGCGACGTGTCACGGGGGGCCCGTCAGAGGGCAATATCCCGCTTGCGACGAGGGTGGAGGCGACCTTATTGACCCGCTCTTGTGTCGCCGAGGCAACACACACACGCCGCCCGTATATTCCATCGCATTCCTCCGCTGCGCCCTCCACGCTCGCCCTTCGCTGCATAATCTCTGATGCAGCCCTCGGGGCTTCTCTAGCCCCGCACATGCACGCCTCTTCACTACGATCACGTTCACAGCTCGGAGAAAAAAATTTCGATAGGCGGATCACAAAAAAAAAATNATGCACGCCTCTTCACTACGATCACGTTCACAGCTCGGAGAAAAAAATTTCGATAGGCGGATCACAAAAAAAAAATATCTCTGCAATGTTTCTTAGCCCCTCTTTCCTCCTCCCACTAATCCAGGGGGACTGAAAAATAATNAAAAAAAAAATATCTCTGCAATGTTTCTTAGCCCCTCTTTCCTCCTCCCACTAATCCAGGGGGACTGAAAAATAATTCGCACACACTCCACATCTTCACAATACTATGGCCTCAGCTGTATGCCCATTGGCTGCTGCCCCATTTGGTATAGGCTGTCCACATTTAACACTTCCAACACGTTGCCCGTTATGCATACGGGCAATGATTTATTAATATTTATTTTCTTAATAAACCTCCTACGCCCATATATTTAACGATATTCATTAAACCTGTAAGAATTGAGCATATTATGCATTATTCCCTCAGAATATGCCGTGTGGCCGATATAAGCTGCTTCATCATACAATTCTTCACTGTGCATGATGAATTGATGTGCAATATTTACTATAATCACCAACGTCATTGGTGCACTGGAAAATGGTCATATCATCTAACAAAGCGGAACATTAATAGACATTTACTGGCACGCAACTAGTGAGTTCTCTGTGGACAACTGAAGTAAAGACGCAACGAAAAGCAAACTACAACAGCTAATAAAATGTTATCCCCTCTGCTGGTGCATATGCACGTTTCACGCCTAGCCTGTTGGACGCAATGATTTCACTACGAAATTTCGCAAAGTGCTGAAAGTTTTAATTGAGCACTTTTGGAAGCCGTGCTTTAGAATCCACTTTTATTCATAGATTTAATATATTCTTCCGCCACATGTACATTTAACGTTGCGGCGGGCCAGATAACTTTATTCATACGCCATACAACCAAAACCCCGGAACTGTTAGGAACGTAAATAGGTTCGTTTCTTCCAACCATGAAAAAGTGTCACCTGTAAGTGTACTAGTGTAGTACAGTAACTTTTTCCCTCTCGGTGCAGCTGCACAGGCAGGGTTGAAATAAACTACTTTTGTGCAGCTCTCACCTCCATTTTGCTGCACGATTGGCAACAGGTATTTTTGTGTGGCGGATTTTTATTTATTGCAAGAACGCAAGTGAATTTAATTATTTTACTTTTATTGCGATGCATTTTTAGCATTCGTAAATCATCTTTCAATATGCGATATTATATATGCAGGATTCGACAGTCTTCACAAGCATAACCCTATAATTTTATATTTACCGTCCAACAAACAAAAAAAAAATGATCCCCGAAGATTTTAATAAATTCGAAATAAGCTCACGTTAGTTTAGAATAGTATTCTCTTCAAGACAGACAGCGTGGAGTATTGAAGGTTACAATAACTTTCACGCTTTCAAATATTTGCTATGTTACTTGTTTTCATTAACAAAATCCCTTAAACCACAACCTACAAGAATGTTGGAAACTTCCATCCCTTTATGAAATCAGATCTTCCCTCAATCAATCAATAAACAAGTGTAAAATTTAAAATTTGCTCCCCTTTATTTGCACTACACCTGTTACACCTCCTCAATAGCTGCTGTAATGTTGTGCTACACAAACTTAAAAAGTTGCCTGTTTGACTACACGATGACAAAATAAATTATCATTTCCGTTGCCTTGGCGTCACATAAGGTCGAAAGAACGACATTTTTGTAGTTTTACTTGCCTGTATAGTTGAAAGAAACGAACCTGTTGTGTTAATATCATGCAAATTTATACTCCAATGTTCATGAAATGTGGAACACCAATGTCAGTAGCCACAAGTTTAAACATTACACCGTGAATAAAACGTCAAGTCTTAAGAACTATTTTATATAAATTATCTGCCAACTTAACAAGAACCTGCGTGCCAATGTGTACTGTAGTATATATGTGGATATGGACAGTTATTTTTATTTCAAACGTTTGTTTCAAAAGTGCTAACATTAGAGCGAACGTACTTTAGACGGTTTACCACAACAGGTAGTACAGAATCCCGTCTTTGGTTTCTTGCAGGTTTGCTATAGAAACCGACTCCTCTTTGAAGGCCAACATATCTTCAAATGAGCTCGTGGATTTTCACGGCCCCTGAGAAGCAGCTTAGTCATAAATCAGGACATCGTCGAGTTGCAGGCTGGCATCCACAATTACTTGCACACGCCAGCGATTTTCGCGTTTGTCGCTGTCTGATACCGCAGGAAGAAGACAACTACACAAAACGTAACTATAGTCTGTTCGCGGTTTCTTCACACTTTTAGAATCAAACCTTTGAGAATAACCACATGTATGATGTGCTTAGTAATTTACTTTATATGCCACGTATCACAAACGTTTTATACTTGTGTTCATAAAAGCAACTATTTTTTTTTTGGTTAAATCGAAATGTTATTTATATTCCATCTATAAATTATAATGGTTCATTTTTAAATAATATGAATAACAACCGCGAGAATACATGAATGTCAGTAACGCCTAGTAAGAAATGGTTCTCATGAGAAATATTATTACAACTGAGTGCGCACGAGTGCTGTGCGTTGGTTGTCCTTTGGTGTAATTTTCCTGACTTCGTTAAACTTAGTTTGCACGAGGTGGAGGAATATCCTGGGAGTAGAACATTAGCAAGGCTTCAGAAAAGTGTGAAGTAACAGTGAATGGATTATGCAGACCTGGAGTAGGTAATTTCACAGAGACGAAATGGCGCGACCTTTCCTTTGATGTAGGCGTGCCCATTCTTGATTGGCTGCACGAGGCTCAGGGAACAAGCCTTGCGTCTGAATGGCTACTGCATGCTGCGGGAGGTTCCATATTGGCTGGACTTCCAGCACGCAAGTACTTTAACAGGCGCTGATTGGCGTTCCGATATGCGGCTGACCAGCGAAGCCATTTTGATGGCAAGTGCGGCTGAAATTAGCGAAATAAGCAGCTGTTTCACGTCTGTGCTCTTAAAGTACTCGGCGACTTAATAAACCTACCTAAGCGAACGTGGATGAGGTCTTGAGAGCCGATAAGGGTGAAATAAGGTTAAAATGGAGCAGCGCCGAAATGCAAGAGCGCGGGGGGAAACAGGAGATCACCGAGAAAACCCGCTGACCAGCGGCATCGTCCGGCACGATTCCTAGTTGCGGAAATCCGGGAGTGACCTGGCCGAGCATTGAACCCGGGTTGGCCTTGGTGGGAGGCGAGCCATATAACCGCTCAGCCACCGCGGCTCCCCTGTCGTTAGCGTTAGGGTAGAAGGCAACGAAGGGCTTTTTATTCGGCGCGAATCCTGTTCATGGACCCTGGGAAAACGATTGTTTAAAATTATAGAAATAGCGATCATTAAAGCGAGCAGTAGAAAATTTTTCTCCCTCGTAAATTAGAAATTTGACTATTTAGAATAGAGCAACTAAAGTATAATATACTATACGTTTAATTATTTCGTACACGGGTGGCGCCTTTATTCTGCAGAAAAAATTAGGTAAAAGCGAAATATTAAAACTAGCCCTCCTCCCAACACCATTACCTCGGGTAAACTGTGATGATTTTCCATTACACCATACAATTATCTTCTTCCTAGGTTTTTTTTTATTCAGACAGAAGGGAAAGAGAAAATGGTTGTAAAGTTCTCCGATTAAAGGCGCTGTGTGTCGGAATTTATTTAGCTTGTCTGAGGTTTGGAAACACATTAAGGATGACTTAGTCGTGCTCATAATAGCCTCTACGCGCAAGACAATTGAGGGGAATCCCTAATATCATTGACTAAATATATACCCAGAGTGAACTTAGCCGGGTTAAAGATTTTGACCATTCCAGCAAGTAAGATTCTGTAGTTCTTGGTATGAACACCACGTAGCGCTAGTCCAATTTCGTGGCCCGCTGCGTGGGTAAGTCGGCAGTGACATCTACCCACTCTCTCAATCATACTCCATCTCTGTCGCTCCTAGAGCAAACCCCACAACAGTAGAGCGTGTTCTGAATGTCTGCTATACCCACGAAGCTGGGACAGACAAGATGGCGGACATCCGAGTAATTTTTTGAAGCCGTATATGTTCAGTTTATGAAAAGATTAAGGGTTCTGTAAAACGTATGTGTGTACAAAATGTAACTTGTACTCGTAAGTAACGGGAAACGTTACAAATTACTAACAAGGTCGTAATAAATCAATAAACACAGCATTATAAGGAACGCGATAACTGTGGAGATATGTAATGTAAATACATTATCACACGAACATTTAATCGTTTCTGTGTGTAGATCAGTGGGATCGTGCGCGGGCGGATTTTCACCACAAAATGTTAGGCTTAACAGTTCAAACCTCGTCGTGAAACGAAATACTTTATATTACACAATATTGCTGTTTATAACTTAAGTCATTGTTAGAAAACGTTTATTTTCATAATCACCTTGTCTAAAATAAATAATAATAGGTAAGTAACAGCACAGTGCAATCGACTAGCTGTGTTTGTTTGCTAATCAAATTGATTGATTACTAAAGTAGATAATTTGAGCTGTGTAGCGTGAGTAATATCAACAGGCACTCATAAAATCCTTCAGTTTAATATTGTGATAGTTTTTGCCTTCTTTTGGCCACCTAACCGTTAAAATTTGTTAAATTACGGAGAGCACATGATTGATTATTACGCTCATTAAAGATACATTTGTAAATACAGGGGCTTAGCAGAGGGGAGGGTGATATCGGGACATATCCCCCCTACCGAAATGAAATTGAAATATTAAAAAATAAAATTTCAAAACAAAATTACACATTTTATTATATTTTAATATAAGAAATGTGTAATCCTCCTTAACCATTAAGGAAATCCATAGCATTTCGTGGCTCCATATCTGTATATTAGCCCATTGGTTATACATAATAATACAACTATTAATTTGTAATATTACAGCTTTCGTATTTTGTCCAAAAATATACATATGAAATCTCCCCCCCCCCCCNTAAATTCCTGGCTACGTCCTTGTTTAAATAATTTGCTAATATTTTAATGAATGGCTTTACTGTCCGTCGTACATACATGTGAATACAGTAGCCTACCTTGTATTCCATACATAGACAGTGCCGTTACTCATATCATGTTCCATACATTAATAGTACTCGTACTTAGAAACGTAAATAAATCCATATTTCAGGGAAAAAAAAAATCTTCGTACATTTGGATGCACTACAAAGCGCCTACATATAAGTTAAAATTTGGTTGCAATTGTACCCCTGATCCCCTGCGAGTGTTTTTGCCTACTATTTATAATTTTCTGTTAGCACTTTAGGTAACGTGTGGGTATGAACTGATGAATTCTTTCTTCTCTTCTGCTATAGAAAATGTATGCCTTCTGTTGTGCTCATGGGTATAACAAAAGGTAGCAGAAATTGGGTACCGTGTAGTACCGGCTTAAACGACTCACACCAATAGCAGAATTTAGGCACCGGAAACTTCATGAAACCCTTTTAAAATATCGGAAGACATACTGTTTTGAAAATATGATACATTACATACAGCTAGTATCTTACCGAATTATTAAAATTAACAGTATTAAATGGTAGGGGAGTGGTATGGAGGCATTAACTTTCGAAAAAAGCCACTGAGAATAGTTATTATTAATGTGTATTTTTTAACCTTGAATGATTTAGAAGAGCCCGTATAAATATAACCAGTTTTCTTCGTGATTTGTTATAAACTGGGCGTGGCAATGAATTCATAGTTAATATGCAGGGTAGTGAGAACACTGTCAATTTTCTACAGGGCAAGGCATGGGTTAGTGTAATCATCCCAAGAACTAACGTAAAAAACTGGACAGACTTTTCCCTATCCCATGGCCGCTCTAGTGTATGTATTTACCCAGGGCTAGTATTAAACACCTCAAGGTCACATCTTGCAATAAGGAAGCACTGCGAGGGCGATGGAAAATATAGTATAAACAAGCTTCGCGTGTGTTCTGTTTCTTCGAAANACGTGTGTTCTGTTTCTTGGAAATTTTAAGAGGTGACTGTAAGGTTTTAATACAGCAATCTGTTAAGAAAAGAGTTTAAAACACTTTCCCGGAAGGTTTAAACATTTTAAACAAAGGGCTACTTAAAGCGATTTTTGCTGAATTTGACANGCGTGTGTTCTGTTTCTTCGAAATTTTAAGAGGTGACTGTAAGGTTTTAATACAGCAATCTGTTAAGAAAAGATGAAAAATTGTTGCCACAGTTTAAAACACTTTCCCGGAAGGTTTAAACATTTTAAACAAAGGGCTACTTAAAGCGATTTTTGCTGAATTTGACACATTTAAACGAAAACATTAATATTTCAATAATAACATTTATGAATGAGTATAAAAAATGTTGACTTCAACTTCTGCACAGAAAAAAATATTTACATTGAAATAATGCATAGATTTTTCAAAATTACAATAGACACGACTGCTTGCATTGAGCCCTATATAACAACTAAGGTTCTCCATTTAACAGTCGTGCGGTCAACCTCTATACAACGCGCCAATGTCACTCTATAAACACTTTATTCTCTGCAACACATAGTTTGTTGCCGCAAAGAAAGCGTTGTTTAAATATAAACCACTGGAGAGTGAGTGCCACAAACATAATTTTCCTTTAATCTGTACAATAATGACAATTATTATCTTGCATTGTCGCTACAATAGTACAGCATATCTCTTTGCGATAAAGTCAGTTGCACTGTAAAGATAATTTGTTCTCCGAAAAACAACCGTGATTATTAAATAAGAGATATGTTACAAATATTTCAAAATTATATTAACTAAAATGAAAAAAAAATGCCTAGAACGGCTCCCAGAATCTAACCCGCGCCCTTTGTGTTGTATTACCTACTGTTCTTAACTACACGACCACTAAGTTCTAATGCCCTCATGATACTTTTGACCTGTACGTTATGCCAGGTAGTAACATGAGCCAGAATATAATGTCACCTCTTGGGAAGAATTGAAGTTAGTGATTTGGAGAATCACTGCACTTCAGAACGCCGTAAAACCCCTGCGGGAAGGTTGTACATTTGCTCAGTTGCCGTTTTGTAAATGCAGAATACATTGGTTTGCGAATATTTAGGCCGGGGCAACAGTTGCGTATTAACAATACAATGTGCGACAGAAAAATTTTAGTATCGCTAAGCCGTTACCTTTGGTACGAAGTAATTACTGTACTGCGAACAAAATCAGCTCGAAGAATGCTGATTTATTTGCTACAAATAAAGGTTATATTGTCTTAAAACAAAAACATACAAAGAAAACATTTATTAGCAGCAATCCTATGTATCTGTAACCTTCTCTTTGAAATAAAGCAATACTGTAATAAGGTAAACAAAACAGTTTCAAAGAAATTAATTTACTTTGACCATAAAGAAAACTTTGTGAGGAATTTTTTTTGAGTGTACGGAACTTTCAGTGAGCTGTTGTAATGATTAGACACCGGACAATTTCGCGGATTGATTTTGGTACAAGTTAGAATTCAAAAAGATCATAATGGTTTATGTAAATTTTACTATCGCAAATGGTCCACGCTTTAACACATGATGTATAACCTTGTGCCAATAATAAACACATTGCAAAATGGCGGCCTCGTCGTCGCATTTCACTGTGACAACAAACGTTCCAGTGAACACTTGTGAAATGCTTGATTGTGCATAAGACTGCAAAGTCTAGACTTCGGATCACTGACCGCACGAAGTTTTCAGTTCTCTAGGTATCTAGAATAGTTCATTCTTGATTACGTCCAACTTTTCTGAAGCACTGCTTACGTTCTACTTTCACACTATTCCCTTGCCTCGTGCAAACAAAACTGAACAAAGTCTTGAAAATTACACCAAAAAGGACAACACACCGCATTTGGCGCACTTAGTTTAATAATAATTTTCATGGTAGCTATTTTTTACTAGGCATTGCTACCACATCTGTTTTATCTCTTTTTCCATTCATGTGAATTATTATAATTTATAGATAAACTGTAAGAAAAATTTCAATTTAACAAATACACGAGATACTTTTAAGTTAAGAGAAGTTTAAAACACTTGCGTTAAGACATGCTGACAACACGACAAAACACGTAAAACATGGGGTGATTTTTTTCAAAGGTTTGATTTTAAAAATGTGAACATACTCAGAATAGACTATATATGATTCGACTGAATAGTTTTTTGCACACTCCAGTTGGGTTTCATTAGTTCATTGGATGCTACCCTGCTCGAGGAACTTCTCCCGTGTAGACCGTGTTGTATACAATTGCCTTTTCTCATTAATAACCAACACATTTAGATTTCTACAAACATATAAAAAAACTTATATGCATAATGACACGACGCTAGTCATGTCATTCGTGTTCTAATTAGAGCCAGCGATTTTGCGAATACAGTCTTAAAACAGGGTAAATCTCTATACCGCGTGCACATACCAGCAGTTGCAGAGTTTCAGCTGTCATTATAAACTCTGTAATTTCGACACTGAACTTCCGTGATTCTTTTGCCAACAGTTAACAGGCATCGAAAAAAAAAACTAGTTGCTTGGAATTGGATTGGAAAGGGCTTATTAACGTCCCCCGGTGTTGTGTCTGAAAGCTTATCAGGGGGTGGCTTATAAACTAACGTATACCTTAAGCTAACACCCATACCTACCTGGGATTCGAACTCAGAACCTTCCGCACCCCAGATCGGCGGCGCACCAACCGACTGAGCCACAGGAGGCCAGCCGAACTGGCTGCTAAAAATAGATGGCACTATTAAGTTTTTAATAATAACTTTTCCAGAATTTTTGTTTTCAAAATTTCTTTGTCGCTAGCTATTAATTCAGTAGTAATCAGTAATATTTTTATTTTTTAAAAACAATTGTTTGGAAACTATAGTGGCCAAAATTTTCTTTACATATAAAATAATAAATACATCTTTGCAACATACTGTTTTATGAAACATACAAACTCGTTTATGTAGGCCTATAATACAAATAAAAAATAAATTTGAAGTTTGCAGTACTTTCTTTTTAGATTTCAACTTTAGATTTAAATATTTTACAGGAACATGTAATAATATTTGTTCCTGCGTCCTCACTCATCGTGCCCATCAATGGAAATATACAGAAATATTTACCTATTTAAGAAAATTGTTTTCTTGAAAAGCACACTAAAATACCACTAAAATACACTGCAATATGCGATGAAACTGTGTCCTCCTGAACCTTTTCGACAAGGTTTCATGCTGCTCGAGCTGTAGTTGGGCTTAGTTGAAGACAACCGACGGTTTATCGCGGAAAATTAACTGGTTCCTAGCTTTAAACGTACTGCGAACATGTCAGAAAATTTTCCTTAAATATTAGTTGATATGTGTGTGTGTGAAGCTACATTCCCATTTCTCGACCAGTGAGAATTCTGATACTCTTAAGACCAAGCCTTTACGAATGGCATGCAAAATACCAAACCGAGTAAAAAAAAAAAAAAAAANATTATCACAGTGCCAGCGTTTTGGAAAATAGGTTTGTTCAATTTTTTTTTCGTGATTTTCCAGGGCTTCTAGGCATAGTACTCGGAGTTGTTAGAGCGCAGTCCTGACAACGAGTCAATTTTCGCGAAAATTATCCGTTCCGTGCTCATTACCGGCTACGACCTGCCGGGACCAATCAATCAAACAACCTACCCCCCCCCCAGACCACCACCGNCTAATTGCCAAGTTGGCCAGAGTAATGGCTTCAAACAATTTCACCCTTCCTGGCCGGCGGTAACGGGGAAAGAGAGGAAGGGTGAGGTAGGGGTGGGCTCCGCAGCTTATTAATCTTCATTCCTGCAGCGTTCACGCCGGCCTTTGTGACGCCGGGTTGCGGCAGGGTCGGAGGGCTCGCGGGCGGGCTTCAGCGCACAATGTATGCGTTATTGCGTGGCGCGGACTCCCGGGCGCTCGACCAGGGTCGCGGCTCAACGCAGAGCTCGGTGTGGCCGCGACGGCTGTGGTCCGTTCGCGGTTACGCCCAAACCTTCTCCGAAGCCCTTCTAAAAGTTCTACTTTCAGGCTATTCCTCCGTCTCATGCAAACAAAGATTAACTAAGTTTGGGAAATTACACTAATGGGACAACGCACCGCATTCGTGCACACTCAGTTAAATATCCTTTTGCATTAGAACTACTTCTTACTAGGCATTACCAACACACCTATTATCTCCCCGTTTTTATTATAATTTATCATTAATGGAATGTTATAATTCATAGACAAACTACAGATAAAAATTCAGTTCAACCAATAATAAAATACTTTTATTTTAACAAAATACAAAGAGCTTGCAATGCATGTCATATGTAAGAAACAACCAAACACGCAGGCCTAAAACGGGATGATTTTTCAAATATTTTATTCAAATAGTGTGAAGGAACAGCGAGTAAACTATACCTAGCACACGCTTCTCCTCTGCATTACCCCGCACCCCCCACACACACGCCATATAGGAGTGCTATAGTATGCTTACAGTCTAGTGTAGTGCTATACAGTCGCTTATTCTTCAAACCCAGCCGCTAGCCGGCAGTCCAGCCAGTAAGGGACCTTCCGCAGTACGCGGTAGGTAGCCAACCAGACCTGAGACCCGCTCCCAGAGCCTCGCGCAGCCAATCAGAGAACAGGTACACCCGCACGCCATTTCGTATCTGTAAGGATACCCGATTTTCACGAAACGATTTCGGGAGCAGTTGTATTTCATAACGCTTTAGCTCGGATTCACTTTCGTGATTAGATGGTATCCGTGTTAAGTGCATTAAGTAGGATCAGTGATTTTTCGCGTAAACATCGGAGCACACAGTAGACTACAATACTATATGCACACCTCAGCTGTTGTCATACCTCCATTGGCTGCTGGTGCCGTGTCCGTATTTGACCAAGCCACTCAGGTCTAAGTGACTCCCGACGCTGAACCTTCGTGATTCGTGCGCAAACGGTTAACACGGGCCAGAACATTTTTTAGCCAATCAAAGAAGCTGGACGACCAAACAGTGCTTCGTACTGTATCTTGTCTCAAAATCTTTTCGCTAAATATCACTGCCTCTAGCTTTAAGTCACTGCGCATGAATCACAGCTTTTCAGTATTAAAGTTGCCTACTTATAATTGGCCAGTCAAGTGGGAAAATGAATTTCTCACAAAGACACGCCACCAATAAACAAAAGATAGCTGCTGATATGACCTTAGGGTATTGAAGTCTAGCATGTGCGGAAATCTTTTCGCGGAATTCGGGTGTGGCTACTTATCTTTATATAGGCTATTCGCGGTTTCTTCATACGTGAGCGCACGAATGCGGTGCATTATCCATTTGGTGTAATTTTCTAGACTCGTGTAAGTTTTGTTTGCATGAGGGGGAGGAATATCCTGGAAGTAGAACTTGAGCAGGGCTTCAGAAAAGTTTGAAGTAACCTCGCAAATTTACTATATGAGTGTATACGTGGAGTGAGAAAGCGCGAATGGTAAACTTACTTCCGATACATTCATGCTAGCGTTCCTACATTTGCCCAGGAAACAGTCAAACGCGCAGGAAACTTCCCAACTTTGTATGGCAGCGACGCTAAACATTCCATGTTTGTAGCCAGGTGTGCGGTATTATTTCCTCACGAAATATGGGTTAAGAACTTTCAATTCAGTTCAGGAGGTTAACCAGAACTATATTTTTAGAGTGTAGGCAGAGACCTGAAAAATCCGCGCATTAATTTCGAGACAAGCTAGAATTGGAAAACTCTTACTTTTGTGCCACCTTTGCCATTGGTGAACACGTTATTTGACAGCTCCTGGGAGACGCTGGGNGGCAGCGACGCTAAACATTCCATGTTTGTAGCCAGGTGTGCGGTATTATTTCCTCACGAAGTATTAGTTAAAAACTTCCAATTCAGTTCAGGAGGTTAACCAGAACTATATTTTTAGAGTGTAGGAAGAGACCTGAAAAATCCGCGCATTAATTTCGAGACAAGCTAAAATTGGAAAACTCTTACTTTTGTGCCACCTTTGCCATTGGTGAACACGTTATTTGACAGCTCCTGGGAGACGCTGGGACATTGAGAAACATACAACAAAATGCACGTCCAATAAATACAGCAGGTACTTGGCTACTCTGCGGCTCACCGCGGAGCGCTGCGGAGGCCGCGAATGCCGTGGGGCTGGCAAGCACTGCTTTCGAGTCAGATCCAGGTCAGAGTATGTGGGAAACGCAGTGGACGTTGCCATTCGTCGGCTGGTTTTCTCTGAGTACTCCCTATTTCCCACCCCCTTGCATTCCATGCCATTCATCATGGGTATCGGGCCACTACGGCGCAACTCTTCACGCACAGCAAGGCCAGAAAGGGGGGGGGGGCAAAAATTTACCTTCGATTACACTGGACTTCAGTGATTGAGGTGAGTACGGAACAACGCCGGAATGAAGGAGCGGGGGAAACGGGAGACCTCCGAGAAAACCCGACACCCAACGGCATCGTCCAGCGCGATTCCCACATGCGAAAATCTGGGAGTGGCCCGGCCGGGGATTGAACCCGGTTCCCCGAGGTGGTATGCGAGCAGGCTAACCGCTCAGCCACTGCGGCCCCACGCTGGATTTGAATCTATCAGTATGTTGTCCAGGAATGTGCGATATATTTCAGATCCTGTTACGCTGCGCTATAGTTGGTAAGAGACATGTTGTTGGTGGTCAGTGACGCCATTTCGCTGGCGTATGCCGCTGGAATTCGCGGTGTAAGCGGCTATGTCACTTGTTTTATTAATACGTATTCAGTGACTAGGCATTATGAAATAACATGTTAGTTTCATTTAAGTCACTGGCAGTAGGATGAATTTGTACAATTATATGCCCGTAGCTTGCCGTAAACAGATTTAACGATATTTCTTGGTCTCTGCTCTCGGTACAAGGTGCGGTTGTTTTCTAAATTGCTCTCTTAATATACTGCAAATTTACAGCTTAGTTGTGTGTATTTAATTATATAGTTTTCGGAATGAAATTCAAAATTAAACAGTGACCGCGGTGGTGAAGTGGTTTTACTACTCGCCTTCCACCCAGGCGAACCAGATTCGATTCCCTGTAGGGTCACCTCTTGATTTTCGCATGTGGGAATCGTACCGGACGATGCAACTTCTGGTTAGTGGGTTTTCCCGAGGATCTCCCGTTTCCCCGCCCTTGCATTCCGGCGCTGCTCCATTCTTACCTAGCTTCATTCTCATCGGCTCTCAAGACCTCACTGTTAAGAGCCGCCCAAATCTCTTCACTCACTTCACTCACTCACATCGTTTTGACAGATGTATACGAAGAAAAGCAGTTCAAAGCCACAACACGGGGATTGTTTACCGCACAGCTGTTACGTGCACTCTACTCCATATTATTACCACAATAAATATTATAACAATAAAATTAGGAATGCAACCATGAGAAATAAAATACGAGTACAGGAGCCAGTTTACAAAATAAATATTCCAGCGTACAAAATTCGCGCTTCTGTTGAGGTGGTAGAAGAAAAACACATTGCAACGTAGCTGAAACAAAGTGTTACGTTTAGTTATGTTTAGTGACAGGATACTCCATATTCACACTGCGGAAATAATACGAGTTTATAGTGTGCATCGTTTTTGCACAGTAACCACTGTCAGTGTTCCAACGTTGGACTACTTTTTTTTCCGATAGCCCTATCAAAACAAATTGGATTGAATTTGAGGCTCGAACACTGTTTATGCTAGTGCTTTCAAACATCTTTACACTCACACTTTCATAGTTTCAATGCAAATAGCATACACTCAAGTTAAACAAAATATGTTATTCGTACAAAAGGGTCAGTCTGTTGAAAACCAAACGTAAACAAGCAAGTTCGTCACTGTCGACCATTTGATTCTGATAGTTATGTTGGCAATGGATGAGTTAATGTTGCGGACATGCACAGAATACGAAAATCGGTGTGCCGAAACAAGATGACGTGCTATATTTTACCGAGTTTTTTGTGCTAGTAATGTTGGTAAAGGACTAGTAGAGATTGTACGATTTACTCAGCGATGATTAATTCAGCTTAATTGCAGATCAGTTTTAAATATTAAAAAAAAAAACTTAGTTATACCAGCAGCGTCAAAAACATCGACATAAAGGCGCCGAAAAAAATAATCAAGTATTATTACCACGGGAAGGCATGTTTTTTTCGTTTAAACAAGTCGTCAAAAAAATTTTATCATACAAATTTCTGTTAATTTTTCTCGGGCACATTTTGCTAGGATGAACTCTGCTACTGTAAAACATATATTAATGACTTTATAAATAAATTCATTGGCTGCTACCCAATTACGTAGCCAGTTTTATCACAGAACAGGTAACACGGGATTACAACCTTGTTCTCTTGCAGGTTTGCGATCCACGCAGAATTCACCAGGACTTTTATATTTTTTTTAAAAACTGATTTAATTGCAAAAGTAATTCATCCCTTGTGCTCAAACGAATTTACGACATTTTGCTTGTCGCTAGAAATAACTACAAATAAACACGCCATAGTGCGAACGTAATTTATTTCCTCAAACTTGAAAAACTGCTACGTAGAAGCGTCCTTCGGTTTTTCCAAATTCCTGCTAATCATTTGTGGAGTGGAAACCAGCTTAAGTTCTTTCGCCATGCTCTCGTAAGCCGATGATACCACTTGTTCATTCGTCACCGGGGAAATTCCCGGTATTTAGTCTCACCGACACCGTTCCTGATGCCATCCCAAGTGGCTCGACAAATCACGTTTTACGACGGCGGACATCATGCGTTCGGCGGATGCCATAGGCGGCGCCATTACCGCTCAGACCGGGCCAAAGCCTCTTTACACGCCGGAACGGCAGCTGGTAATTACGGGCGCCCGAGGGAAAATTATGTCTCGACACCTGCGATAAATTCCCTAGTCATAGAAGCTGCTGTATTGTCGCCGCTGAAATACTGCCGCTTGATTTATGACGGCGGAGTAAAACACTCCAGTATTTATATGTAGCAGTGCGCGGAGAATAAAAAAAGCAGGCGAGAAAGAGGGTGTAAAAAGCAGCGCGTAAAAGAAAGCGAGAGAAATGGCAACGCGACGACTAACGATAAGGAATAAAATATGAAACGTTGGGAGGAGACCGCATGTAGGAGGCAAGAAGTTCGCAAGTGAAGCGTTTAAAAGCCGTACATGCGTTGTGCTGATACGGCACGAGTGAGCACCCGAAAAAAAAAATCCCTCTCAGTTAGAAGTACATTATCAAGGGCCTCTTCTATGTGGCGCTTGAACTGCGCTTCAGCGGGTTGGAAATATATTATTTAACACTTAAGGCGACTCCATAGTAAAACGTTCTAAACACCTCAAGGTCACTTCCGGTAGTAAATAAGTGTTGCAACGGCGATGGAAAATAGCATAATCTTTGCGTGTGTTTTGTTTCCTCAGAATATTAAGGGGCGGCTAAAGGGTTCTATTACAGAAATATGTTCAGAAAAGATACATCATTGTCGCTATAGTTTGAAAAACGGTTTTTACCGATGAACATATATTGTAAACAGGCGGCTACTTACTGTTAGCGCCACAACTGCTGGCGGATGAATTTACGGTGAGCCGAGTTCGCGCGGCGAGGGGAGAGGTAGCTGCGCGCGCAGCCTACCGCAGCCTGATGCCGTGCTGAGAAACTGTTAGTCTCCGTGTAAACAGTGGCGCGTTTGCCTATGCGCAACTAATATTTTTGTATAACGGTTTGTGCAAAGCCAGGCCGTCACTAATGTCAGTTGCCGCCGGCCGGGCCGTGCCGTGCCGGAGGACCAATAGCAGGCATAAAAGGAGGCGAGCAGCCACGACTTGTGGCGCTTTCAGTACAGCGAGTTTTGCTGACTTTGACCATTTTCAACGACAACATCCATGTTTTAATGGCAAAATTTTTAAAATGACAACGAAATATCGACTTTCATTGCTGTCCTGAAAAAAATTTTGCAATAAAATATCCTTTTATTTTATTTTATTAGAATAGACACAACTGCTATTTGCGTGTTCCAGGCCTCCAAACCCGTGAGCTGTAAGGTCGTCTCTTGCTCACTCGCCACTTGCCTCATCACCTCTACGTACAAGGCGCTCAACTGGCTTGCAGTCTTTCCGTCGGCAACTCACCAAAACGTGACTAAGATGTAACCCTATCTATTTATGGCACGCTAATAAAGTTAAACATATTACGCATGTCTAAAGACTACTCTAAAGTTTCTGTATAGAAAATTTTGCAGACACAGCTAATTCTGAAAACACCTTTAGTAGTCATTATCACGCCCAAAAAAAATGACCCTAAGAGTTGAAATGAGAACATGAAACTTGTCTTCGGGACGCGAAACGTTTCTTAAATGCTTTTGGTGTTTAGACGTCACTACGAAATATCAAACAGTTTCTGAACCACGTGTTATCTACCAAAATTCTGCTACATATTTCATGTGCCAGCCAGATGGGGCACTTGATTAAGCCAAAACACACTAGTGAAATCTCCAACTTTGTGTTGTAACATTTCTATAGTCTATTCGCGGTTTCTTCACACTTTTTGAAACAAACTTTTGAAAAAAACACCCAGTGTGTGACGTACTTGGTTGTTTATGGCATGTATCACAAGCATTTTATACTTGTGTTAACATAAAATAACATTACATTGGTTAAGTGTAACTTTAACTAATATTTTATCTACAAATTATAATATTTCACTTATAACTAATATGAATGAAGACAGAGAGAAAATAGTTCTTACTCAAAATGTTATTACACCGAGTGCGCAAGAATACGGTGCGTTGACCCTCTGGTTTAATTTTCTTAGCTTTCTTTGTATGAGGCGGAGGAATATTATGGAAATAGAACTGAACAGGACTTCAAAAAATTGGAAGTAACCGTCAACGGAGTATACTTTCACAGCCCGATATACGGTAAAATATCCACACCGTGTACACGTTAAAAACCTTTATTGCAGTTTAGGAAGTTTACTGGAAGACGTTTTACAATGCACATTACCAACATATACAGAACGTATTTCAGCCCTCCGACCCCGCCAAGAACGACTTCGTGATACCACTACATTTCTGAGTCCCTATAGGACACGCGCGAAATTAGACTAGGTGTATGTTAAAACAGCGATTTACCACGGTAAAGTCCACAGCTGGTCAGGTTACAGAGTACTGTTAACATGCTTGACATTTTTCTTGCGCTCTCGTTTGTCGTTTGAGTGTGAAACTTATTTCCCACATGAGGAAAAAGTGAACTAAATATAGGTGTGTTTTATTGACCTACTTAAACAATTTTGCCATCCCCAAGCATGCCTGTAGCAGACAGCTGGAAGATAAATAGAAAAGTTGACTGCTTGTTAGATTCTAATGCACTGTGTCCACGTATGAATTATTGTTCTACCTTCGATGAAAAAATAGGTTTATGATATCACCTCCTTGCCTGTGTGTCTTTGAGTGTGTCTGTGTATGTGTCTGTGTCTATTAAAGGTTACACCTGGCTAAGCCTCGAAACGGTGTGCATATCTCCAGAAAAAAAATATTATTCAGAAACTGTTCCACATACGTCAAGTATGTCCCCTAAGAATAGCATTTAAGAAACATTCCACATCCAACGATAAGGGTCAGTTTTCTGTTTTTGTTTCTGATGTGGATTTTTTGACAGTTAAAACGTCTGAAAGAGCTTAAAATGGCTGAAAGAGCATTTAATATTCGTTTTCAGGTACGAAATATCGGTGTACAATATTTAAAGTTGTCGACGGACATGCAGTGCCATTTTCCTCAGTATTGTTACAACATAAAATTATAATGCCACCGCTCAAAATCTCAAGAGGTGAGCTGCCGATGTAAAAATACTGCACACCAGTGTAGTTCCTTGCACATAGAGGTGACAAGGCAAGTGATGAGCGTATGTGGGTCGCCCGTATAACCTTCCGTCATTTTAGGCATCGGATATGCAAAATACCTTCAGCCAGGTGGAACCCTTTAACTTTCGAACCCATTCACCAAATTTTACCAAACTCAATTTGATTGTAATACGTAGTAAATTACCCCATTTTTGTAGTATTCGAGCATGCCGGATGCTTATTTACAAAATGGTGACAATGAAAAAATGTTGTGTGTTATACCATATCTCAGGAAAAGCTACACTGATATGAAGCTAACATGGTATTCTAGCAGAACTTATTTTGTGCATTAAACGCAATAATTGATAATCTCTTTATTCCGCCATGTTGGAAGACCGAGTGATTGAAACAATTTGGCCTAGTTATAATACAAAGTCATTTAATTACATTTGGTATGCACATAGTAACGCCTACTGTGTGCGCTGAACTTACAATAACCATTCTTAAATGTATTTGTACCTAAAATATTGCGTCGATATCTTAGGAATTACTTTATACATTTATGCTAAATATGGGGGAAAAACTCCTTGTATTAAAATTATATTTAAATGCAATATCCTTCTCTTTAAGGTATTGAGTCCTCATTAAAGTCGTTTGAACACACGAACCTACAGAAAAGTAAGCTAATTAGCTGTACCGGTATCTTTTGTTAGCGTTTTGTTTCATTCGGTATTGGCTGTTCTCTGAAAGTAAATCTATTTCCGCACTGACTGGGCCAATCAGAACTTTACGAATCTAATTCTGGGTATCTGAGATTCCTCTGCGAACAGCAAAGCCGTGCCAGAAATATTACATCATCCAATTAAAGGATTTACGAGAATTTGAAATACCTTGAAATGTCAGATGGCAGATGGCAGATAATAAATTCGCGATATTTCCATTGTCTGAAAGTACAGTAGATATCAGATACTGACTTTGACAAGCACGCAGGATTTTTATTAACTTCTGCTACTCCTTTTAGGCGCACCGATGCAACGTCGTTGAATGTCAAGAAGGAACATTCGCCTGAAGTCCATCCTGTTGTCGCATAACAATTCGACTAGCTACTTCGTCTCAGTAGCAACTTGTTGCAAGGCGTGCTTGCGTTTGCTCACAACTGCACACTCCCGATGCAGTCCGGACACCAAAACACACCACAGTAATGTGAGATTTCAACCAACCGTCACGCGCAACAGGCGAGTTTTCAGCGCACACTCTTAACGTGAAGTGAGCTATGGATGAGTGGGTAACTGACCGATGTACCGATCAAGAAACAAAACGGTATCGTACTGAGCAAATCTGCATGCCTTGTTACTGGGGTACCAACTGAGCTTGTTATGGACACACAACAAATGAATAAAAGCTAAAATGTTGAATGTTTCACTAGCTCTGGACGCACACCCCCCGAACAAATTGTTCAAAGCCATGAACAAATTATACCAGGTCTTACCGCCTGCCAGCGCATAGCAAATAACTTGCTTGGCACTAAACGCACCTTAGAATATACAAAGGATAAAGAGTGTATGAAAACTTATCATTTTCCGAATTACATATATATCACCAGAACTGTAATAACATGTGGCTTCTATTAAGGTTTGCTCACTTTTCTTACTATTTAATTTTTTGTGCACAGCCTCTGACCACGTTAATGCAGGTGGAATGTATTCAGTATAAGCTTAATATTTTTAGTTCATAAAATTACGAGTCGGTGTTAAATAAATGGAAACAAACATCCACGCTGTGACACGACAGACGGTCCAGACGTCATTAAAAAAATTCAGTCTTCGAATTTGTTTGTTGAAGTATATTCATTTGGATTAAACGTTAAATGTAATGTTACCGAAACCGACAGGAATAATAGCCTCTATACAATGCCCGCGTAAAAAGGGCGCAACATTAGTGCAGTGCTATAGAATTAATGACATTTTGTTGAAAACCTTATTAATTTTGCATGTTACACTTTAGTCGATGGCAGTGCTTGAAAACCTGTACTCCTGGGAAGGGGTGGGATAAGGAAATATAATACATTTTAAAATAAATTCAAATAAAGTAATAAATCTATCCATAACTTAGACGAAAACGCGCGTTGTAATGAAACTGTGTGCCCAAGTCAAATTATAATCGTACGCTAAAAGCATCGAGTCCTCAGGCTAAATAAAAAATGTACAGCTTGCAACAACAGATTTGACATTAAAATATACCTTGCACTCCGTGAACGCGTTACTAGGACGCTAAATCTTAATATACTCATTACAGGTTTCGCCAGTTTCAGATTACAGTGCGAACTTCCACATTACTTATTCACAACATTGTTCGTGTACTTTTACCGAAGCTTAACTACTTAAATAATCCATAGCCAACCGACGAAGAGCAGTACACTACGAAAGATGAAAAGGAGAGCTATAGATACGAATATTTTAAGATATACTAGAATGGAACCGGGCGCGCTATCGATTCACAGTCTTAGGATGTAAAATATCCTCCAACGCGGCCTGAATTAAGCAAATTTTTGGAGACGGGGTTGTTCCACAAAATTCTTGTCTGGACACGCGCTTCTGATAATTTTGTAGGTAAATCGTAAGCCACGTTGGTCACGTGAGCTGAAGACGAAAACCCGTCATCCTCATACTTTGTTAACGATAAAAGTCGACAGAAAACCATATGAAGCATTCGTGCAGCAAATAAATACAAGCTGCTTGTTCAAGGGTTTCGTGCAATCAACCGATAACTGAGCATGCTTACGTCAAAGGCCCCGCACTGAAGAAATCCCAAAGAGTGTGGCAACACGACAGTTCTCTCACCGGGATTCAGGGTAGCAGGAACCCAACTTCGGTACCAGTATCAGAATGCCCCGTTAGTTTATTAAATTTCTGTTTGTTGCGGCACAGAATAGTTAAGAACACAGAGACGAAATGGCATGTCAGTTCCTTTGATGTGGGCGTACCCATTCTCTGGTTGGCTGCGCGAGGCTCTGGGAACGGGCTTATGTCTGATTGGCTACTGCGCGCTGCGAAAGATTTCCCTATTGGCTGGGCTGCCAGCTAGCAAGAAGGTTACCAGGTGCTGATTGGCGAACGGCTCCCCATTTTCCTTATCAGTGCCGCCATTTCTCTAGCGTGTACTGTTTTAGTTTGCGGTACAAGCGTCCGTTTCGCAGCTGTATTCCTAAAGACTGTGGTAGCTGGAACAATCGAAATATTTGTGGAGTTGCTCCACAGAAGAAACAATCTGTTCTGTAGCAAGAACAGGTTGCTCTGTTATAGACGTGAATAAAGATATTTGGGCAGCTGTCAACATCGAGGTCTTGAGAGTCGATGGAGGTGAAGCGAGGTGATTATGGAGCAGCAAAATGCAAGGGCGGAGGACACGGGAGATCCCCGTGAAAACCCGTTGACCAGCGGCATCATCCGGCACGATTTCCATATGCGAAAATCCAGGGGCGACCTCGGCTGGAATCGAATGCGAATTACCTTGATGGGAGGCGAGTAGTCTAACCACGACGCCACCGTGGCCCCAGCTCTGTTATAGTTGTAGGTAAAATCACGGACAGGGCCACAACAAGGCAGCTCTATTGCTATCACTACCTTCGTTAATAATATTTAGACTACACAAACAATCCCCTTGATTGCAGTCCCTACGAGAACAGGAACTAGACTTTCTGTTGAGTTGAAGGGGGGGGGGGATCAGCGCCTCATTGTGCCGGTGCAGGGTTTAACTTTCGATTCGTGACTCTGTTTAGTTATATTTAGGAAACAATATAAAACTAATTTAATATAACATGTATTTTAAACAATGAATTCGAGTTTTAAAACGTTTACTTGACAGTTTCATGTCAACGTAAGGGTTGATGGTGGGGGGGGGGAGATTATGTACCCTGTGATAACTCCCTTTCCCCCCGCTGGATCCATCATGGTCACTGCACTGTAAAAAAGGTATATATTTTTACAAAAAAAAATTGGAAACTTGTTTCCAAGAGTATTTTTCCAACACTTTTTATAACCCAACGTATTTTAATGACGCAATATTTTACGTGCAGTGGTACAAGGGGAATTTTGGCATTCAGCTTTTAAACAATTGTTTTTTAAAACGCACAAGTAATTTATTACTGTGTATACTAACATTCTATTTGGGTTGTAACTACAACAATTTGGTTCCTACAAACTTACTTATTTTCCAGTGCGATATTGCCATGTAACTTGTGTACATATACTTGTTTGTTATGCATACAGAAATATATTAAGTTAGAAGAGTTCGGAAACGGGGCAAGAGCACTCACCCGTCCTGAAGTTGACGACGATGTCGATGAGGAAGATGGTGTCGGAGAGGCAGTTGAAGGCAATCCAGCGAGTGCTGAGGTCGTCGTTGAAGAATGAGATGGCGACGGGGAGGATGATGAGGTTAGCGACGAGCAGCAGCAGCATGCACAGGTCCCAGTAGAACCTGCGGACACAAAAGAGAAGTGGTCAAGCTCCCACTAAAGCTCGTGTTTTATGTGCACTGCTGTACATATCTGGAGTGGTTGCAAGAATAAAGGAGTGAGCTGAACGGATGCCAGTGGCAGCGAATCACACATTACCAGAATTTCTGCGTAATCCGCTTACCCACAGTTCTATCAACTGCTGGGAACTAAGATTCCATTTATGAGGATTTATTTGAATTTATAGGACTTTGAGATTGACAGCAATTATTCCCATTTTCCTTTATATATGTGTGTAGTTTTACCGATGTATGACACAATACTTTTCTTTCCCTCGTATGGTTTATAAGCCGTAACCGCAATACATCACATTCCATGGCAGCCTTTTCGGCCGTCTTCAACTATGTAAACTGAAATGTGGATAATATGGGCGTTGTCTCAACGAAAAAAGATGAGATTGGCCCATCTTCCTCGGCGCAGACAACGCAGATAACGTAAAAGCGGCGAGAAGAGCTCTGATTGACTGGTGGTGCCATGTACTTTTGATCAGCGTGATGTAAGAGCGTGTGAATACACCTTTATAATAAACACAAGAAGTTCGCCGCTCGTGTTTTAAGAGCATTAGTGTACACAGTCGGGCATTGTTGCTAGCCTGATAAGTAGGAACACATGTTTTTCGCGGAAAATATAATGTTTTTAATTGTATCACAAAACAAGTTAGCTCAGATCCACTTTCGTGATTGAATGCTGTTAAATGTTATGTATTTTGAGAGTTTCAGTATCCGAATTACCTGATTTTAATTGACTTCGCCATGTCAGAAATTATCTTCTCACAAAAGACCGCTACTAATAACCAAAGGAAAACTGCGTATGAGAACGTAGGATGTTGCGAAAATCAGGTGTCCTGATTGTGAACAGGTGTTTCCCGTCGCAATTGTTTTGCATACCCCAATGTACGAAGCCTGAAAATATTTTTAGCCAAGTGACAAATAGGTGTCGTCCAGTACGTGTGTGTGTGGGTGCGTGTGTGCACACGTGCTTCTGCGCGTGCATAAATGTACACAGCCACCATGGCTACAAGACTACATTTCATTCAGAAATTAATATATTGTTCAAATGCTAATTTTGTTGCAACATAAAGAAGTGAAAACAATTAGTAAAAGGAAAATATTTATATGGCAATCTATCAAGGAAAAAGTACAACAAACTGGTAAAACAAAATACCGTTTTTATTTTCACATTTGTTGAACCTAATTCTTTATCGTTTTATTGCTTATGTCGTGTTTTGGCTTTAGCTAGGCTACTTCCAACATCAGATAAATAGATTTTGTTTTCGTGTGGTATATCATTCCATTTTTAAGTTTTTAATTGATGCTGGTTTATATTCGCCGAGTATGTTGGTCAATTCTAGATGTATGAATTTTTATCTAAGTGTATGCAATCAAAATTAATTAGTTTTATCAGTTTGTACATTTTGGTTGGTAAATAAGTTTTTAACATTTTATCCTTATCTGTGGTTTTCTCATTGTTTTGCACTTTTTATTTATATATTTTTGTAGCATACGAACGAAATGGACTAGGGCTGATTCAAATTGAATTGCGAATGTAATTCAACTATACCTTTGCCATTTTACATCAAAACGACTGAAAACTGGTAGTGACAAAAACTTTTCTCGAGTTCCAGGTGCTGTAGAAAGGATTCCGCAGTCCTCTATACTCAAGCCTCAGCTGTTTGTCTGTTGGCTGCAGTCAAATGTCAAAATCAGTAACCCCATACCAGGTAGTACAATATGCTATCCTTGTACGTGTGTTTTTGCAGACTTCTTTACTCAGAGTTGTGAAATGTATTTTTCTGTCATCCAACTGTGTAAGCAGCTTAAAAGTGCAAGCTTTTCATTCATAGCTTTTCCTTACACTAATTCGCGAAGTATCCATACACCGTTAAAATCTACAGTTTAATGATTTGTAGGCTGCAATTCATAGTCTTGCATTCTCGAGATACCTTTATTTTACTAGACTCCACTTTTATCGTGTGTTAGGTCAGATACGAGTCATTCCTTTTTTTTTTCCGGGCATGTCAAAGTCCACGGTGAAATTAATAATACATCATCGTTCGATTGCTAAAGCAGTAAAATAAATACATGTTTATGAAGAAGCTAGATTGTCAATTAGTTTGTAATTATTTTCTAAATCTTACTCATACAAATTCCTGCGGTAACGTAAGCACTGGGTGTTAGTGTTATAGGTGCCTGCATGGTGGTTATAAAGGAAAGATCGCGTCTGATCCCCGTGGGAAAGTCGACCTTACACTCTCTCTCGTCTCGTTCCGCTGGACTGGATGGCAATTCCCCGTGCCGCTTAGCCGGCGCTCCCCATTTAGGAAACGCGCGTCAGTTAAAGCTCCTCGAACGTTATTTTAATCTCGTAGAGGAACTGGGATTTGTCCAGGCGAACTTTAGCGGATTAATATTTAAGCACGTTATTAGTCTAATTTCGAAATTCAGTGTTGTAATTATAAGTAAATCCCTTAGTGTAACGAAGCCTGAGCATCAACACAGTTGTCTACAAAATATCTTCTCGCTCAGAAGACAGCCAATAACGTCAATAAACCTGCAAACAAGGACATACAGTCCTAAAACCTAACAAACACTAATATATTTTCTGAAAATTCCCAATTTCTAGAGATTAGGTTAAAAAACGGATATTGACGATAATATAAGCTTCTAAAGGTAAACTAAGCACTTTTGAAAGCCCTTGTTACAATATACTTGTATGCACAGTCTGTATTATTCCGCCATATGCAGAATTAACATTACCATTGGCCTCCTCACTTTACTGATGTTTCGGTCATATGAAACTGTGAAATTATAAGAAAAGTAAATATTTTACAAATTCGTAAATTCTTACACTTACACTCATATGAATATTAAAAATTACAGAAAGCAATAGCAATTATTTTGGTAGTTGCAAATGTTGGCACAACACTTTTGATTAAACGTTAAGAAATGGAACTACTTTCCCTCCGATGTTACCAACTTTACTGGGCGCACGCCAGCCAGTGTGCCCGTTAAAATATATGCCGGCAAGAACAGTGACATTTCTCAATAGTTGATTTCAGAAGTGCTCGAATAACCCTGAACAACCTATATCAGGTACATCATACGCAGGGAGATTGAGAAATTGCGAAAATATTTTATTCTGGCATAAGCCCATTTTTCAGATAGTTTTCTGACTTTCCTTGTACGGCTGTATGTTTCACATAAAGCTTAAGTGTTCGCAGACCGATCTCAGACTTCCACTCTTGGTCTAGAACGATGCTGATTGGCCAAAGTGGAAAAAAACATATATCAAAATACGAAGGAAAAATTCCTCAGACGTTAAGATAGATTCCCCAGAATAATATCTAATCATTTGTGGTTCCCTTGTATGGAGGTAAAAGCGATCGTCAGATGCGTGCAAATTATCTGCGGCAAAAAGAGAAAATATAGCAAAAACTAGAGAGATTAAATTTTCTGAGAATGAAAAACTTGTAAAACTTAGGCAGTTTTACAAGCCATTCTTTGAAAACTATTTGCTAAAATAGTATTTATAAATTTCGTATTTTTTTTTTGTAAATCACATTACTCTGGAATATGTAAAAGTTACGTTGAATTTTAACATGCAAATAATGTATACATGTTTATCATAAAACATTGGATACATAAACAATTTTTTATGTTTCGTAAAACATTTTGTTGTGATAATAACATATTCACGCGTAACGTTACAAGAAATAATTTCCAAACAATTTATTTGAGAAACGTACATCACTGTGTGAGTTGTGAGATTTCAAAATACCATACAGTTCTGAAATAGCGTGGTTTCACAGTCGTATTTTCATTATACGAAGCTAACAAAGCTAGTCAAAGCAGAATATACGTAAGATTTTATGTAAATCACAGTCGTTCAGCTTAACCCCTTGAGTCACCGTGTCCACTACTGTGACACAAGTTGCACACGAAGGAGTGTTCAACGTTCAGCTAGAGTATACTACACCGGGTACCGCGCAGTGTTCATTATTGGTCGGCTGCCAGCCACTGGCGTGCATAGCTTACTGCCTCCCGACGAATTGCTCTTTCAAATATAACGGACAGAGACCTGCAAAATCATTATTTGTCATCAGAAGAGACGCCACAATCCTGTGCACGCTAGAGCCGTCATTTGTTCATTGGCTGCTGCCTAGTTGTTACGCAACTCCTCTTCTGATAGGACTGCACGTGGTTCGTTCGCGCCAATATTCAGTGCTTATTAATTGGCTCAGTTACTCAGGGCATATGAAATTAAATATGGCCCAATGTCAAAAGCAGCGGAAATGTACAAGGACTTAAAGTATAACGTGTCACATAGTAAGAACACGAATTTTGATAGTCTCTAGTAATGGGTTGTACACTATTCATCTATCCCCATTTGAGATATTATGGGCGGAAAAAATCCTTTTATTCACGAAAAATATCGCGGATGTGATGTAATGCTCCAAAGACCCTGATGAACACTAGCAAAGTAACGTATCTGAATATGCGCAAGGTTCGACTTCAAGAACAGAGATATTTTCACACTATCGCATCCCGAGATACACCCGTGCATAATCCTGAAAGCGTCCATAATCCTGTCAACAGCGAGTCGCCTGGAGCAGATAATCCTTGAGCGGCGAGGGACTCCGGGGAAAGGACGATCTCAGCGCTGGGGCAACATCCTTCACCCGAGGCAAACACCGTCACGGAAAGCAAACTGCCTGCCACAAGCCAAGTGGCAGATAGCCGCTGTCCTCTGCCATTGTTCCTTGCGGCGTAACAGCGGCCCAACAACCACGATTACACTCCGGCACGCCTGCGCAAGTTACGTCGTTAAAGGAAAGAGGGTTTAATTTACCTGCTGTTTTTCTTTTAACAACGCTGACAAACTCCAGCAGGTTATTCCTCACGAAAATATAAGAAGAAAATGCATGTACACTTTCCCCTTGAAGTGATTTTTAAGGGAGCTGTGCACCCCCCACAAAATCCAAATTTAAAAAAAATTGTCTTTGTATAGTTTGTTGCCTACCCGTTAGGCAACAAACGTTCTGTTTTGAAGAGATACACGTGGTTTACTCGAAAACTGTTCACCTGAAAGTGTTCCGACGAGACGACCCTTTTTTGTTGATTTATGCATGCTGATTGACGTGCATATTCGGGTTACAAAGTTTTATCCAAAAATAAGACGCCAACCCCAATTTTCACCACGAAGGGGGGTCATAATGCCAACCGCGTTTTCAAAGGTGACAGTTCTCCGTTCTGAAAAACACCATTCCCCGATTTGTTGTTAAATCGCAAGTAGTTTGTGATATTTTGAACGAAAACCGTGAATTTGTTATGCCGACGACATAGGCAACACGCGCGGTTATCCATAACACATTCACGATTTAGAACATTAAATAAACACTCATTTCTCGAAAACAGTGAGGTGTAGTGTAATAACACAAGGCAACGTTTTTTTTTGCTAAATAAACCACGTTTCTTACGTCAGCAGATAAATCCTCACGTATTATGGAGGCCACATTTTTTCATGCAAAAATGTGGTGCCAACCCTTGTTTTCTCGTGGACGGGGTTGATATCGGTAAACTAATTTATCGTGGGTTGCACATCTTTGTTTTAAAACACACTATTCCGAGACTGAGATTGAGATCAGATACTGCATATTTTATTTCTAATGAACATGGGTTTTACCTCCATTTTTAAGGGCGTGTACACCCTTAAGGAAAGGTCTTAGGCTATATGTAGTGTATATATATTTTCCTCCTATTTTTTTTTTTCGAGGAATCACCTTACGGAGTTTGTCGGTATTTTTTAGTAACACGTTGTACAATACTCCTCAATCTCATAAACCTCTGCTACCAATAACATCAACGCAAACACGTTTTTTTATTGGTTCTGACATGACAGCGCGTTGCACTGATATTTGTACATTTGCAAACAAAAATTTTAAACATTGCAACGCCGAAAATAATATATTTATCTGTGACTGAAATAGTTAACTTAATCAGAAATTACGTACCTTCGGAAGTGTGAAACTGTTTATTTATTTGCCAGCTGTCAGTAACGCACATTGGTTCCAACAAACGTTCTAGAATAAAATATTGTTCCGTACTTTAACATCATATTTATAACATTTTACTGTGGCGTAACATTTTACACATAGAACAAAAAAAAAGATCCTAATACATATATACGAAATACTGCAATAAAAGAGAATGAGAAGTTTCCTTCATTTGTCATGTTTCAGAAACGTATCTAATGCTACTTCTTCAGCCACTTTAGAATGGAAACGACGTGAAATAATTTGCATTCAACAATCTTCCTATGAATTTTTAGTAGTAGGAAAGAAAAGCAATCATTCTGGTTTACTAAATTTAGTATGGCAATTTAGACAACCAAGGAGGAAAGGGCATTTGTGGGTAATACTTAACACTCGTGATGAAACTGCAGAAATATGGTAACACTGTCAGAAAGAGAGGAGTTGAGCCTGCTACAAGTAAAATTTTCAATACGAAATCATACTCGAGTCCAACTATCGTACCATCTTCCCAACGGACACAGCAACGTCATTGGTTTCAAACCTAAACTATAAGATTCTTATTAATACACGATGTTTAATCTAGTTTTCAGAAATACGCAAATCTCTTTTAAATAGGCTATGGACAGTTAGACTGTGTTGCTGTAGTGATTGAAAATATGTATCGGAAATTTTAGCCCTAAGCGAGTATCGGAAAATGCCACGTATCGGAAAATGTCCCGATAAATCCATTCGTTCTAGAACTCATCTGCTGCAGACGGATAGCAGACATCCAGTATTAGACCAGCAGAGTTAAATCTCGCTATTTCACTTTCAGTTTACAGGTAGTAGCGAAATACAACTCCAGACAGGTACGGACGGGTACATGGTACATTGGAATCAAACAAACCTTCAAGGTCACTGCGACGAATCACTCTCTGTAGTGAGCGAGGAAGTGAAGAGATTTGGGCGGCTCTTAACATCGCGGTATTAAGAGCCGATGAGGGGGAAGCGAGGTGAATATGGAGCAGCGACGGAATGAAGGGACGGGGAAAACGGGAGATCCACGAGAACACCCGCCGACCAGCGGCATCGTCCGGCACGATTCCTACGTGCGAAAATGCGGGGGCGACCCCGCACGGGAATCGAGTGGTCTAACCACTACACCACCACTGCCCCTACTATATATGGTTATTATTACATAAAGCAATGCATATATGAAACAGTGGAATTTTCTGTTACTTACTTTATTGTTTTCATCTATAACAAAAATGTCTTACTACGAGTTGTTCCGGGGTAATCAATAGTCAAGACTGCATCATCACAACGCCGTATAGTAAAAGGTGACTAGGATGTTGTAAGAACTATGGTTGTGGAAAGCTCACTGCACTCGCCTCAAAGAACAGAACGCTATAGAGACAACAAGCAGAACGAAAGCGGCGGAAGCCGAAACCACTTTGCAAATGAGCGGCATGGCACACAGGTGGAGTGGTCGTAACAATCACAGTTAAAAACGATCCTGCCTTAAGAACAGACGGCGGTGAGATAAAAGCACACAGCACAGGGCACTAAGTGTCTCCCACACACACGCAGCAACTTTAAAGCAAACCAGACGAAGATTATAGTACATTCATGGTTTTACTTCCGACTTTTCTGAAGCCCTGATGAAGTTCTACTTTCATTATATTTGTCCGTCTCATGCAAGCAAAGCTTAACATTACACAAAGAAACAACGAACCGCATCGGTGCGCTCTCACTTTAATAATATTTTGCATGAGAACTACATACTTCGTACTAGGCATTACACAACACTCCTATTTCATCTCCTTTTTATTCATATTAATTGTAAATTATATATTATATTTTATAGATAAAATAAAAAAGTTCAATTTAACCAAAAATAAGATACTTTTATGTTAACATAAGTAAAAAACGCTTGCCAACACGACATATTTAGGAAACAACTGAACGCGTCATGAACGGGGTGATTTTTAAAAGATTTGATTAAAAAAGTGTGATGATACCGCGAATAGACTAAAGTAGATATCTTCCCTTACGAAAGGCAAAAAATTCGATCGTATGCTCACTGTATAATTATTCAAGTACAAAACAGAACTCGCACTCCGATTGCAAACATATGTAGCTTATTTTATTTTATAGCTTCTTCTGCATTAATTTTTGAAGTTAAGGTAACAGTTTTAAATCAAACAAGAGCGGAATTCAACAGGAAATTGCCGAGAGTTCATTTGATTTGAAGGAATCTGGAAATTCAAAAACATGCAAGTATGCGTTTAATTTAATTTTTTAACTCGATCATATTTTGTAAGAGACATTCTGAAAGTCTCTTGGTCAATAGCATACATACAAGAAAACAAGGACGGAATCTCGAGCTACCTGGTGTAGTGCAAAACTAGTTACTTATCATGTTAGCAACCGATAAATAAACAGCTGAGGCTTGAACATACGGAGCTGTATTAAATAACAGGTCGTTAAACTTGTGAAGATTTCCTGTCTTTAATTACTGACAAACGAAATCAGACGAACAACGAAATTGTGTTTGCCCAGCCAACTATACAGAATGTTTAATCGATATGATTGTTTGGTTAACACAAGAGAACCTGCATTCAACCCAACTGTTTTATTGACGTTACTGTCTTTTACTTCGTTGGCGTAGTTAAAACCAAATTAGTCTAGGGCAATTAAACCTATCAGCAAACCCAGTTTTCAATTCTAGTTTGGCCGTCTTCTGTGGCGTATTCAGAACACAGGGGTGTGAAGGTAAAAGGTACACTTTTTCTTTTCTTTTTATTTTTCGTTGCATGTGTTCAAATAAAGGACATATATTATTACATTTTCCCTGTGAAATACTTAAGGACTAAGTATAAATAGCTTAATTCCCTTGCAAAATCACCAGAACTTTCAGGAAACAAAAGAGTATGAGGAAAATAACGTCAGAAATTAAAACGATATGAGGGGGCCGCGGTGGTTAAGTGGTCAGACTACATGTCTCCTGCCAAAGCGAATCGGGTTAGATTAACGGCGGGGTCACTCCCTAATTTTCGAATTCTTGAAAATTGTGCTGGACGGTGCCGCTGGTTGGCGGGTTTTCTAGGGGGTCTTCCGTTCCCCCCCCCCCATGCAGTCCGGCGCTGCTGCATAAGTCGCTTCACCCTCTCACCGCTATCAAGACCTCGATGGAAAGGGGTCTGAAACTTTCCAATCACCTCACTCCAAAACGATAGGATTTCAAATTACTTTTTATATTAAACAAGGTGGTAACAGTGTAAATCAAGGGAGAAATGCAATGTACAGACTTTTAGAAAATCTAAGTTCGTTTTAGCTTGGGTTTTTTTGATGTGGAATTTATATGACATTCAAATGTTGAAAAAAAAAAAAAAAAAAAAAAAATGGGCGGAGGGTACAAGCGTCCTCCGCTCAGCCCTTAAACATAATAACGGTCCTCCCCATCTCGAAGCTTGGTGATTCTCCTGGAGACATAAGTGGTTTCTGAACGTGCCGTGATTCATCCGTTTCTGCCTGTTGCAGGACGCGTTACGAGCGAGGTCTGCCGTCACGTACGACTGACGACAACCTTCACGTCCGGTCGGATCCGGAAGCGGAACACGGCGCCAGTTACAATAACCCATCCCGCCCGTCCGTGATTTGTCCGCCCGTCTTCCATCCCGAGCGTAGTTTAGATAAGCGATTTTAAAATTTGGTCCTGGAAAATTCGATTCAACATAGTGGAATAACGAGGAAACACGTCATTTTGCGTAATTTTTTTTAACACTTTCGACTCTGAGCCAAATCATACACTGAGACCATTATTTCCAAAAGGCTTGGAGCGAATTATCTACATGTGCCTGTGAAGACGTGAACACTTCATTGGATGTTACACTTTGCTTACGTCATGTCTCCACTTTTCTCGCCCACTCAGAACTCACGAGCTGTACCAACCAATGTCTGTTATTGGTCCGCTGTGTCGGAAGGCGTGGCCAGCTTCCAGTGGGCCTGTAACACTAGTCGAACTTGTGACTAGTGTTTATAAGTTTATCGGGTTTCAGAGACGTATTTTGTAGTTCAGTGGTTTTGTTCGGCTGAAAAATATTTTTTGAAAGACAGATATTTTATTTTATGCTGCTTGTTAACCAAAGTAAAGAACTAAGTTGAAGAGATAGGTAGATGCATGACATTAAAAAAAATCGGAGATTATTAATAAATCGTTGCCCGAACGGTATACACTGTTAGAAAAAGTGTCCGTAAAATTACGGAAAGTACCGGTTACAAATTACCCAGACATCTTCCTGAAATTACGGACTCTTCGTTATTTCCATAACGTTATTTCCGTACATTTTAAATAAATCTCCGTGACTTCACGAAACGTTTCATTAAACTTGCAAATTTGTTTATTTAAATCTGCTCTTTATAAAAAGGGGTAACAAAAAAAGTTTTACTTTCGTTATGTGTATAAAAATGACCGCAAAAAGTTAAAAAAAATTTTGTCCGGTAGCGGGATTTCATCTCGGAAAAAGAATTGACACTCCAATACTTTGTATTCTCACCTACCACGCTATTAACGAAGTAATATCGTAAATAAGGGACACATCGAGAATGATGTATGCACACCTCTCGGTCATGATAGAGTGCTTGCGAGTTTGTTATTTTATTTCAGCTTTACAAACAGGAATAAGAAAAAACAGTTTTTTTTTCGTAATGTATTTAAACAAAGTTTAAATATTTTGTCATGTAGTGGGATTGTAACACGAATCAACAAATTAACACAAAATAACTGGAACCACACACATAGCACAGGATATCCACTAGATATTCCAATGACATACACAATATCTTAAAGTCATCTAAGTCCTGAAGTGCTTCAGGATATCTGTTGGATATCTAGTAGTAGATATCAGTTCGTACCACTTCCTGAATATCCATTAGACGTTACAAAACCTCCAATGGCTATTACTTGTGGTAAGTGTCTAAATCTTACGATGTATATAGGTTATCCACAATATCTATATCCTTGTGTGGATATTGGGAGGACATTTGGATATCTTTTGGCAGTCTTTTGGATGTAACTTTGCTATTCCTGGATGTCCCTGGATATCCAGAACGTCCGTTGGGAAATCCATTAGATATTCTTTTGATGTCTGTGTGCTACATGAGCACTCACCTACCACACCTTTACGCGAAGTACTGTATTTCGTAAATATGAATTTTACATGAAAGTGACGAACGCGTCTCTATTAATTTCAAGTCGTGTTAGAGCGCTATATTGTTTTATTTGCGGTTCATGAAACGCGGTAACGAATAAATAGTTTAATTTTTGTCGTGAGCGTATTTCACTGTGTATACAGAAGGTTTTGTCCTGCAACAGAATTTGAAAAATAATCTAAGAATCGGCACTCCATGAATGGTTTGCCACTCAAATACTACTATTTCACACGGAGTAGTATTCTGAAAATGGGATTTTATACGCTTCAGGTACCATCGGCATTGTCCGTGTCTGAACGTCGAAGCCATAAGAATACGAAGAGCTTCCGTATTTTGTATTTACGGAGCTCATTTACGTTATTTGTCATTACGGGGTGACTTTCCGTAAAATAACTCTACATCTCCGTAAAGGTTTCCGTAAATCTACAGAAATTTCTAAGAGTCTGAGGGCAATGTAATGGAAATGTTAAGTAGCAGGTAAGGCGTCACAAAAGTATAAGTTAATTTGAACTTCGCACATCCGACACTTCCTGCAGGAAATCCGAGTGAATGGTAAAATATTTAAAGGGCCTCCCTAGTCAAAACATTTTGAACGCGTCAAGGTCACGTATGGTCGCAAGGAAGCGTTGCGACGACGATGCAAAATAGCACAAACTTCGCGGGTGTTCTGTTTCCTCAGAAATTTAAGAGGTGACTTTAGGTTAGGGACAGTGATATTTCGCGAAATAATTTAGAGACATGATACAGTCCAAAGCACTGTAGGGTCGTCCAGCTTCTTTGGTTGGCTAACAAATGTTCTGGCCAGTGTTAACTGTTTGCGCACGAACCACGAAGGTTCAGTGTCGGGGTTACTTAGTCCTGAGTGGCTTGGTCAAAGACGGACACGGAACCAGCAGCCGATGGAGGTATAACAACAGCTGAGATGTGTATATAGTACTGAAGTCTACTGTGCGCTCCGATTTTTACGCGAAAAGTCAGTGGCCCTACTTTAGGATTTTAAGTTTTGAAAATTTACAGCATTGTCGCTATAGTTTGTTTTACAGAAGAATACACATCGTAGACAGAGGGCTACATGCAGTGATATTTGCTGACTTTGACACATTTCAAAAACCTAAGTTATGTTACAATAACCAAATTTATAAACTGGCAACCAAATATCGTCTTTCATTTATCATCTTAAAAAAAATATTTGCATTTCAATATTCCATTGTTTTTAAAATATCCGAATAAACACAACTGTTTACGGGAATGACAACTATCGTGTGACTCCATTCTGTTTGGCTGACTGCAGCAGCAGCAGCCAATAGACATATATGATCTGTGTTCGAGCATGTAGCAGATTATATAGTCTAGCCTAGTGACTGCTACAACGTAGCCACAGAATAATTAGGTGGCGTGGAGATATTTGGGCGGCTCTTAGCATCGAGTTCTTGAGAGCTGACGAGGGTGAAGTGAGGTGAGTATGGAGCAGCGCTGGAATGCAAGGACGGGCGATAAACCAGCAGCGGCATCGTCCGGCACGATTCCCACGTACGAAAATCCGGGTGCGACCCCGCCGGGTACCGACTTTCGTTCGCCTGGGTAGGTGGAAGGCGAGTAGTCTAACCACTAAACACCGAATACAGAAGTGTGACACCTGCGTATACTGCTAAGTCCAGCCACACACGCAACCATATTGGCGCCAATGACCAGCCACCCAGTAACCAATCAGATACAAGGCCTGTTCCAGAGCGTCGCACAGCTAATTAACGAACGTGCACATCCACATCAAAGGAACCGCCCCGTTATTTCACTTCTTTGTACTTGGGGACACATGGATTTTGCGAAAAGAGTTCCACAGAGGCTAGAGTTCAATATATTAGCCTACGTGCACACCTGTAGTTTTCCTTAGGTTTTAGCAGTATGTCTTTGGGAAGACGCTGTGGTTGCATTGCAGGTGACATTTTTTTAAATTTCATAAGCAGATAAAGGTTATATTGTTTGGTGATGGGATGTGTCTAGGCATAATCGCATTAGACTGAGACAATCAGGATCAGTTTACTTCGATATTGTAAGTATTTGATTCGAGGGCAGTCGCATAAGACACGTAATAATCAGCAACTGTTTTCGCGAAAATCGTGTATCCCTGAACTTAAACTTAAGTATTCTGTGGTATAGATTGGGGCGTGTGTATTCCGCTCACTTTCAACCTAACAGCTTTTATAATATATGTAACAAACAAAGCTGAAGGAAAACTTTAATAAGTTGTAAAAACCCCCATCGCTATAAATAATGAAACACAATAATAAACTTTGAAAACAACAATGAAAATGACAAATTATCTGAAATGTGAAATTTGACAGGTAATTTCGAACGCATTGCACTCATATCCCACGCCCAAAATAAATCTACATGCACTTTTCACACGTAATCTGTTTTTTTTCCTGCAACACCCACACACACGTCATGATAGCATACTTGACACTTATTACATGCAATTCAGTCATATTTTCTTGCTGACTTTCCTGGTAAACAGACTAGACCGCGTTGGAAACACATCGTGTACTTTCGTTCTTATTTGTTCTGAGTTGAATCTTGAACGACTCTGCAATTCGGAAACATTTTGCTATTGTTTAGATTTCAATCTAGGGGTCCATATTGAGCCTTTGTTTAACTTCGTTTTTCACGCAATTTTTTAGACGCAAACTATGTTGCAGCTATCTTTGGGCGACGTTTTCGTTTAGGCTTATGGTTTTTTCATGATCTCAGAAAATGGGGGTTGAGTAAAACGGCGAGTAATATTTCAGAGAACCGAGTATTTCGCAAATCCTCTCCTCGGGAGCGTAAATAAAAAAAAACTTACTGTTTAATTATAGCTTGGTATAGTTCATTTATGGTTACTTCCAACTTTTCTGAAGCCCTACTTAAATTCTCCTATCAGGCTATTCCTCCGACCCATGCAAACCAAGGGACAATGCACAGCATTCGTGCGCACTCAGTTGAATAATATTTTCCATAAGAATTATTTCCTATACGCTAACAGAAGTATGAAAACATTCGTGATGCACAGCTTATTTAGGAAACAACCGAACACGTCATATATGTGGTGATTTTTCAAAGGCTTGATTAAAAAAGTGTAAAGATACCGTCAATTCATTAGACACGGCCTGATATACTCAGAAATAGCACACATACAAGGAAAGTAGGTCGGAATCAACTTCTGCTTGGTTTGTGGTAAAACGTGCTTCTATCTTCAACACCAGTCAATGAAAAACATTTGAAACTCGAGTACTCAAATGACCCGCTGAGTCTGGCGTACAGGGCATTGAACCCACGAAATTATATTTTCCCAAGTTAAGGTAAAAAAAAAGTTGTAAGTATAATATGACGACCAAGCTCACGGTGGATGAAGTGAAGAATTGTGGCCATATTTCTTCCGCTGTAAATTGGGTGATATTTCTACTCGGAGACTGCAGTTGTATCCATCTCCGGGAATCTCCAGGCGAACAAAGAGGGTAGATGTGGGGAGGAAGATGGTAGTTTCCCTCTTCCCTGAACCCCCCTCACCGATCCCTTCTCTCATTTTTATTGGTAAGAGGGAAGGAGATTGAGAGAGAGAGAGAGGAACAGAGAGGGGGAGAGATGTAATACGAGCACGGAAACATTTCCTTCCGCTCTTCATTATGCATGGATATCCGGGGATTAGCTGGAGCCAGCAGTTGACGGACAAGACCACGGGGAAGAGCAAGAGGTTGAGGGAGAAGGGAGATGGGCGAGAGACTGATTTGGCACGTGACGCAAGATCAGCCACTGCCATGGGACAAGACTCGGCAGGAAGCAGGCAGGACGCCAGGAATCTCTCGACTCCAAGCACGCCTGTCACGTGAATCAGGACGAATGAGCGAATTTGGGTGACACTTAACATCGAGGTCTTGAGAGCCGATGAAGGTGAAGCGAGGTGAGTATGGAGCAGTACCGGAATTAAAGGGCAAGGGAAACGGGAGATCACCGAGAAAACCCCCCGACCAGCGGCATCGTCCGGCACGATTCCCACGTGCGAAAACCCGGGAGCTATTCCGCACGGGGAATCGAACCTGGTTCGTCTAGGTGGGAGACGAATAGTCTAACCACTACACCACCGTAGCCCCACAAATCAGGACGAACATCCTCTCAAGACAACATTGGTAAATTATATCAATTACGACCGTGTTCCAACGAAGAAATTTAATTACTGTCTGAACTCCGAAAATTTCTTCACCTCTGGGTTAGATTATTTAATTCAGACATGACCAAACTGTATGCAGACTGATTGGCGGAATCTCAGTAATGGACTAGAAGAATTTCCGATCGGAACATTCAAATGGAAGGAGGGGGAGGGGGGAGATCCCTTCATACATTGACGACAGCGAATAACGAAATAGAAACCTCAGTTCGATGCGGAATACAAACCGCAGAGTAAATAAATACACACAGCGAAATAGTGTGGTGGCGCTTTCGATTTGGGGGGTACCTATTTGCTGATTGGCTGCATGAGGCTCTGGGAACGGGTATTGGTTCTGATTGGCCATTGCGTGCTACGAATTGTTCTCTGTTTTCGGGCTGCTGGCTGGCAAGTAGGTTGCCAGGCGACTGATTGCGTTACGTCATGCTGCTTGCTAGTGTCGCCATTATGGTGGCATTCGCGGCTGGAGTTCAGGGAGTAAGCACTGTGTTAAGTACTCTGTGTTATATGCTGTTCACGATAAACTGAGCACTTTCGATAGCCCTGCTTAAGATGAACTTCTATGCACAGGGTGTATCTTCCCGTCATACATAAAGTTAACATTTCCGTAGTCCTAATCACTTTATACATGCGTCGGTCAAATTAAACTGTGATATTATTAGAAAAGTAAATGTTGTGCAGATTTTTTAATTATTAAACTTGCATAAATAAAAAAAACAGAAAATAAAATAAATTACTTTAGTATTGACAAATCGTTATTTAGAACACAATACATTTAATTCAGCGTTAAAATATAAAACTAATTCCCCTCCGTCGTTACAAACTTTAATTAGCGAATGCCAGTTAATGCGCCCGTTAAGATACACGCAGGCAGGGGCAGTGACATATTTCAAAGGCTGGTTTCCAAAGTGCGCAATTAACCGTGAACAGACGAAACGACGAAAAATTAACAAGCAGCCAACTTTTTCCGCGATGAGTTACTATCCGCAATTAAATGGCTTACACAGTCGTTCTTTTACAATTTGGTTGTAGGATTTTTTTTCCTTCAGTTTCTTTGATCAATGCTGGAATGAATGACAATAAAATTTTCATTGAGTTTTTTTTACTGAGTTGGCGTGAGGTAGGTACCGCTTCGTTTCCTGGACGGCGATTCACTTTTTTCCGGCCACAATTGTCGCCCTTGGCCGCTGAATGCGGCACGGACATGGTAGCGGCCAGTAACTCGATGATTGCCGGTCGCGTTACACACGGCTAACAGAAAATGGAGTGCGGTGTTTCGTAACACAGCGACTAAATAACGACTGTTGACACAGGACACACCACCTACCCCTCCTTCTCTCTTTTTTATTTGCCTGATGATCCATAATTGGGATCGCGTGTCAGCTCTTCCAAAACCCACGCCGAAAGTGGCGACCACTGCTTCATTTTCAACGCGCGCCGGTGTTTGCTCGCAACTGTAGTGTGCTTTGTTCGCAGGTGGTGACATCAACCTGCGAGTCACTCTTGAAATACTATTGGAACAGTGGAACGTGAAAATTGATTTTCACACGTAGGAAGTAGGCGACATCAGACAAGGTGTAGAACTTTGTGTGGCACATTTTAGCTAAAGGAACATTCAAATAATTATGGGGAAAACAGCTGTCTGTAGTTACAGGGGGCCGCGGTGGCTGAGCGGTTAGACTGCTCGCCTCCGACCAAGGCTAACCGGGTTCAATACCCGGCCGGGTCACTTCGGGATTTTAGGAAGTGGGAATCGTGCCGGACGTTGTCGCTGGTCGGTGGGTTTTCTCGGGGATCTCCCATTTACTCCGCCCTTGCATTCCGGTGCTGCTCCATTCTCACCTCATTTCACCCTCATCGGCCCTCAATGACCTCGGTGTTAAGAGCCGCCTAAATATCTCAACTTAGCTCTACTCTTCTTACAGATATGGAGATAATCGACAGCAAAATTGTTGTCCAAACAGAAGGAAAATAACACGCACGCGCAAAGACACCAGCCGCGTACTTATCGAAGGAAAAAAAGGCAAAATTAGGAAATTTTCATAAACAGTGACTTTTAATAATTTAAACAATACATTCGTTTCCTGACTGAAAAAAAAAACGTTCGTTTTCACGAACAACCTATCCTTTTTTTGTGAGCACAATAGCATTTTCAGGATCTTTAAAAGAACTACCGTAGACTCTCCCCACGTCCAGTGTGAGCTGGCGCCTTATTGTGAGTCGTATGTTACCAGCTGGAAACTGTGTCTACACGCAAAGTGCACGCCGTATAAACCAATGGCCATAATGGGGATGTGGTGTTATGACCAATTACAGCAAGTAGCGAGGTTCCCAGCCAAATCACATGCGTCGTGAAGTTACTTGCAGAAAAGTGATGAACCGAAACCATGAAACGAGCCGCTACAATTGTTAGCAAGCACCCGCACGTCTTGGAACCAACCAACAGCCACCACCGCCTCAATACTAGACAGCATAAATTTCGTTCCAGTATACAGTCAGGGTCAATATGAATTTCAGCAGGCAACTGCTAATTACAGCTGCCTGCACTGCCCGACATAACAACCTGCCGTTCCGGCCTTCGCGAAGAATGGATAAAGCGAAATGATGAGTCAGATGCGGCAATCTCGTGAGTTCATTTAACGGCTAGGCCAAATTTCCAAAATATGTCCGTCTTTCCACACCGCTACCTTCCCCTCCCCCCCGTAACCGATCACAAAGATCCCACCAAAGAAGTCATCGTTACAGAGTGTGTGTGTGTGTGTGTGTGTGTGTGTATATATATATATATATATATATATATATATATATATATATATACACACATATTGGAAATCTGCCTTGTTCCGGTACCATTACCAAGGGGTTTTCTGAAGAAAAAAAAACACGTCCTTCCACCTGATTGCACCACTTACTGAAGCCAATGACAGGAAGTAATGTCAATGGTCTGTATAACTTTGGGTCTTTCCGTCTTTCCTTTTTATGTGAGATTTTGATTATTTCTTTCTTCTAAATAGTGGGAAAAACACCACTTCTGAGACTGTCATACATTATTTCCAATAAATGCTTCTTTATTCTTGAATATCTCCCTTTGATTAGGATTTCAGCTCCTAAAACATCCATACCAGGAACTTTTCTATTTTTCATTTTGTACACCCCCATCGCCGACTCTTCGTCATAAAAATTAGGTGAATGTTTCACTTCAGTAAATCCCATCATATTATGTCTCTTTATGGCGTGCCCCTCTCCCTCATTCTCCTTGGAGTGATCAGGCAGAATTTTGTTGTGAAATGGAACTTCCATTGGGTCACTAAGGATCGTACAAAGTTTCCCATTCATAACAATGCATGGTGGAGGAGTGACCTTTTTCACCTGGTTGGCCGTCAACTTGCTATATTACTCCAAACGGATCTCCGTTACACTTTTCCATAACAAAGTCCACCCATGACTTTATTTTCTTATATCGGACCTTACTGGTATGGAAATCTTGTGCAAATCTCATTCTCTCATCTCCCCTCAATCGATGTAGTTTTCGTCTTTCTTTCCTCAACTCCTTCCTCTCAACTTCCAATTCTTTATCAGATTATGATGGTTGGAGACCCTATGCTTCGTTTTCTGACATTTGTCTTGACAAGTATCGGGACTGGGCATAGAGCAGGTAAGTAAACATATGCGAAACAACAGAAACGTATCTCAGCACGCAGTAGCCCATCAGACGCAAGGCTCTTTCCATACCCTCGCGCAGTCAAAATGTACGCCCAGTGAAAGGAGCCACAACGCCATTTCACATATACGTACGTGGGATGGAAACGTGTATAATCATATCCACGGTTACTTCCAAGTTTTCTGAAGACCTGCTAAAGTTATACTTCCAGGATATTCTTCCGCCTCATCCAAACAAACCTTTACCGAGTCTAGAAAATTACACCAAAGGGACAACGCACCGCATTCGTGCGCACTCATTGTAATAATATTTTGGATAAGAACTATTTCTTACTAGGAACTGCCAACACACCTACACTCTCCCTGTTTTAATTCATATTAATCATAAACTCAATACTATAATTTGCAGATAAAATATAAGTAAAAGTTCAATTTAACTAAAAATAAGGTCATTTTATGTTGAAAGAAATATGAAACTTTTGTGGTACATGACGTATAAAGGAAATAATTCAACAGATCATTAGCGGTTCCTTTGATGTGGCCGTGGCCATTCTCTGACGGGGCGAGGCTCTGGAATCGGGCATCGTGTCTTATTGGCTAAGAAAGGTCCCCTATTGGCTGGGCTGCCGGCTAGTGAGTAGGTTACCAGGCGCTGATTGGCGAACGGTGTTCCAAACATCTTGCTGGCTGGTGACGCCATTTTGAAGTTTACGGTATGAACGACTGTTTCACCTCTACGTTATTAAGTACCCCGTGCTATACTAGTTCCCGTTCCTCGCTACTGAGTCGAAAGTGGGTGTCGACCCCGAGGCACTGTTAGGCAAAAGTGGCAGCTAGATTTGGGGCCCGGCGAAGTACAAAGTGACGGTAGGCGGCGCCTAATCTAGATGCGCGGCGTCTCGTCGACCCCGAGGCACTGCTAGGCAAAAGTGGCCGTTAGATTTGGGGCCGGGCGAAGTACAAAGCGACGGGAGGCGGCGGCGCCTAATTCAGATGCGCGGCGTCTCTGTGAGCACCGCCCCGGCGTCGCTAAATACCTTACACTAATGGAAAAGGGAGAAAGACCGCGTGGCCCCGCCCACACGCCGAACGGGATTACGTTAAGCTTCCATTAGCCTCCTCCAGGAGACGCCGCACCCAGGACTATGGCAACCTTGGTAGCATCCTCTGCGCCGAGCAGGAGGTCTCTCTCGCACGAGTATACGCTAGCACAGTTCGCCCGCAGAATGAGCAGTCACGCGCACACATTACGAATACATTTGAAGACGTAACACGCGCACTCTTAGAGATACATGCGCAGTGGGATCACACATTATTACACACGCTCAGGACGACTCCGAGTCAGTAGAACATACGCAAGAAAACAAGCTCTGAATTCAGGTGTTACTTGTGTTCTTGAGTGCTGCCGAGTGAGTGGCCAGCACCACAGAAGTATTCCTATTGGCTGGGCTGCCGCCTGGCAAGTGGGCATTTGTTGCCATGCGCTGATTGGTGAATGGCGTTCCAACATTTTACTGGACAGTGACGCCATTTTGCTGGCGTGTGCTGCTAGAGTTCATGGTATACGCGGCTGTTTCACCTCTTTAGTCGAAGTAACTGATAGGGGCATTCGCCAGCATCTATCGTAAACGACTTCTACAGTTGAACTGCGTTTGATGTTGGATAACCAAAGCTTGTTCTTGAAATAATTTAGGACATTGGTTCCTGTGTAGACTACCTGAGCTTGTTTGTTACCCCAAGTACCCGCCATGATTTCACGCACTTCGCAACGTACTCGGCACTCCACGTCAATATTTGTTTAGGCACAGAGGTTAGAAGAGCGAGATTGGCAGGCATATCAAACGAGGGGCCGAGAACAAAAACCAAGTAAGTGACATATTTGCAAAAATTGAGCTGCGCTTGTGACACAAGTAGAGTGTGTCAAATGTTTGGGTAAACATCAGGAACGCGCTACAAGGTCAACGTCGCTCTGTACATGAAGGAATCACTTGTACTGTTTGTAAAATGTTATTTCCTTTAGGACAAAAAGTAGGCAAATGCATTATGTCACTTACCTGGTTTTTGTTCTCAGTCCCTCAAACGTCCATTATCTCCCAAGGTGTTCGCTAGTTCCTACCAGAGCGGCGTTCCAAAACGTTACTCTGCCAGTAAACTTTTCTCTCTGGCTGTCCCGAAACACTTTGAGTAAATGTTTTACTCGCTCTCGGCAGTATCCCAAAACTGCAGAGTAGTTACTCTGAGCTTCTTGCCGGAGTAAAACTTTTACATTCACAATTTCAACGAGTAACGAGGGGTAAACTGGAAATGGTGGAAAGTTTAGTATAATTAAACAAATTGAAAGGAATTTCGGGCATCCCGTTTACAGACAGACTCGGGAAAATTACAATAGACAAGTGATAAATTCATATTTTTATTTAAAAGTTAACTTTTGTTATATTTTTATACAAAATTGTTATGGTTAATTTATCGCAAGTAAAGCTGTTTATGTATATAACTAATATTTATAAAAGGAAATAATTTGGGGAAATAGACAAATATCATTTGGAACTTGCATTGGTTGCTTTATCAGTACATATTAGTAAACACATTATGCTATTTAAGTCATGCTCGTTCCAAAACCATATTTTCTTTTGCTTTCCTCGGCTATTACTCTCTTTGACTTTACTATACTCTTGAAGTAACGTTTTGGAACGCCGCCCAGAAGAATGTTGCTTCTCGAAAACATTATTTTTTTTGTCGTCCCAAGGGAGTACGGACGGTACTAAGATTGGAAATTTCTTTCTGAGATAAACTGAGGACTATTAACATGTGAATACTATACATAGAGTATCTTCAACTTCTCATTATTGTTCTGGAATAGGAAATAAGCAAACGTAAGCTAGTAAAAAGAATGAATTACCTAACATAACCACAGACACGGCATCAACTAAATTATAATCAAAGAGAGATTAATCCAAAAAATAACATCAGTAAAATGAAACCCAAATTCAGAGTAGACAACAAAATAACTGATAATAGCACAGAAGATACCATAACGAGGATTTAATGACGTTTCGGGGCCTGGAAATTGTCCCCTTCCTTAGGTAAGATGCAGGATACAAAACACAACCACAGCAGACTATTAGTTCTTTTTCGTTTTGTTATGTGGTTATTAGTTTATAGTGTCGTAATTTCGTATTTTCTTTTTTACTTTTGTTCGTCAAAGACACTAAACAATCAAGAAATTTTTTTTGCGCCAACGCATTTTCCAAAACATATGTTTTTATGATTCATTTATTTTGACTGGGCTTTGCACTTTTGCATGCCAGTGATAAAGTTTCGGTCTGAGAGTGTCAGAATTTTCGCTGGTCCAGAGAAATAAGAAAGTAGAAGCATACACACGCGGTAACCAATAACGAATTACACATATCTTGACATGTGCATAGTACGCTGATACCTAGGAAACAGGCAACTTTTCCGCTATAAGCCAATGTCTCTAGTCACCATAATCACATTATACCAGTGACATCAAACTATTCTGTCAATGAGCAAACGCTGTTCCGAGTACGGAGAGGACTATGGAATTATGCTATCCTGTAGGCACAATAAACTGATTTCTTTTTTTAATGCCCTCCCTGAAAGGAACTGTTGAGCACGGCGTCAAAAAGTGCTCACTTTACCGTAAACATCATGTAATTTAAACTTCGAAATTTTTCTTTACCTATCCTTACTTTCAAACTCAAAGAACGTCTTGGGGTTGGGCATCACGCAGCCAATCAGGACTCATGTGAAAGCATACTTGAGTATTCAGCGCAGGGGCTATGTCGTGATTTCGTTAGAGCCGTATTTTGAGCGGTGGCGGNACACGCAGACCTTTGGTGCATACTAGACAGAGCCTCCTGCAAGAAGCTACGTGGGTTCATCACAGCGGGATCAGAGAGACGAGCTGTGGTGCTGTTTCCTGGGACGGTCGGTCGTTCTGACTAGCGCCACGCATGGACCTGACTCGCTGCAGATGGTATCCTCTCAACGCCGCGACACAGAATAGATGAGTACACAGAGACGAGAATATGTGGCGGTTCTCCTGACGTGGGCGTACGCGTTCCCTGATTGGCTGCGCGAAAAAATTTGGGTGACGGGACTTGTATCCGATTGGCTACATCACGCTGCGAAAGATTCCCCTATTGGCTGGCGATCCGATACGTTGCTGGCTAGCGCGGCTGGAGTTCGCGAAATAGGCGGTTGTTTCTCCTCTGTAATCTTAAGTACTCTGCGACTGTGAGGTCAATGCATACTTACTGCTAGAGAGTGTAAAAATGTTGAGATTATATTTGACGACAAGGCCGACTGCAAACGCGTTTAAGTGGATCTCAAAGAAAAAAAAAAGCTGAGTTTTGAGTATAGTCCATTCACGGTTGCTTTACGCTTTTTGAATCAAACATTTGAGAAATCACCTAACGTATAACGTGTTTTGTTGCTTTCCTAAATATGTCATGTATCACAAACGTTTTATCATTGTGTTAACATAAATTTACCTTATTAAAGCTTAGATTAAACTTTTTCTTTTATTTTATCAATAAATTCCAATATTTCATTTCCAAATAAAATGCATTAAAATAGAGAAAAAATAGGTATGTTGGTAATGCATAGTAATAAATAGTTCTAATACAACATATTATTACATTGAGTGCGCACGAATGCGGTGCGTTGTCCCTTTGTTGTAACTTCCTGGATTCGGTTAAGCTTTGTTTGCACGAGGCGGAGGAATGTCCTGAAAGTATAATTTCAGGAGGGCTTCAGAAAAGTTGGACGTAACCGAGAGTAGACTATAAACAGCGGCCAGCTGAGATTTGTCTACAGTATACAGTTGGTAGGTACACAGAGAATAAATGGCGTAGTGGGTTCCTTTATTGTTGGTGTACCTAGTCGCTGATTGGTTGCACGAGGCTCTGGGAACGGGAATAGTGTCTGATTGGCTATTACGTGCTACGAAATGTTTCCTATTGGTTGGAATGCCGGCTGGCAAGTAGGTTATCAGGCGCAGAGTTTACTGGCTGGCGCCGCAATTTTGTTGACATGTGCGAATGGACTTCACGGTGTAAGTTGCTATTTCCCTTCTGTATTATTAAATATTATGGGGTCAAATGCAAATATTTTGAATCTAAAAAGTTTCTTAATGAAGTCGACAATTCTCATATCCCTCTATTTGGAAATTGTCTAAAATCATGTTATCCACTCTCTCCCGGCCCAAAGTATGGATACGCATTTAAAACCAATTGTAACATAATATTTACTTGCTATATGATCAATTTTCTAACCACGCAGGACTTTCTATCAGTCGATGTTATATATATTAAGGATAAAACGTATTAGTACCAAACTTGCAAAAAAAAAAGTTTCACTTTAAGAAAGGTTTATTCCTAGGGTGGTTGATGCTTGGTCACAATACGTGCTGGTGTTTTCTTAAAGCTGTACCGAATCGTTTCCTGGTTTGACATAAGCCCGTGATTCTCTCTTCCACCGCTGACGTCACGCGTGGTTCGCGCCTCGCTTCTTGCACGGGAATAGTCGCACCACATCGTCTGTAATGTGGTTAGTGGTTCATGGGGTGTGAACCGCGAATGCACAAGCATAAGCACGCCCCAGTACGGCTCACGCACAAGCTGTTACTATCAAGTTCCTGGCGTTACAGAAAAACTGAAAAAATCAGTGACTTCATTGTAGTACCAGCTTAAGTTTCACATATAAACTCAGACACACGCGAAACTCTTTGTTCTGTGTATTATATTCAGTTAGCTGTACAACGGAAAGCGTACAGTTCAGTGTATAGTCGATGCTCGAAATTGAATAAGCACTTCCGAAATTAAATTTAAGAAAATCTCTATTCGTAACTATACGTGCATTTACCTCTTAACATTCAAATTGATCTCTCACTTCAGCTGTTGCAAAATAAGCGACTTTTGTTACGTAAAGTATTTATTAACACTTAGTAATAACATACACAATGGAGCCAATGGGAGGAATACACGTTGCTCTACTGCACAAGCAGTAACCAGTTGTAAATTCCGGCGTATTAGCAGCTGTAGTTATCCCCACAACAGTCTTGGTATGTTACCCACGGAAACCTACGTCCGTACTGGTACTAGTTTCTGACCGTGAGTCGCTCCCGTCTTATTTTCACGTATACCACAGCACGCCGTAAATAAACTAGTGCTCTGACTGAAGGAAACAAAGCAACGCTGGCGGTGAGTTGGGAAAATCAATTCCAATTCTAACGCCCAACAAGCAGGGACGAGGAAATTTTCGCGGAATTCATTTGACGAGAAGCTAGACTTCAAACTAACGCATATTTCTGTTATGTTTGCAACGGGTTCCAAGTTTATCAGACCCGCTTAGTTGAGCTCTGAGGAAATAAGAAAATTGCAAAGAAGCAATGACCGAACTCTGGGGCACAGGGTCTTAGGTAAAAACTAATACTCGCTGGGGCAATAGCCATTGAACAAATGGCTCACACTTGAAAATACACATGACAGTGGAAACAAATCTGCAAATCGTGGAACTCACAACATTTTTATGTCCTTGCCTATAAGTGTTATGGTTAGGGCCACCTGTTTTCCGCAAAAAGATTTCAAGACTACTTGTACTCCTAAACACTAGAGCTCAGACCGAATTTCGTGATTGGATGTTTTTAACTATCATGCATTGCAGGTGTCTACCCGCGAATCACGGACACTCAGTGTCGTAGTTAGCTAATTCTGATTGGCCCAGTCATGTGAGGAACTAGGAACTGTCTCCCTACAAAGACACGTGGCTAATAAGGAAAGGAAAACTGCACGTATGTCATTGGATCCTTAGTCACTAGGTCAATGTAAACAGATAATTCTGCATACGACAGCGTAAATATACATACTAGGTTGAAAATAAGAGCAAAACTGGGCATTATAAACAGCTCAATTAACTTCAATAAAAAAAAAACTAAATGGTCTGATGCAAACGTACTCTGTTATTGGTTGCGCGAAGCCCTATAAATAATTGTTGTGTGTGTGTGTGTGGTTAGACCATTTCTGTGCAAGCTTCTTAATAGGCACTAAAGTTAATGTTTAGTTTGATTGTTAGTCATGGTAGCCTTGAAGCAATCAACATAGTAGTAGGTTGCGTGGCGTCCCCTGAACGCTGGAATGACCTTTTATAGTGATCCAATCATGAAAGTGGAGTAGAGCTAAAACTGCTTTGGAATACACTTGGCTAGAAGAAATATTTTCGCCAAAATCATGCTTTGCTATATTTTGGATTTGTTACGGTCTGGTAAGCTGGTAAGCTGGTCAAGATGATGCATACGTACGAATGTTCAACCATCTTGCTGGCAAGCGAGGAAATAGTGCTGACAAGTAAGGATATATATATATATATATATTTCTGGCAAGTCAGGCCATATTGCTAGCAAATGAGGATATTCTGGAAAGTAAGGCTATGTCGCTGGCAATTAAGGCTACATATAGTAGTGAGAAGTAGGGCTGCATTGCTGGAAAGTAATGTTATGTAACTGACAAGTCAAGTTGTATTGCTAACAAGTGAGGTTATGTTGCTGGTAATTCATGCCATATTGCTAGCAAGTAAGGGGCTCTGTTGCTGGCAGGTGATGCTATGTTGCTGACAAGTCAAGCCATATTGCTGGTAAATGAGGCTATGTTACTGACAAGTGAGGCTACGTTGGTGGCATGGCAGACTATACTGCTAGCAAGTAAGTCTATTTTGCTGGCAAGTTATGCAATATTGCTGGAAAGTAAGGCATTGTTTCGGGAAAGCGAGGCTGTATTGTTGGCATGTGAAGCTGAGCTGCTGGAAAATTAGGCCACGCAGTTGACAAGTGAGGCTGTAGTGTTGGCAAGGTGAGGCTGTGGTGTTGGCAAGGTGAGGCTGTTTTGCTGGCAAGTGAGGCCACGTTGCTGGCAAGTAGCCCGTGTTGCTGGCGTGTGACACTGTAGTTGGCTGGCCACGTGTCAGTTCCGCCAGAGCAGCACTGGCTGTTGCTGGCGGCGACATGGCGGACGAGGCCGCTAATTGCCGGGTAAGGGAGGTCAGGGCCCGCCATTGTCTTACGGAATGCTGCACGCCTCGAAGAAACAAATCACGGCCACCATCCATCTGCCTCGTTGGCTGGGTCGTGCCGCCGTTAATTGTCGCCAGCGACGGTCCGCCCTCCGTCCGCGACCTCTATACACGAGCAAGCGCCGAGGCTGCTTACTTGCTTTCCGCAGGTGTTTGCAACGCAAAAGTTACGGGAACACTACCGTTGTGATACACAACAGGCCACTCACAGTCCTGTGTATACTCGAGTAGAGGTGCCTTATTAAGACACTACTGCCTCAGTTAAAATCCATTCGGCTGTTCGACACCGACGCAGAACGGGCAATTACAGGGAAGCGACATGGCATGGCAGTGGCATTGACGCAAACGTCTTAATAGCTGATTGTAACGTTGTTGTTAAGCCTGTGTATACTTATGCATTGTGTGACTTTGCTGCATGCAACTAACAACTCGACTGCTATATACTATTTATTCAAAGATTTTTATGGAGGGTCTGATGAACTGTGGCCCGATGAAACATTCTAAACTAACATTGTACGTTTTGAAGCCAAGCTTGTAATTTCATTACAAGGCTGAGTAGCAAGCAGAGCCTCGGATACTTCGCGAATTCTCTCGGTGGTAGGGTAGATGTATAAAATTTTTTGTTTCGCTTTAGCTTTATGGTTAGAGCGCAGTTCTTTCTACACGGCTTGTGTAAATGTGAGCCAGCAACAAACAGAAAGCAACAGTGCGACTGAATCATGAGCAGTTTTGCACAAATCTTCACACTGTGGTAGTAGAAAACAGACAAACGACTTTTCGGGTCTCTAAGCAGTCACCTAGCCATCAGTATGAGGATGGGTACGCTCACGTAGGAATGCACATATCGCGCCATTTCACTTCTGCGCCAGCGGTTGTACGGAGTGGGGATGAAAAAGGCCCATTGGGAAAACTATCGAAACTTCAGTCGATCAGGATCGAAACACGATATCCCGATCATTAGTCGGGTGGGCCTATGCTACTGCGCAACCAGAGACTCTCGGTGTCTTGTTTTGGTATACGGGCTGGACGTTTATTCTCTCTGTTTGTTCATTCGCTACTGCCGGGGTGAGCAGCCAGTTCCCCTGTGAGTTAGCAGGGTATTCTGTTCTCGTTTCCTTGTAGGTTTGTCGCTGTCACAGAGTCATCCAGGACGTGTCGATTAAATGGTGACTGTACAATTCCGCGTTTCAGCGACATGCACTACACAGTTAGCTGTATATTGTCCATTTACGGTCACTACTAACTTTCTGAAGCCCTGCTAAAATTATTCTTCAAGTATATTCCTCCGCCTCATACAAACAAAGTTAATCCGAATCTACAAAATTACACCAAAGTGACAGCGCACCGCATTCGTGCGCACTCAGTATAAAAAATTTTGCATCAGAACTATTTCTTACTAGGTATTGCCAACACACACATTTTCTCACTGTTTCAATTATATTGGTTATAAATGCGGAATGTTATAATTTATAAATAAAATATTAATAAAAGTTCGATTTAATAAAAAGGAAGGTATTTTTATGTTAATAAAGTATAAAACGCTGGTGATACATGGTATATTTAGGACACAAGTAAGCACATCATGCATGGGATAGTTTTTCAAAAATGTAATTTAAAAAGTGTAAACAAACCGTGAATAGACCATACTATAATTAATTTGCTGACTTGAGTCATTTTCGGCTCAGATTTCTTCATGGCGTGTCTTTTAAACTGCCACCCTTCTGTGAAAATAACACAAATCATAGATATAGTGGTATTATACCGAGTATATTTACTGCCAACATACTTTTCAAAACACCGTGTCTTCTTACTTGTAGTTTGTAACATGTGGTTATGAATTTTTGTCGGTGCTAAGCCCTTTATACTCGAATCACAAGCGTTTAGTTTCACTGTAGCAGAACTCCCTTGGGCTTGGTCGAATGAGAATATAGCTTCACGTAGAGACAATAGCGTTAACTTTAGAGCAAAAGTTTACCCAAGCATACGAACTGTAAGTTCTTAACTTTCTTCGAGACGATCAGACAAATCGATGGCGAGGCAAGCCATTCCGTACCAATATAGAAGCGTCCCCCATTTATTTCCACCAGTTACAGTCCGTCGCTGTGCCTTCGGGCATTCGTTGCCGAACTGAGGCTTTTTGTTTTTTCTTCTTCTCTTTTGGGAAGCGGGGCTCCCCCGTCGTGGGACGTCTTCCCCGGTACGAATCGGGGAGACGTCGTAGTTCTCGTTATTCTCTTGCATCCCTGGCGGTGACGTCAATCGGCGGGAGGGGGTTCGATCTGATCCAGTCTCCTCCCAAATCCCACTCCGGCAGGCAGCGCCAGGACAATAAATAACAATCACTGCAGGCCTCACAGTAAATCCGCTCGAAGCCCTCTTCTCCGCGCGTTAGTTGAGATGGTTTATCGCCTGCGAACGCGAGCACCTGTTTTTGGCACCTTCAGCGCCAAGAAGAAAAAAGTTCCGGCTGAACTCACCGAAATCTTCTACGCCATTGTTTTAGAGCAACCGGTTTCCCGTGAAATAATAAGAGCGTGGAATCACGGACTCTGAATCTGAATCAACGATTTCAATAACTGAATATTCAGTTAATGATATTTTACCTACTAGCGAATCAGCGGAATGCACTGAAGTTTCACTGACAGGCCAGTGCAGTTCACTTGGAAACAGTAGAATTCACTGTTTTAGCAGCGTGTACCAGCAACTAAAATGATCGGTAACATTTTGAAATTCGCGAGATCAATGACCACCAGGTAGACTCCACGATCTTATATGCAATCGTGCGTATATAAATTGCCCATTGGTTGCTTGCTGCCACAGTGGAGGGCGGTGATTGGGCGTGCATTTGGTTGTATGTATCTCATAGGCCCAGGGTTCCCCATGTAGTGTCAACTAACGTGTGTACTAATAACAAAGGTGGCACAAGAGTAAGAGTTTTCTAATTCTAGTTTGTCCCAAAATTAATCCGCGGATTTTTCAGGTCTCTACATTTTAGTAATTAAAGTGAAGCAGTTTAAATAGATCTGCAGCCAGATTAGCTTATTTGGAGCCGTTTTTAACTGTTCAGGTTTTAGAGTGCTGATAGTGATGGATCTAGGAACCCAAGGAGTTATTTACTTGAGGTGTGGTTCAATGTTCATCATGTTCAAACCACATGCTTACAAGTATGCATTAAGTTTAATGTTACATATAAATAGGGACAACTGATTTTTGCGAAAAGAACTTCTGCTAAGTATTTCTCAGCACTTTGGCCAAGTTACACTTTCGGGATGGATGTATTTTATTACTGTGCTTTACAACTGTCTTGTAGCGAACCACAGACATTCAGTACCGGGGAAGCATAACACTGACTGGCCTACTTAAATACCAAAACATCTTCTCTCAAAGACACGCTGCCAGTACACACTGTAATCGAAACAGTCAAAACTGCTCCAAATAAGCTAATTTGAATGCAGATCTGTTGAAACTGCTCCACTTGAGTCAGTTAAACAATACTGATAATTTCAGTTACTGGTTTCACTGTTTAAACAATGATTTCTACTCATTCCTGGTGAATTATACTGACATGACAGTAAACTTCAGTGTTTTATACTGCTTCTCCAGGAGATAACAGATTATTTACCGAATATTCAGTAAAATAATTATATTAATTGAAATCAATGATTCAGATTAAGAGTGTAACCAAAGAAAAATATTGTAGTTGTGCTCTCGCGATGTTGAAATATAGTGTGAGTAAAACTCTGTTCACGAAAATAGTCTGTCACTAAATATAAATATGTCAGTACTTAGTGTGTATGCTTTCAAGAGGAAATACTTTTTAAAATTCCCCGATACTCTCAAAAGAGCACGCATTAATACTGCATTATTACCAATATATATAATTTCCAGAATAATTTAATTTTATCTGGTGTAAAGGGGAGGGGGTGCTATCATTCTGATTGGCTCCTGCACAGTGCAAACACTCAGCTGCTGTTTGCACTGCCGTCTATGGAATGTTAATCTCCAGTCGCTGAATGGTTAACCATGCTCCACCATTTTGATGGCACAAGTCGGCGACGTTCGCGATACATGGTGCTGTTTCGCTTTAGATATTATTTGACTGGGTGGTTTCCAAAATCCCGACGTAGACACTGCAAATTTTTTCTGTGGTTTGACGAGTTGCGGTGGAATAAAGTTTAGTCCCCTGGCCCCTCTTAACACGGCGAACGGGATTCTATTCTCGTCGGGGCCAAACCAATATCATCGCGTACGGGAAACGTGGCGGACGTTGCAGTTGACCGGTGGGGTTTCTCGGGATACTCCCGTTCCTCCCTCGCCATTTCATCCAGTCACTTCCACCTTCACCTCACTTCATTCACATCTGTGCAAATTGCCTCAGCTGCTAAGCGCAGCAGAAATATCTTTATTCTTTTTTTTACTGGCCGCTGTGCCCAAGAAAAGCATGGCAGTGCCACTCATAGGTAGTGTGACGTGCATGCGAATAGCCGAATGCCGAATAGAAATTACTAGTACTCAAAATCGCTGTACACGAAATATGTTACTTTAAAAATTATGTAGAGCTTGCGAAAAATAAAACTATTGGTATCTGTTCGTAAATTTATTATATATTGCACATGAACGCTATTCTTTTCTGGCTGGTAATGCTTCGGAAAATATCCGATAGATCGCGCGCACAACGTGTCAGAGCGAGGCCTGAGCCACTTGCTTTGCTCAATAGATCGCGTCTTTTTAAAGTTGACTGTTCTGCTATTATTAGCTCGGAACGACACGAATTTGAAATATATTTTGTCAAATTATTAGAAAAAAATAATTCCACAATATTATGCAATATTTATGTATTATTTTGGAATTAATATGATATGGATCGTTTTAATGTGGCTTTCATTTCGAACACCTATACATTTCTACTTTATAGCACGAAGTTTAGTTTCTAACACTATAAACTGTTGTTTTATGACCACGTAAAATAAAATATATTAATTAATCTAGGAACTCATAAGCTTATCGCGTATGTTCTGTTTGTCTAATGTGCGTCAGCAGTGCACTCAGAATAGCCAACGTAATATTAACTTTTGTTCGTTCGTGCATCAGCTGATAAAGGATTTTGTAAATGGCACTTTGTTTGTTTCATATACATCAAATTGCCCCTCACTGACTGTCAGAATCTGGCCAACTTATATGAGACAGAGAATACCATAGGGATATGGTGTTTGCCTGCGACTGCTGCGTCATTTTTAAGGTAATACCTTTCTGGTTACTTGTCACGCACCCTGCGTGCGAGTTACGCGTTTCTAATGTAGTATATAGACTTACATATTAATTTCCCGCCACATATATTTCGGTGCTGTTTAGCGCATAAGTGAAATGTACAGGCACCGTTGAATGTGACGCTGCTGAATGTGTACAAATTAATGCAGAGAGGTACACTGAACACTAACTGACTTTGTGGCGGTGACAGTATACATCTAAAACGCAAGAAGTAAATGTTAGCGTCAAATAAGCCTTGAGTAAATAAGAGCACAGAGAACTGGAACGTTCTGTGCAGCATGTTGGAAAATTTAAGTAGTATAAATTGTTCTATATTTTAAATGGACTCAAATTTTTAACATAGTGCAGTAAATTTGAATTAATCAGAGTGGCCAGGTATATATAATTTATCTTTATGGTGGATAGCGATGGTGTTATATATTTGCGTTGTATTTTCTATAATTAAAGACTGTGAGTAGAACCAGTTATTCAGAAGGTAGTCAAAGAGATAAATTTCCCCAAGGTTGTCATTTTGGTCTGGTTATACTGAATATGTTAAATATGTTGTATATATATATTTTATATGTATATATCTTGGTATTTAATCAAGCTCAGAGGCAAATTATTGTTGGATGTGCGATTTCACCCTTAGGGTAGATATTTTTTAAAGGAGTCCTAGTCACTGTAGTTAAATTTACATTTTACTGGACATCTTAAAATGTTTAAGCATATGGCTTTGGTATATGCGAAATTAATTCTGATTGGGAATAGTGTGATATTATATTGTATGTCTGGTGAGTATGCGATTAGTGTCGCAGAGACGCAGCTGTTTAGTAAGTTCTTTCTCGTTTTGTTATTTAAACCATTCAGTTTCTACTACAAACCACGCCTCTGTCTCGCAAAAAAAAAAAAAAAAANATGGGTCAATAGGCACACCCAAAATTCGCGGAAAGATTTCCCGGCCAGTTATATTTCATAACACTGTAGCTCCACTTTTGTTTGGATGATCTAGCTGTTACATGTCTCAGGTGTCTGCCAGCGAATCACAGGCGTGCAGTATCGGAGTAACCCAATTATCATTGGCCAGTCAAGTAAGAAAATGCCTCGTGAAGAAAACTGCCCATAGAGTATTGAAATATAACACGCAGGGAAATATTTTCGCGAAATTCGGCTGTCCCTACTTATAGAACTCGGTTGATGCAACAAAGAATTTTCGTCATTGGTTTCCGAATATAATAGTTGCCACCTGCAAAGAAAGAAGCCACTCAGACATTAATGTTTTTTGTGAAGTAATATAAAGCAAAAAATCACTAGACCTGACGAATTGTAGACACGCAAAATATCACCGGGTTCATCTAGCTACTGATCACTAGATACAATAGAAAATAAGCTGCCAGATATTATTGAAAACAATATAGATTCTTGCTACTATGATGAATGGACGATAACAGTTCAGACACTGCCTAGCTGTTTCCGGAGTAATCACAAACGTACTATATATAAAAGCAGCAGAATTCTCATCAGCTCAGTAAAATCGAAAGATAACTTCTCACTGAAACGACTGTGAACGACGAAAGTAAAACCTCAGAAACGTGCGGTGCATTGAAACTTAACAAGCGGTCAGTTTTTCTATTGCGCCACACATCCGACGGCATACCAAAGAAAATTTAAGTACGCGCAAAGATGAAAATACTGAGTCAGCATCAAATTTCGAACACATGCGGCCACCTATTTTAAATAAATATATGACTAAATGTTGAAAAAAAAAATTCAGTTCTATGTCGCACGTTGATGCAGTGTGCTAAAGAAGGCGGTAGCTTTTGATTACAATCGGTGCCGAACGAAATCTATATTCGGTTTTTTTTTTGCATAGGCATCTAATTGGCTTTAGGCTTTCTCCCTGAACACGCGATTTTTCACTTTCTTTCTTGCTTATTTTGTTGTCCCATTAGCTTGTTGTTTAATTAACTATTTCTGCTACCAGGTTACCTGGAAGGTGAGAGTGGTCGCAGATGATCCTGCCTACATCTTTGAGTACCCTAGCAGCCTGGAGGTAGCAAATATAGATAAGTACACAAAAACGAAATGGCATGGCGAGTGAACAGATCTGGGAGGCTCCTAATATCGAGGTCTTGAGAGCCGATGTGGGTGAAGCAAGGCGAGTATGGAGCAGCGCCGGAATATAAAAGGGTGAGGGGAAACGGGAGATCCCCTAGAAAACCCGCAGACCAGCGGCATGCAAAAATCGGGGAGAAACCCCACCGGGTTCGTTTAAGTCAGGTGTCCAATCAACCGCGGCCCCACGGTTGATTGGGCACTTCGAAAATCCTCCTAGATAACCATTTTCCAAACTTCACAATACATCAGATTAATTAGCGTTACTATTGAGGCAGATAGGTTTTATTTGCGCGTCATTCAAGTGAAACTGTAAAATTGTTAGCAAACACAATTTTTTTTTAATGCTTATTCTCTCTTTTATGTGCGCGAAACAAACAGAACATAAGTTTAAGTTACTGTCGACATTAACGAGTATCTTATAAGTTTACCATTGGTACTGGGACTGCCGGAGGTTCACAGAACTCCAAGTATAACTCCCACCACAAACTGTATCAATTTTGGACCACGAAAAATATATTTTCTGATCGCAGCGAATGCCAAGCGGACTATCTCGACATGGTCTATACTCGGGGAAAAAAAAGAGCTGAGAGTGCAGCTTTCTAAAAAACAAAATATCACGACCGACTGGAACGCCTGTATTGACCAGCGAGTTTCCCGGGCAGCCGTAAACAAGTGATATCCATGGAACTTCCAGCGGAGGAAGGAATTACTTTCGCGACGGTGCTTGATCATTCCGACCACGCGCAGGGCGCGCCCAGCGAAGGAGGTTTCGCCGAGGTAGGAGGCAGAAGTCCTGGCGGACGGAGGGAGTTGGAATACGAACAGAAAACCGCACACGGAGACACCCACCGGCGTTTGTCAGCGGCAGGTGGAGCTGGAAACTAATTCCAGCTAAGGTGCTCGTGTGTTTACCCTCGGCAAGCGCCAGCCTCCGGGAACTGCGGTGTTACCAGCACTCCGAGAATTACATCCAAAGTAGAGTTTGTAGAGGCCCCATTCGACTGCGGACTGCCTTGTAGTCCCGAGCATTGCATTTCCGCAGGCCTATGCGGCACGGTGGTCAGCGTGTGTGATATTATGCAGAACTGAAACGCACAACACAGAAAATAAACACAGACCACTCGTCAAATCTGCTTCTGTTGGCATATCGACGAGTTTGTATGGTGGTCGTGATAAGTCACAATGGAGAAACTCATAAATGATTTCCGGACGTGACTCCAAGTACGTCTAAGAAAACCATGAAAATGAAGGATCTTGGTATTACATTCTAACAATACATGGGCCCATAAACGCAGACTTTGTGACTGTTAAATACTACAAGCGTCTAGGTAGCCGCCAACTTTGTACTTGAACAACATTTGTATAGTGTTAGATATTTTTACAGAATATACTCAACGTGTATATAAACTGTTTTTTAATTAAAATAATTAACATAATTCTTCAGTCCTAATGCAACTTTCACAATTTCGCACACTTCAAACATCGTACTGAAGTCCTAAAACATGAGCAACCACAATTTTTCAAATATAATATTGTACGTCTGTGATTAGTTTGAAAACAGCTAAGTAGTGTCAGAATGATCATAATATTCATTCATGACAGTAGCAAGAACCTTAGGTTTTTTTGAAGCGTTATCAGATTTTTTTTTTTTTTTTTTTTTTACATTGTCTCTGGTCATGCATGATAATGTAAAACTACCGTCGGCACCAATAGAATATTTCGCTACTTTCGAAAAATGGCAATTATTTCCAAGGACTTGCAAAGTTGCTACCGAGTTGTTTTTGTTTTGCAAATCTTTTGAGTTCGTTCCACTTTAAAAAGAGAACGGTAAGGAAGAGTGAAAAGGAGGGAAATCCAATTACACCGGAATTATCGCCACCTTGTTTCCTGAATCAGCGCTGTTGCAATTAACGCAGGCAAATTCAATATAAGCAATCTCGTATCTCATCGTCAACCCAGAGTGCTTACAGTTACAAGCGACGAAAACACGCCAGACCTGATGGGCAAACAAATTCCATACTCTTTACTGGAAATTTTATTAGCATTATACTTGTTCTAGAAAATTATGAATAGGATTCTGCGAGGAGGATGAGAAACGCAAATTAACCGCAATAAGATTTTTTTTTTGTTTTTTTCATCCATTTCTCTAGAAGAGTGCACAAATTCATTAATTAATTGAAAGGAAGGAGATCTCATAATCCGTTATGAGAAAACAATGACATCGCTTTGAGAAGCCTTTTAAAATGGAAACCTGTTTTAAACTCTTCAAACCAAATCTTTAGTCCCCGGGGTGGAATGGAAAGTTAGAAGCAGAAAAAAAGTAATTACCAAACACCATCCGGAAAAGTCTAAAGATCTATGGAACTACAGACGACCAAATGAAGTGATGAGGTCATCCTAATTCTTTGAAATCAGAATTTTTAATTTATCATGTTAACATGTGTAGGGTATGGTCAGTGTTCAAGGACTATTGCAGAGGAAGCGTGATTACGTCATCAACTGAATATAACAAGAATACAGGCAGGATCTTATTCACGAAGTTTATTACAATGTAACTGAATCCTTCGGAGTGCAGGAACCTCGAACTGCCGAACCTTAGGTTGGTAGACATGTGACTAAGCCGACTCAGCTATCGAGATTAAGCGTAGTCTGAACGTTTGAATGAGGTATATGAATATTACCGATACTTACAAATAATTACTCGAGAAAGAAGACATCAGAAGAATATATTTCTCGAGATAAAGCGCCTTGTCTTTTAAAAGAAACTGGACCGGAATCAGTTAAATATTTATTCGTACAGACTAGGTAAATCGATACTGTTTCGAATCTTCTTAGAGATGTTGGCGATCGAGTGGCTGTAAGACATCAGGCCGACATAATTTCTGTGATATCCAACCCTTATAATATTAAATACATTTGCCCATTGTCTTTATCGTGAATTCTAACAATCTGTCTCAAAAAGACGTCATATCATTACCAGATAATTAATTCTCTTTGAGCCTACTTCTGACATTAGCCGACAGTACTGGTATCGGGCCAACAAGTAGTCGACAGTTTACCTACAGGTTGTGTTTGCTGGGATCTTACATGCCAACAAATATACACTTTTGTTCGCCATTTTGTAAGATAGTACAACACGAAAACATGAGTTTCTATATCATATCTCGGGAAACAATTAAGCAATTCCTACCAAATTTGACAGACAAATAGTTATACGGCAGATAGTGTAAATTAGTGTGTTTTTAATATGTATGTCAGACACTAATATAGAAAATGGAGGCCATGAAGCCATTTTAGGATAGTATGCTGTATCGTCGAAATCATGTAGTCAATTCCAACTTCCCTTTGTATGCAGGCATTATATAAAACAATGTAGGTTAGTCTTCACAGTCTTACGTACAATCAACGAAATATCAACTGCTCATTGTATGCTTGCTGTGACTTTGCAAGGCGATATTTGGGCTTGCATTTTGTTGTATGTTTATTATTGGTTCAGGAATCTCCAGTTGGAGTCAAATGACGCGTGGTCCAATTGCAAAAGTAATGTAAACGTATGAGAGTTTGAATTCCACCTTGCCCCGAAATAAATGCCCGACTTTTTCCGGTCTATATAAACTCGCACTTTGCAGTTCCCTAGTTACTGTCTTTCCTCGGTCTGTGTGTGAACAAGTCTCTTCGCTTGCATACACCGTACGAAAATTTTTAGTAAACTACCAATGTAATATTTGGGGATAGTGCCATATACAGGATGCAAATAAATATATGAACGTTCAGCGTTTCTGCTAACAAAGTGGGGAACTTCTTTACGTATTTAGAGCCGCAGTGGTGTAGTTGTTAGACTACTCGCCCCCATTTAGGCAAATCGGGTTCGATTGCCGATATGATCACTCCCAGATTTTTTCATTTGGGAATCGTGCTGGACGATGCCACGGGTTTTCTCGGGGATCTCCCGTTTCCACCGACCTTTCATTCCGGCGCCGATCTATATTCACCTCGCTTCACCCTCATCGGTTCTCAAGACTTCAATGTTAAGAGCCGCCCAAATATCCTCACGTCCTCCACCCTCCCCACCCAACGTATTTGACTCTTTCCTGTGCAAAAGTAGGAACAATACCACGGATTAAAGCGAAACAAAAAAAAAAATCCTACACTTTCTTTATCATTATACCACTGACGTGGTAAGTTTGCGAATAATTTATTAAAATGTAGCGATCTTCTGGGAAGTTTCCTGGGAGAAAAGGAATGTCCGGGGATTTCGGCCGCACAGTTAAATTAACGTGGGCTGACGTGGACTTAGTCGCGTAACGCAAGAGGGTGAAAGGGGAAGGAGGGTCGAACACCTACTCGGAATTGTCACAGCTGAATTGCCGTGACGGCAGGTATTGACCAGTTCTAACACAACGCCTTCCCTTTCCCCCCACCCCATACATGCTTGCTGTGACGGATGAAATATTCAGAGGCCTACGTCAAGACAGTTTTATAGCCCCGCCCCTAACGACGCTTGCCTGCAGACACCCACGTCACCCGCCTGCCTCGAGCTATTCAGTTGCCTTTTTGGTGCCAGAAAGCCGCAAGGGCGACACTGGCTTGCGCGCCAAGCCTCCAATCGCCTCTACGCGCAAGGGTTGAGTTGAGAGATTAGGGCGGCTCTTAACAAACAAGGTCTTGAGAGCCGATATGAGGGTGGAATTGAGGTCAGAATGGAGCAGCACCGGAATGCAAGGGCGGAAGATCCCCGAGAAAATTGGCCGAACAACGGCATCGTCTGGAACGATTCCTACTTGTAGTCCCCCCGGCCGGGGATTGAACCTGGTTCGCCTAGGTGGGAGGCGAGAAGTCGAACCGCTCAGCCACCGCGGTCCCCAACGCGCAAGGCGCCGAACTGGCTAGCAGACTTCCCGTCTGCATGGAACAGTCAAGAAACTTCAACCTTAACATTGCATCCGAAACATATTATACGTTATAAAAAAAAGTAAATAAAATTGTTAATTTGCACATCACGCAGTACCGTTATAAGTCAGAAAATATACTTGTTTACGAAAAAAAAATCCCGGAAAAATACATGTTTGGAAATTTCGCGAACTCACGCGCACCAGACTAAGCTTCTAGCGATTGTAAATTTGCACTGTTTTTTTGTGACTGGACCCCGTCGTCTTTCAAATGTCCCGGAGGAAGGTAAGACAGAAGTAAATGCTTGAAAACACAAGCGCGACCAAATAACGTACATCTCAGCCAATACGAATAAAATGCTTCTTCCCATTGAGGATTTTATTTTAGGACGAGATAGCACATAGACGCGCAGGGTTTGAAGATGTGGCGTTTTGTCGCCATCTGAGGTACTTCAGGTCATTGTATGCGACGTCAAAATGGATGAAATCGCCGAGTAGTGATTTACCGCCGATTCGACTATAGTATTTGTGAAATATTTAGACACTTTACGATATAAGTATTTTTTCTTATGATGTGTGGGTTTGAATGCACCCCCCCCCCAATCCAACCCCGGTTTCGACAACTGAAGTTAAAAGGAAAAGGAAACAGTTTATTGGTATATACATGGATGAGTCATTTTAGTAGTATATCAGTGGTCATGTCCTTAATGGAATCATATCGAATGGAAACTGGTCGTTTTGTCTACCCCTTTCCCAAAGAGGATCTTAGACACAATTTCCACGCCGTAGTAGATTGTATTTTCAAGAAAATGAAAACTTTATTTCTTTTTAAAACTCCATGATATAAATATAACAAAGTGTTCATAAATATACATTTTCCGCATTAACGTAAAATATTCTTTATATTTGTTTCCTCGCAGGGGCTATTCGTGTTACAGAAAAACTTTTTTTTTTTTTTTTTTTTCTACTAGAGATGTCACAATTGGCCACTTTGTTACAAAGTTATTTTGAAACCCTGTAAGCACACGTTCTTTCAGTTGGGTTACTGTGTATCACGAGACACGCTTTGAAAGACTCTGAGTCAATAACAAACCCGCTAGAAAACTCGCGCGGAATATTATGATACTTGGCTTGGGGTAAAAACTCACTTCTCACTCGGGCAACAGCCAATGAATAAACATCCGAAGCTCGAGTAAACCGACGCCCTTTAAGTATAGTTTGATAGCACGACATTTTCTGCCCATAATCGTATATCAAAAATGTGATATCTAAATATAACTATTACGGAAAACATTATTCAACATACTCGTACAGTACGTAATTGTGGTATTATTTCTTTGAGTTACTATCTTACTACTATTTTCATGTATGTAAGCCTTTATGTGTATGTGTGTAACGTTATCGTCCAATCGTGTACTTAGTTTAGCAAACTAAACTGCTGACTGCACAAAGTAACAACGGCGAACAAATAAAATTACACATCTCAATTATCTAGTATGTCAATTTAAAAGCTCCATGGTTGGCACATTGATGATAATTATTTGAGAAAAAATATAACAATATATTACATAAAACTGTGAGTACATGTGTGCACTTTCTATCTGTTTTTTACTAGCAAGAGACCTTTTCCATACCCTACTAAGCTTTCTGAACCAATTAACTTATACTGTCCTAGGATAGTGCTCGCAGACTGCCAAGATAAATCAATTAAAGGCTTCTGTTCATCTGTACATTAAAGTACAAAGGTGATGAATTGTGAAAAATATTTAAACAGGTAATATGTTCGTGAAATATTTATGTCCCCTTAGGAATGATCCTGGAGTATTATCTCAACTGATAAGATAGGTACGAGTTTAATACTGAAGTCTTAAAATACTGAATATAATACCATGTGTAATAACATGCTCATAAAACACATTACTGAAATTGATGGATTAAGAGAGGTTCTTAGTGGTGCTACAGTGGCTGACGCGTAGTCGCACTCACTAGGTTTCGGAATATATCAGATTAGCTAAAAAAAATGTATTAATAAAATAGCACAAGTAATATACGTATGTCTTAATGTCGGTTTTAAAACAACAATACTGCCTAGAAAAGTTTCTCCTGTGGAAGAAATAGGTATAGTCACTTTCCAATGAGAAAATTCTGTGGATACAACGAAATTATTTCGTAAGGATCGTAAAATTATCTGTCACACAGTCACAAATTTCAAAAATGCTTATTATGCAGCCACTAATAATTCGTGGTCGCTTCAAAGCTAGATACCCTAAAATTACACATCATAACATGGCATTATGCATCTTTCATAACCCTGTAATTACTGGAGCTGAGTTTATATGTTCATTGGCTGCTTCTGTTCAGAACCTATTCTCCTGTTCCACTCGGTTACACGGAATGAAGCCACCCCAAGTATATTGCTACATGCAGCCGCCCCACGTCCTTTTACTTTCCCCTTCCCCCACCCCCCGGGAGGGGGGGGGGAAGCGCAGTGCTCCAAGAGCATCACCGGTAACCGGAGAGGCGTGCATAGAGTTATAAACAGGCCGCAGTGTAACACGGGTATAATAATGGTTTAAAATAGCTGTTTGATTAGTACTATATAAATATAAAATTAGTGTTGGTCAAACTGTAAATATAAGAATGTGGTAGGTAGTGTGTGAGGAGTGCCCGCCAAACACAAAAAGTATTGTTTGGAGATTGCTGTTTGGAAACGCTGTCTGTCTCCCCGATTAGATGTGCCCACTACATTTGTTTATAAAATTGTGCGCGGTGGCTTAGAATTGCGAACAGAAGGCAGATCGTGAGTGGAACTCTTTTGCGTTCAAACGACCACCAGTGGTGAGGACCGTCCGCATTCAAAGCGTTCTGCCCAGCCAATGAGAAGTCAGAGACTATAAAGGTATAGCCTTAATCAATATCATACAATTTATTAAAATTTGATCTTGAGATGTGCGAATCTTTTATTTACGTTTAGGATATAGGTGTATGCCAGACGTTGTGTAAGTTTTATGTGATTTGGTAAATAAATGCAGGATTTTGTTTGTGTGGGTGTCTGTAAAGAGACGCGGTAAATTGGAAGGTAGGAAAGGCCTGTCCTCTTACAGGCCGATGTTTTTCTTTGGAAAGCGTGGCAGTGAGATGGAATACCGATTTTACAAAGGGGGAATTGGTTGTAGGTTCGCGAGGCGTAAAGAGGCTCGGAGTCACCTGCTTGCCAGCTTCGAGTCTAAATAAACTGATTTGATAGGATTCAATCTAAACTGACTCCCGAGATTGGTTGATTGCGGAATCCGTTTTACTTTCGTGGGAGTGTTCGGCGCAGAGTAATAGAAGGAACGTTTACGAGAATTTGGTTGGAGCCCGTGTAGTAATACGAATTTAATTAGTGATTGAAATTACAGGCGCCTACACGAACAGAAGTACTTAAAGTACCTCATGTATGTAACAGTTTATTCACCCCTTTTAGTAATTGCAATGCGTACCCAAGAGCACGGTGACACGACCCAGTCCTCGGAAATGTCTTAGGTAGTCGCTACGTGAATTTTCTGGTAATCATCTCCTTACCCGCTTTTGCGAGACGCAAGGCGCAAAGAAACTTCTGGTACAGGCCAACTGAGCTATCTGTGTATAGATCCTGGAGTCTCGTACGGCCGTTAGCGCCAGGTGTGTGGTGGCATCGGAGCGACAAGCGACTACAGTGATCGGCGAGTGTAGTCTGCGAGCACCGGGAGAAGAGAGAGGCTGACCGGCTCGACTGTGGGGGGACGGGACTGGGTGCGTGGGTGGCAGACGTTTGGAATGGTGTTAATGTATGGCAATGGAAACGTTGGGTGTTTGTGTGTAAATAATAGGCGGGGATCAAGTGCCTGTATCTAGAAACAAGACGGTGATAAAAACTTTAATTACAATTAAGATTGACATAAATATTGCGCTCACTTATAGGAATATCAAGTGTTAACAGTAGATATAGGCAGTAAAAATGTTGTAAATAAGAGCTGTGTGTAATTTTATGTTATTTCAAATAAATTAAAAAATTCAATTTAGCTCTTTATTTTTATCAAGATCTCCGTCCCCCAAGAAAATATAATAATATTAAATGTTAATACCACTGGGTTTAATGAAATGCTGCAGGGAGTGATGGAGGAGCGAAGATCCACAAAGACAGGTACATATAACGTACACGGCCATGCATCCTAGTCTGTTAAGGTGAAATTATGAGATCTCTGTACATACGTTTAACACCACAAACCTTTGCAGAGTGTATTCTTAGAAAATATTGTGTACCAAACATGTATTCCGGTGTGTGATAGAAGTTTTAGAATAAAAGAGTTTCAGGTTTAAAAAAAAAATTAACTTTACTCTAAAATCACACATTAAAAATCTCCCCACGCTTAAACCTCTTCTATGACACGAAATTATTTGAGAGTAAATAAATTCTTTAGGTTTCATAATTGTGACCCCATTGTAATTAGTTCATTATGTGATTGATAATAGGGGTCTTATTCCGGCTTGAATTAGGAACTTGAAGACATAACTAGTAAGATATATACGTGAGTTATTTTTCCAGGTTGTGGGTGAGGCATGAAAAAAAAAATATGATTTGACACAATTAACATTACCGGTAGGTATGCCAGAAGATGAAAACCAAAATGGTTAGAATCCCTCGCTGTCCACCCTCCGAGCAACCACGCTCACTGTTTTCCTCTCTCAAGACTGACTGCTAGAAAATCTCGTCTTTGTTCGATCTCCCGGTGTTTTGACCTCCTCGTATCTTCCTCCACAGCTGGCATCTCTTCCAAGTTGCTCCACATAAGACAAAGTAGGTCACGTCGTGTTTCATTTCCCTCTGCCATTACTTCGGTCACAGTTACGAGGCGACTTCCGGGTCCCAGTATGCGTCGCAGAAAGTTATACGCTTCCCTTCCTCATCCGTGATGAGAGTTCTCGTTTCGCGATCCGTACGTTCAAGGACACCACTCATAAATAAGGACAGGGAAGAATTCGTGGGTTCATTACTCGTCACGCCAGGTTTAGCTGGGGTTTCCTTTGCACTTGAACCGCGGTTTGTTTTGAACTTCACGGATTAATTAAAAAAAAGTTGTACATCTACATCGAAAGAAGAGCGAAATCGTGTGCAACACAGTCAAGAAGAAATTGGTCTTTCTTACTGTGAGAGCAGCAAATAAATAAACGGCACCGCTTGACTGCACTGGGAGTTGAGAAGTACAGTAGGCAAGTACATGTAAAACCGAATCAGGGAATTTTTTCAAAATGCTGATAAGCGGGAAACGTGAATATTTCCCGTGTTCAGTAACTTCCAAATCTCTCCATATTCAATCCTCCGCTATAGCCTATTTGCGGTTTATTCACAGTTCTTGAAACAAACCTTTGAAAAATCCCCCCATGTATGACGTGTTTGTTTGTGTCCTAAATATACCATAAATCACAATCGTTTTATAGTCTACTAGTGTTAACATAAAAGTACCTCATTTTTCGTTAAATTGAACTTTTACTTATATCATATCTATAGACTATGCTATTTCAATATATTTCATTTATAATTAATGTGAATAAAACAGGGGAAAAAGAGGTATGTTGGTAATGCATAACAAGAAATAGTTCTTATGCAAAATATTATTACAGTGAGTGTGCATGAATGCAGTGCGTTGACTCTGGCGTAATTGTTCAGGCTGTTTAAGCTTTGTTTGCATGAGATGGAGGAATATCCTGGAAGTAGAACTTAAGCAGGGCTTCTGAAATTTTGGAAGTAGATGTGGATACACTATATTAATTGTTGTAAGTCGAGACGTTTTGGTCGGCACTTGTTATTGAGATCCTGGGATGATAATTAAATGAGGTGAAGATAGGGAAGTGCCGGAATTCAAACGCGAGAGAAACGGGAGTGCCCTGAGAAAACCCGCAGGCCACCGGTAACGTCCACCCATGTTCCCCACATGTGAAAATTCGGTCGACCCCGCCGGGGATCGAACCCAGTTAGCCTTGGCGGAAGGTGAAAGTCTGACCTCTACACAACCGCGGCCCCTATTTGTTTATTTGGCTACTTTCACAGTGAGCACAGAAAGTTTCCCCACACAATGCATAGAGTATTGAAACTAGACCGTGTATCGCGAATTACAACCGCACGGAACATATTGCTTTTTTTTTACCAGCAATGTTTCTAAATGCCGTTCGCCAGTCAGTGCTTCGAGACGACTGCAAGAAGGCGGGACACCCAATAGGCGATATTTTACAGCGTGCAGCAGAAAATCAGGCATAAGGCTTGTTAAGAGAACATCGTCCAGCCAATACACCAAAGAAACCACCACGCCAATTCGCGTCTCTAATTTGACGATTTTGCAGATCTTATTTCCTGCAACGTAGCGTGGGATTCGATGTTCGTTTCCTCACGGGTTTGCTACCAACACACACACAGTCAATTCGTTTCGTAATTCTGCAATAAAAACTTTAAAAACAATTGGCAACACGTTGTTACAATGCACTGCAAGAAACATATTGTAAATTTCAAAATGATAAGCTTGTTTAAACTTTTTAAGAACGTGTACAATTTTGAGTAAATGAGAATTTTATGTGAAACACAATAATCTTCGGCACACAGTCATGGCAGCAGATACCAACATTCTTCAAAGCTTGAATAGTAAAGCAAATGCGATACTTTTGGGACAAGGTACAGTCACTGCGCATTCAGTGACCCTCGGAATTGATGAATTTTCCAGAAAGGGTGACTGACCTACGTAATTTTGTCAGCTCTGAAGTAGGTAAAAAAGTTTTATCAATTATTCTTACACGTACGTGGTACTCTTGTATGTGAACGTGTACTTTGGATTTACGTGCTGTGAATTTTTGAGTGACACGAAGTTCTGCAATAATTCAAGGATTTCTCAGTGTTTTTTTTGGCAGAGATCTCTAGATGCCACAAACGTACCAGATGACCCAGTTTGCATATGAACCGTTGCAGTCTAGTACTCAATCAATGCAATAAAAATTCCATAAAATTGATTACAGTGTGAACAGTAGCTACTATTTTATGCATTCTACAGGCAATATTAGACTGTATAAGTTTTAAAGTTTCTCGAAATGCATTATTTTAAAACGACGCTCGCATGGCAGTCACCACAGCTTTATATTATCGCATGTAGTTATATCCCAAACAGAGTAACTTTGTCTTTTTTTCTACATTTCGCAATACATGGTTTAATCTCTACTTGACGTGGCGATCCGCCCACCGCGTACGGAAGCGGAAATAGAATCAGTTTGTAAACAGAAGCGATGCAGATTCACGACTGTGTTAATATAGGAGTATCTGTATCACTGATAGCTGATCGAGTCTCTGAAGAGGTCATTATACCTAACTGGTCACTTTCTGCTATGGAAGGTTTCCTATTTGTTCAACCAGTGCATGGCCGATTCGTCTACAGGCGCTGATTGGAGAATGGCGTTCCGTCTTACTGCTCGCAACTTTGACTATTTCCTGGATCGTGCGGTTGAAGTTCAGAAGACATGCAGCAGTTTTGCTTCCGTATATTTCGTTATTACTTAGTAATTACATGTCCTACTGAGTGGCCCTGTCGGTTATGTAAATTGATTCCCAAGATACCTCAACTAGTCACAAAACAACAGTCCAATAGTGTGCTAAAAAACTGGCCACACACTGCGGTAGCGGGTACTTAACAAACAACTGTGATTCTATTACACAGGACTGTAGCGTCTATCATACAGGTAACTACGAACCCACGAATTTTTTCCGTCCTTCCTCATGATAAAAGTGAGTGAGTGAGTGAATGAATAGATTTTGGCGGCTGAAAACATCGAGGTCATGAGAACCAACGAGGGTGAAGCGAGATGAGTATGGAGGAGTGTCAGATTGCAAGGGCGGGGAAACGGGAGATCCCCGAGAAAACCCGCTGACCATTGGCATCGTCCAGCACGATTCCCACATGTGAAAACCCGGGGGGTGACCCCGCCGGGAATCGAACCCGGTTCGCCTTGGTGGGCGGCAAGTAGTTTAAACACTACACCACCGCGGCCCCACTCATGATAAAAGCAATGTATTTGAATTAACTACAGAACATCTAGCCACAGGGAGGGGTCAAGTGGATATGATCAATCATGGGAAATGAAGACAACTAGGAGAAGTGTAAGAGTTCGTGGAATTGTGTCAGTGGATTCGTAAAAAAACAGGCAAAAGATAGGCAAGTGCACCGAAACTAAATTGCGTGATGGTTTCTCTGATACATTCTTGCTCGGACGCTAACAGGTTGTGCGAATGTTTAGAAACGTGCCTTGTGTTTGTTTGGATGTCTCACGCTTAGAGACCGTATCATTTCGAGTTGTAATTCAGTTCCGAAGTGGACGATATATATATATATATATATATATATATACACATACATGTCATTTTCACACGTGTCATTGGACATTCGCTCAACCCACACGTCTTATAGGACTCAGAGCCAAAAGTAAACACTCATGACTCTACGTGGTACCTTCATTCTGTGTGGCCGGTTGAAATAGAAGAATGCGTTCTGCCTGTGGCGCAGTCAGTGAAGATAGTGTGTAGAGGACTGTGGAGTCTACCATGGGGGTGTTATAACGCGAAATGACAGGGTCTCACTGTGATTCATGCTGTGTGCCGGATTCTATATTGGTCACACTGCCATCTGTCAAGTTGGTGTCCCGGACGCTGATTGGCCAACGATGTTTAACAATGTTACTGGTCTGTGCGTGTAGGTGGAGTTCACTGGCTTTGCTTCTCTTATATACAATTTGACGTAGTAAGGGCTGGAGTAATTATGCTGCCTAAGAACGGTCCAGCTTCACCGGCTCCGATGGCCTGTATAGAATTTCCGAACAGACATACCGAGCGAGGTGGCGCAGTGGGAACTCGCTGGACTCGCAATCGTGAGGACCCGGGTTCGATTACCGCTCCGGCCATTCTGATTTCGGTTTCCCATGGCGAATGCCAGAATGGGTCCTTAACAAAAGGCTATGGTCGACTCCTTCCCATTCCTTCCCCAATCCCTCTCCTCTGAGCAACTTGTCCCGTATCTAATGACCTCGTCGTCGACGAGGCGTTAAGCCCAACTACCTACCTAACAGACATGCAGCGACGTCTTGGGGAAGGGAGGGAGACTGCCGTGCGGTAGGAAGCGAGTACCGCAGATGCGGAATAAGCATCGTGACATCTGTTAGAGTGATGTCTATAGAGGCTGAAGTGCTCCAAAAAGCCGCGTCAATGAGAGACGGCCGGGCGACCTTGAGACAGCCGTGGTGCCAAGGCCCGCGATGTGGCTGACGATGCCGACGACGAACCAGAATGTGGGTCACTGCATCTCGGCGACCTCCACGGCTGGCATGCCCTTCCCAAGCCGCCGCCACGCCGCAGAACAGCAGCTCGCCGCACAAAGCAAACAAAATAACTTCACTTTAGTCCATCCGCAGTATCTTCGCACGTTTTGAATCAAATCTCTTAAAAAATCACCTCATATATGACGTGTTTGGTTGTTTCATAAATATGTCACGTATCAAAAACGTTTTTTACTTCCGTTAAAATAGAAATACCTTATTTATGGTAACATTTAACTTTTATTTATGTTATTTATAAATTATAATATTTCATTTGAATTTAATATTTATAATAACTAAGAGAAAATAGGTGTGCTGGTAACGCGCAGTAAGAAATAGTTCTCAGCTGAGTACGCACAGATGAGGTCCGTTCCCTTTAAAAAAAAATGTCTCGACTTGTTTTGCTTGAGTCAGAGAAATAGCCTTAAAGCAGAACTTAAGTAGGGCTCCAGTAAAGTTTGGCGTAACCATGAATAGACTACATATAGAATTTTGTTTATCTATAGTCCTACATACAACTATCCTATTGCTACACACGTAACCGTACACACGTGTAACGCTGTACAAATTTCATTACTGGCTGGCTGCAAGACGAATTAATTTTGCACCGTTCGAATGTTCTCTCGCATGTAACATGTTATACATACAAATGTATTAATTTGGGTAAATTGGAGGAAAAATAGTTTAGTATTCTTTGAATTAGTTTTTGATGGGTTGCAGTGTTCTTGTACGTTTCTGATGAAAAAGAGCAAAATTATGAAATTATATCCTATAGAATTTTGTTTTCAAAGACACGGAAATTTTCATACTAGCGCTTCCCGAGTTACACTTAAAACATTAACCCGTACACTCAAGCATTAATTTGAGAATTCAAGTGTAGAGTTACGTAATATTTTGGCGTGCGCTCTGATTGTGCCATGAATGCTTCATGCAGTTAGTCGAGTTGAGTCGAGTGGGTTTGGTCGACGCCTAACATCAAGACCTCGAGCAGGTGCAGATGAAGATGGAGCAGTGACAGAATGTAAGGGCGGGAAAACGGGATTGCCCCGTCGACCAACGGCAACGTCCGCTATGTTTCCCACGTTCGTAAATCTGAGTGACTCCATCGGGAGTTGAACCTGGTGTGGAGAATGTACTGTGTTATATTTGTTATCTTTAATTTTTCCAGATGTATGGGTGTTCAGCTATTAAAAGTAAATAGAGCTCAATTGGTATTTCGAGTTATTGAAGACATTATTTATTCCTGTTTGATTTCTCATTCCTCAGTTTGGCTAAAAGTATTCATAATTTTATCCAATCGTTTCAAGATCTTTTGTTTTAAGAACCCATTACGTAACATAAATTTTTTATTTAAGATCCGTCCTTTATACATTTATAAGAGAGTATATATTGAACGGCCAATCAAATTTTTACTCCCATTTATAAAATCACGATTAAAATAATTAATAAAAATTGAACAGGTTTACTTTACTGCATAGCAGGGTGGTGATAGTTTTTTGTTTCATATCGTTTCATCGCACTGTATTGCTTTGGTGGGATGCGAGTAGTCTTCGTGCAAATAGTAAACAATGCGCTGCGTGCATGATATTACGGTTAGACATTCATAAACAAGAATTGCAGAAATCGTATAACCTACAAGGAAGACTTTGAAAACGTTGCGGAAGGGGACGTTCGCCAGCCACCAAGGCGAACCGGGTTCGATTCCCGGTGGGGTCAATCCTGTTTTTTTTTGCACTTGGAAATCGTGCTGGACGATGCCGCTGGTCGGCGGGTTTTCTCGGGTATCTCCAGTTCCCCCCACCCTTGCATTCACGTCAAAACAATACAACTCGTGCTCTCTCAGTAGTCGTATACCCTGACGTGGTAGACGTTCTGACAAGTTATCCGAGTGCATTTACGATAGCTGAAGAATCTCTTGTCGGCGACTGTATCTGGAGACCGTGTTCCGCTCTGTATACGGCCGGCAGCTGCGGCGAGGTAGGACCTGCGACAGTGGGGAGACAGGCGAGGTCACCAGCGGCCCGCCAACTGAGGCGTGTCCGAGGTCAAGGTCACTGCTCCTGACCTTCAGCAGAAGAAGGCCACCTCCCCCCCCCCAAAAATATCCTCTCTCCACCCGTCTACACTTTCCACTCAACTGATCCTGATTTCTATGCCAGGGTAGACACGGAATTTCCTGCCTTCCGGCTTCATTCAACCTAACTTTGACAATTCACGTACAGCCTGAATATAATAAGTACCCTTCTGACAATAATTATGATATCTGGTTCATTAACAGAGTATTTACGGAGATCCCCATTTAGTTTCTTCTTCCATCCGTTTATGTCCTTACAGTTAGAGATTTGCAAAATTACTGTTATAATTTTGTGACAGATTAGACATGATTGCTTTATAGCTACATACCTGGAAGAGATCATTGGGTTCATTGTCAGATGCCCCTTATGACGTCATTGACCTGTGTGATTGCGTTTGAGGAGGTTGGTCACTTGGTCTTTTAAGTGTTGTTATTGGTTCGAGTGTCCCTAGGGTCTAACTACGCACATTTTTTTTTTTTTTACCAATATCAGAATAAGCATATAAACACTTGGCGTTTAGTCTGCTGCTTGAAACAACGCAAATTTTACTTGTTTCTGCTTATAGCCGATTCTTTAAGTTACAGGGGACATTTCAAATACTTATTATTTCACTCTAACATTATGACTAGATCACAGTTCTTCAGACACGCTCAGTGTAACTGTGAGGCAATAACGAACAAAAACTCATGGGCGATCCTGTACAAAGGCTTTCCCACTGTGGCAGTGGCTAGTAGACAAACGATGTTAGTAGATAGATAATGAGAGTTCTGGCGCAGGGCTTGGGGCTTCGGACGTCTGGACGACCGCCATCTTGTATTAAATAACAGCCGCTATCTATGATGATCTTGACCTTGACCTCCATCTGCCAACTTGAATTCCATCACGGCCGCCGTATTGGGAGCCAGCTTTCCATATTTCACGATAGCCAATAAAATTGCGTATTATTTTACAGACAGCACGCATGGCATCGCACTGTGTTGGCACCAATACTGATATATATATATATATATATATATATATATATATATGAAATATATATCTTGCGATGCTTCCTTACTCGACGCATTACAAAGTTCAAACATTTCATGCAATTTCTATGTAAATAATGGGCTTATAGTTCTAGCACTATAAATGGTATGTATTCAAAATAAGTACATGTATATAATATTTAGAAAGAAAATTGTTACATTGAACTCTATAACTGAATTTCTATCGTAAAAGGAAGTGTATGTGTGACTCGGCTGAAGTCTGGAACCTGACGTGTCTCTCTCGGCTGGTGTATGTACCATCCCTTCGAACTGCCGAGACCTGCAACGTTCCCTCGCCGTTGGCCGACCACCTGGGCTGCCTTACAGATTCTCGAGATGTCAGTTGATTGCACAATGTCGGACGGGAAGGACGTGTTCCACCACTAGTGTGGTGAGTGTTGGCTGTACTCTGGATTTGATGGTTTCGTTTAAATTTGTTCGTAAGGAAATTGTTTGATATTCAGTTGTATTAATCAGGGCTACCTGGTCTTGTCTAGCATAGTTTAACACAGCATAAAGCAGCAAAACGTTGTGAAATATGTGATAGTTGGTAAGTTCTTATAACTATTTTCCTTAAAATATCTGTTTGGATCAGTGTGTAACAGTGTTGTCCTTATCGTTCCTGGGGTTCTTAAGCTATGCGATTGTAATTTTTTTTATCTTAACGCTATGTACAGCACTCGATGCTCGCGCAATATGGATCTGTTGGTAAATGCTTATTACCATTTCCCCTTACAATTTTTGTTATATCTGTTTGCATCGATGCTCATGCAATATGTATCGGTTAGTAAATGCTTGTAACTATCTTCCTTTACAAGTATTTTTATATCTGTTTGCAAAAGCATGTAGCAGTGTCATCTCTCTCTGCCTCGCTCTCTCTCTCTCTCTTGCACGACTAATGGTGTAAATGTAAGTTATTTTGGTGGCAAGCAGATAACAGTATTTTCCAGTCGTGTAATGTATACTGCGCTTGTCATATCGTAGACTTTTTTGAGGTCGATCCGTTTGTACATTTGCTTCACTATTATTGGTTGGGGAACCATCTGGTATTTTTTTTATATATTGTGGTAGATCCAATATGGTTGCACAGAAACAATATGGTGGACAGATACAATATGCTCACCATTCCATTGGTCTTCACCCGAGTGCCATGTCCTAGATGATGGACAAACACAATATGACCACTGGTCCTCGCCCAGAACCCTAGATGGTTTTCAGACACAATATGGTTGGACAGAAACAAGATGGTGGAAATATATATAATGGTCACAAGTTCACTGGTCCTCATCCGAGTGCCAAATAGTTTTTATTTTACGAATCCACGTATAAGATGCTTTCATATATACTTTTTATTTTAATCCTTCTGTCATAGGTATTCCTATTAAATCCAATATGGTGTCGGGACAAAGACATGCAGTGATCGGTTCCGATATAGTTGAATTCGCCTTATAAATATGCGTTAGTAGACATGCAACACAGTATACTTAGGTCTCTAAGTTTTAAAAACTTAAAAATTCAAAATATATAATATTTATTTATAAATATATTTGTACATAGCATCGTACTCGACCAAGTTTTGGAAATATTCGCGACCAAAGACATATGATGTGTTATAGTTGTGTTTGAAAAACTTGTCACTACATTTTAGGCATTCCTCTTTTAATACAATGTAGAAACTGGCATAGGGAGGCAAGTAATCTACACTTCTGCCTTCATATTTAAATTTATTTTAAAAACATACTGGGTTGTAGATACATTACATAATATGTGTTAATTTTTTTACATACATATCTTTTCCAGAATTATATGGGTACTTAACACATTATTCTTAAGTTTCTTCAAAATAGACATGGTTGTAGACATTCCAAATGCTATAGTTAACTTTNNNNTTGTAGACATTCCAAATGCTATAGTTAACTTTAAAAACCTATCATGAAAGGCCTACGGCTTAAATGGCCACATTACCTTGATCGAAGAAAGGAGTTATACATGTGATGTGAATTTGTTGACTATATCTCGAATAGGTGTAGAATGGCTGCCAAATATTCTTATATGAAGGTTTAAGGCACAACTGACCACATCACCTTGATTGATTTCAGAATAGCTGCTCCTGTGATACATACTTGACAGCTATAACTTAAATTGTTCGAAAATGGTGGCCAACTATGATAAGAAGATTTGATGCATTTGCGTCTCAGGTACGTTAATGTTGTGTGTGCCGCGATTAAATCTAAGTTAAGGTTATTTTCGTGTATAAGCCATATCGTCATCAGAATTCTGGGTACTGAACATAAATAAACTTATATTGGAAAAGACATATACATGGAACTATCTGTTATTTTAAGGAGGTTTTTGAGGAGTGAAAAGACCGCTGTGTGGCGGATGTGTTGATTGACATTCTGAGAAAAGAGAGACAGCTTCTATTGTAGGAAAACACGCCGTCTCTCGCTCCTTTCCCTTCATTAAACAGAGGTACAGAAAACAGTGACATGTGAAGTTTCACGGGGAAGAAGTCGGAGAATGGATGTTGGGAGAAGCGAAGCGAGAGCACAGTTCCTGGAATTAGGTGGAGAGACGGCACAGGATCACCGTGAAGAGATTATCTCAGTGCACCAACCCTGACGCCGCATTAACTTTTTACTTTCTTGCACAAAAAAAATTTGTTTTATGCTTGCGCCCAACCCTTTTCAATTTGTAAATATTCTATGCCTTGTTATTTCAAGCTAATAAAAAAAATGGGGAAAACCCAGGATAAAAAACGTACAGTTTCCAATACTTTTACGCAATTTGTTTTTAAATGCAGAAAGAAAAGTCTATTCTTATAATGTGTGTTCCGAAAAATATCGAAACTGTCACATTGACGTATGACTAGGGACATCCGAAATTCGCGAAAAATTTCGGCACATGCTATATTTCAATACCCCACGAGCGTATCAACAGTTTCCTTTTGCTTATTGGCGGCGTGTGTCTGTGAGAAGACATTTTTTTAGTTGACTGGCCAATCAGAATTAAGTTACTCCGATACTGTACGTCTCTGATTCGTGGGCACACACTTAAGATGTTAAACATCTAGATGACCCAATCACTAAAGTGGATCTGAGCTAAAGTGTTATGAAATACAACTAATAGTGAAATCTTTCCGCGAAATTTGGGTGTCCCTACATATGAGTATAGAAAAATCTGCTTATTCCGATTTTTTCTTAGCACTGCATCGCACGTCAAGTCTGCCCTTCGCTCTGCAGCTGCTCAAGTCATTTTTTAATACTATTTTAGAATGTATTACATTTTCTTGCACGATAACAACAAAAAATTCAAAACATTACAAACAATTAAAGTAAAAAAATTAAAACACAATTATGAGCTTTCTAACATCTACTATTGAGACAAATACATTTAGAAAAGTTAAATACAATGATTTATTTTTGTCAATATGTTTTTTTTAGTTACAGGGACGTTGTGAAGCAATATATTTGAAATGCGACGCTTGGCTGTAGCGATAAGTGTTAAACATTCTGCTGTGTTAACATAAAATGTTATTGCATAATTTGAAACTGAATCATGAGAGAAAAACTCCATCAATTCCCTAGACGTTTCTCAAAATTATTCCGCAGCGGCATCGTACATTAATGTAGTCTGTAGCTAAACAAATTTATTCTTTGAAATTAGTTTGCAACGAATTAAGTTAAATATTCCCTCGCATATTATTTTTATAAATAATTTTCCATCCTTTAACAATTATTTAATATCACATCATAAATTGTAAATTGCTAATAAATTGTAAATATTCCTGGACACTCTAACGGAACGAACCTATCTAGCTTGTTTTAAACAAGTAAATAAAATCGCGCGTGACTGTGTCGGACACACGTCTGTCTGTTTTACGTGAATACGTCTGCGTTAGTGGGCAACACTTTCTTCGAGATATGTGAGTGACGTGTAAATAAAGAAACTGATACTTGATTTTTTGTGGTTTAAATCGACCACATCTAGACGAAATCTTTCGTTTGGCATCAAAATTAGCACGCTGGCACATCGGGGTGGCAAGATATACTCCCCGGAAATCTTAGACCATTTCCAAAATTACCATTGTTCTAGTGGGATGCCATATTTCGGGTTTCATTCAATCGCCAGCTGGGGATTTTTCAGACGGAAATTTGCTTCTTCAGCCCGAGACTGTATGCTGTGTATGATGTGTTACTCTTACATCTTTTTCAACCATTATCAAATATACTGAGCATATTAAAAATTGCTAAATGTATTGTAAGTGTAATTTCTAAAGCCCTCTCGCCACTTCCAGAAATAATAAAAATCTTCAGTGTGTTAGTCAGTGTTAACGCAGTAATCACTAGCAAAGCTAACGGCTTGGCTGAAAGTAACCATCGACAAATGGTACGCAGGTTTATGGGACAGTTATTCTGAATGAAGCTAGATGACTTCCTGACTAGAAATTGCTGCACATACAAAAGTGGTTGTCGGGCACCTTGTTAGAGACAAGGAAACTTTGACAAATTCAGTAGAACATTTAGAGTGAGCATTCTGTTTGCTAAAAGTTTGGACAAAACTTTGTGGTATTTAATATGCCGCTTACGAGAAGTAACTTAACCGAGAAAATCTGAAAAATCAATTTTATAGTTAATCATTGATTTGCAGAAATCAAACTTAAACACTAGAATTAAATTTTATATAATTTAGTACAGTTCTGACTAATGCATGAACAGTGAAGGAACTGTAGGAGTTGCATTTCTGGTGTAAATATATTCTCAGAAAGGAGAATAAAAAAAAGTTACATTATCAACATTTAACATTATTAAGATTATAAAAACAAGTCGCCAGAATTCTGTATATCCATGGACGATTGTGTCCATAATTTCAGTTACTAAAGTCTATGAAACTCCTCAGTGTTCTGAAATCATATGTACTCCAAAGTAGTACGGGAAGTTCAAGCAGTTCACTGTACATTTTAATTCTCTACTATCGAGTAGTACAACACAATTGGTTCAAATCCAAATATTTTTACAGTTATTTCATTTTCGGTATACTGACACCACACTCAGTTGTGAAGTCTTTGTTAGCGCTATCAACGTTACAGGTATGTATGATGCAACGCCATCTGCGGTAGATACTTGAACGGGGTGATACATTTCATAGATGTATAATTTGTACCGAAGTAGTATTGGAAGTATGTGCCGCACGGCTCTGGTTTCGAATGTTTGATTGATTATATTAGTGCTTACTGCCAGTTAGGGATCGTCCACGACTGGTCCAAGAGCACAAGAAAACGAAGCCAAACGTGTGTCGAGAGTCCATTCCGCCACGGAAGATACTTGTAGATGTTATGGATACCCTCCTACGAAGAGGAAAAAGGGTAAAAAAAAAAAAAAAGTATGTATGCGAAAGGAAAAGCCTCATTTGTTCTCTATAGGCGATGAAATTTTGAAAGTGCGTAAAAAAAAATTAGGATAAAGTTCAGCTGAAACTCAGGGAGCGCGTTTCTTGTGACACGAGAAGGGAGAAGTGGAGAGCGACCAATAGCACGTGAGCGGAAATGCCCCAGTTTCCCGCTATAAGAGCTCGTGGGGCTCCCTGAAACTTCAGAGTGCCTCCAACCATGTTTCCGTTATTTTATTCCGTACCGCCATACAAAATTCGACCCAAATTTTTTTTTTCTGGTCTATAACTTCACTAGGCCCGCCCTGGCTTCTGGTTTAACACACGGGCGAAGGAAAGATAAGCTCTCATTTTCAACTACTACAGTCAATTTTCAGGAACATGAGACTTAGATGTTATATACGCGTGTTTGAAACATAATTTTTTATTGATATATAACAATCGGAGAAATTAACGTTATATGAACATTTTTTGAATTCACAATCAATATCGTTGCAACATCAGCTTCTTAGGAAACAATCCGATCATTCTCAAACTTGAAAGGCAACTTAATTTTGACGGTTACATATCCGGAAAACTAGTAAACATGTGTATGTTTATATACACACACACATATATAATATGTATGTATAATTGTTTTGAAATTTATTTTGTTTAACTGAAAAAAAAATGTACATCAAAACAAAGGACAGGATTTTACAGCTATAATATCATTCCAGCAAAATGCATTTCACTTGAACACATAAAGAATATGAATATTACTCACAATATATACAAAACTAATACAATTCATGTATAGGCTATTCGCGGTAAAGTGAGAACTTTTGAAACCCTCTCATTTGGATAATAGTCAATAAGTATATTTAATTCTATCCCTAGACGTTGACTTCCGAGTGTGGTGGAAAATACACTTATTACTTACCTGACAACATTTATTTAAAAAGGTCGTTAAAGGACAAAAAAAAATGGCTGAAAGGAAAAAGTGACTACAGCCTCAAAAGTGCTCACTTTACCGTGGACAACCTATATCACGGTTTATGAGACGGCCGGATATTTTAATAAGTGTAGGTGTCTTGTTCCACCTGTGAAATGTCTTCGTCGTTCTTACTTAATCAGAGATTTTAATGTTCAACAACATTTTTATACGCATTTCAATATCTTATATAACAGTCTTCCTTTCTTATTATACCAAACACTTTTCCTCCCAGGACCGCCTTAATAATTACGTTCCTCGCCCTCCTTCTTCACGACCTATGTGATTTCTCTACATACACTACTTTCATCACATCCTCTACTTTCTGCGTTGACCTTCAGCTCTTCTTACTTAACAGGTCCTCTCTTTATCCTGATCAGCATTCTTCGCATCAAAACCTCAAGTCCCTCTCCATTTAATATATTCCAGTCTCCCTCAGAAGTACAAGTTTCATCCCCATAAAAGTCTGCGTCCCACACGCAACTCCACTAAATCTTCCTCTCTACTCGATGCAGATCCTGCTCTGTTCGTAAATAACCCGAGCCAGTTTACTGGTGCCAAACCATGGGTCAGACACGGTGGACACACACTGGCGAAAGGTTTCGGAGAAAATACAGAGAGAGAGAGAGTGTGTGTGTGTGTGTGTGTGTGTGTGTTTGTGTGTTTGGGAGAGAGAAAAAATGAACAGACTGTACATTTTAATGTGTGTCAGGAACAGAGATATTTGGGCGCCCTTTAGCAGCTGAGGTCTTCAGCGTCGATGAGGATGGAGCGAGATGAAAACGGAGCAGTGACGTAATGTTATTTGGAAGGGGGGAGGGTGGACTTAGGAAACCCGGCGGCAACTTCCGCATTGTTTCCCACGTGACGAAAATCTGGGTTTGGCCTAGCCGGGAATCAAAACCCGGTTCGATGGGATATATATATATATATATAT
>NQII01000801.1:411234-424532 GCA_002778355.1 Clitarchus hookeri
TTGTAGCCTTAGACGTTAACTTTCGGGTTCGATGATATATATATATATATATATATATATATATATATATATATATATATATACACACACATGATGATTCACGAGGAGTTACTGCTACTCACAGGACTTATTCCTTACATCATTTGGAGCAAAATATGTAATATAAATGTGGGTTCTATTCCCAATATGTACAGTAATTCGGCAAATTGTGAAGGCCTATATTATTGCGTATGGGGATGGACGAAGGATATTGTTTACCAAAGGACTGCACAAACACGTGAGGAACTACTTGCGCATATCATGCATGCCGCTACAGAAATCAAAGATAGCCACGTGCAGCTACGTAGAGCAATACGTGCGTTCATAAGAGTGCGGGCAAGTAAATGGAAGCAGACGGAAACATTTTTGAACATCTTTTGTTAGCTTGTTAGACGCAATTGTGATGCTCAACTCTATACAATTTCTTTCTGATAATACATCACTGTATTCATTTCTGAAAGGGTTATTATTTAATTCAAAAATGTTTGGAATTACTCTGTAAATNCCAACTGTAAACAATACGGTCTGATAATACATCACTGTATTCATTTCTGAAAGGGTTATTATTTAATTCAAAAATGTTTGGAATTACTCTGTAAATATTGGGAATAGGAACCACACGTAAATTACATATTTTGCTTCAAATGAAGTAAGGAATAGACCATGTAAGTGGCGGTATCTCCTCGTGAATCACTCTGTGTATATATGTACATATGCATATGTATGTATATATACTCACATATATATATATATATACTTACACACCATACATGGACCACCGACACGTTGAAAAATGTAAACGTATTTTGCGTTTTTTTTTATAGAAGTCGATGAATTCCTCGTCAAGCAGTTAAGGGTTCGAATTTTATCAAAAGTTAGAAAAACTGTTTTTTTTTTTGCGAAACCAGCGGTTGTTTAAAAACGATGGCGTGCGTATGTGCGAGTGTATACGTGCGTGCGAACTTAGGTCCTTTCGTAACGGTTACTGAGGTACAATGATTAGCAGTCAAGTAACTGGGTGTTATTATTGAAACAATTTTTTTTTTAGCAGGACATGAAAGAAAACCAAATTGTTACTTCCTCTAACTTTTACGACTGGATGACCCATTTTTGACAAACAGTAGCTCTTTACAAGCGAATCCATGAATTAAATTTTATAGATACAAAATTCCCGGTGGCCTACACACAGACGACAAGCCAGTAAAGACAGTAAGGATGCAGTCATAATAAGCGTCCACGAAAAATCATCGATAAATGTAAAATGTTCCCAGTTCAGTCACCGTGCCCGCGATAGTGTATGCGTTGCATATGAATGATACTTATAGACGGCACTGTGTACAGCAAGGAATCAGTGTCCTGTGGCTTTGAGTGATTCCCTTGCGTGTGATCACATCTGGGAAAGTCTCTGCACATCTAGTTTATGAATGGTTGGTTGTAATGTCGCTGAGCACTCGGCAAGTTGTTCATTGGTTACGAAAATTACGCTCGAAACAAATACCGCACACACGTAACAAAATATTTCGCGATTGCAACTTCAACGCTTACAGATAAAAGCGTGACTGAAGGAGTCGTAGAAGAGGTAATCCCAATGAAATTAATCACAGTTTTACCATAGAGCAGCTAACTATAGAGGCGAAATTGCGTCGCGGTTCCTTTGATGAGAGGCATACCCTCTCACTGACGTGGCTGCGCTAAGTTCCAGAACGAACTTTGTGTCTGACTGGCTACACTTAGAAAAGATTGTGTTGCATCGAACAAAGTTCGTTTTGCAACGACCGAATTACTGTAAAATATTTAATTGTTGTAACCAAATTATTGAGTGGTTCTTATTCGGTCGCCCCAATGAAAGATTTGCTTGGCTCTACGTACATTAAACGATTTTCGGTTTACATGAAAAAATATTGCAAAGTCGGCCGCGATTAGAACCCAGATCAGATGCATCGGATCGCTACGCCTTAGCAGCATCAGCTCAAGCGACTGCTGTTGAAATCAAATATGTTTTAATACATACTGTTAAAATGCTGGACAATGTGCGCAAATACTTTTTAGTTTCCTGTTGAACTTGTTTCATTACTATGGTTATACCATTACTAATCATCAATATATGCACTAACAAACACCGTTACTAACATAATTGTCCCAACATACACAAACAAATACTCGAGCTGGATTTGCGACATAAGGTAAAAAATAAAATGAGTGGCCAAAAAAATACAAACAGTTGATTCATTCCAAACATTTTGTTGACAGTCCGATTTATTTTGGCCTAAAACAGAGGCTTTGTTAACTCAAGCGTGAATTTTGTTAGATCAATAAAACAAATTTGGTTGCTTTTCAAGTTTTGTTTACTAAACACAATATTTTGTTGGGACAACTACATATATTTTTGGTCATATACAAACAAATATTTTGTTGACTGCTCTCTCAATGTATTGCGTGTTGCGAAACGTTTCCTATTGGTTGGGTTAAAAACTGATAAGTAAGTCACAAGACGCTGGTTGGCCAACGGAATCCCAACATGTTACTGGCTAGTGCAACCATTTTTCTGGCGTGCGCGGCTGGAGTTAAGGCGCTATTTCTCTTCTGTGTCCTTCGGCTCTCAAGTCCTCGACGTTAAGAGCTGCCAAGATCTCTTCACTCACTCACTCACTCACTCACTCACTCACTTCTGTGTCCTGGAGTGTTCTGTGGTCAAGATTTTCTTTTGTTCACTTACGCAAAGAAACACCACACGTGATGGGACTGCAACGATCATAGTCCAGAGTAGATAAGTACACAGAGACGAAATGGCGTGGTGGTTCCTTTGATGTAGGCGTAACTGTTCCGTGATTGGCTTTGCGAGGCCCTGGGAACGTTCCTCGTGTCTGATTGGTTACTGCATGCTGCAAAATGCTCCCTATCAGGTGGGCTGCCGGCTGGCAAGTAGTTTCCCAGACGCTGATTGGCGAAAGGCGTTCCAACATTTCGCGGGCCAGTGCCGCAATTTTGCTGGCGCACGCGGCTGTAGTTCGCGGTATAAGAGGCCATTTTGCTTCTGCATATTTGTGTATTCTATAGTTTTACGCGATATGCTTGTTCTGACATCATTGTACCCATATAATCACAGTCGCCTACAAAACCGTTTTCGTTTCAGGGGCCAAAATGTCCAATGCATATTTTAACAAGTAGATTTAAACGTTTATCTTCAGGGATTCTCTTTTGTCCAATTACGAGCAGAAATGCTGTAGACGAGAGACGCCAAGATGACGGTGAGATGCGAACGACTAAGTTACGCCGTAGAAGGGTGTGAAAGCTTCTTCGCCACACGTTAGAGACGTTTTACAGAGAACGGCGCTGAAGAGACACTACCGGAGGTGTCGATCAGGACTGCGACGGTGTTTGCAGGACAGCCTAGGTTGAGTGTGTACTCGGCCCGGGGCTGATCTTCCGGGCCGTGTGTTTGCCCAAAGTATACTCGCCTGCAGACTCCATCGCCTCTACAAACACCGCCAAGGAGCTCTGAGCAGGTAACGCGCGCCCCAGCCGTGTGTAGCCGTCTGCTTCTTTAACTTTTCACTTTACCTACGTTCCGAGATGTGGCCGCCAATGCACGAGGACTAGAGTAGCACGAATTGTGTTTATTTAAATTTTTTGCTCTTTTCTCGAAGACGTGAGGGGCTGCGGTGGTGTAGCGGTCAGACTACTCGCCTCCCACCTAGGNCGTCTGCTTCTTTAACTTTTCACTTTACCTACGTTCCGAGATGTGGCCGCCAATGCACGAGGACTAGAGTAGCACGGGATGTGTTTATTTAAAATTTTTTGCTCTTTTCTCGAAGACGTGAGGGGCTGCGGTGGTGTAGCGGTCAGACTACTCGCCTCCCACCTAGGNAAATTTTTTGCTCTTTTCTCGAAGACGTGAGGGGCTGCGGTGGTGTAGCGGTCAGACTACTCGCCTCCCACCTAGGCGAACCGTGCTCGATTTCCGGCGAGGTCGCTCCCCGATTTTCGCATGCGGGAATCGCGTCAAACGAGATGCCGCTGGTCGGCGTGTTTCCTCGGGGATCTCCCTTTCCCCCCACCCTTTCATTCCGGCGCTGCTTCATACTCACCTCAATCACCCACATCGGCTCTCAAGATCTCGCCATTAATAGCCGCCCAAATCTCTTCACTCACTCACTTATTCACATGGAACTACTTTCCCTCCATCGTTGCCAACGTTACTGGGCGCTTGACAGTCCGTGTGCCCGTTAAAATATATGCAGGTATGGGCAGTGACATTTTTCAAAGGTTGATTTCAAAACAAGTGCTCACTTTACCGTGAACGGTCTATACACACCTTCCACTAGTAAAATATAGGATCACCGCTGAAATTCTTGTATAGACTTTTCACTGTTATTTGAACATCTTTAAAGCCAACCTTTGAAAAACGCCACTGTCCCAACNGAAATTCTTGTATAGACTTTTCACTGTTATTTGAACATCTTTAAAGCCAACCTTTGAAAAACGCCACTGTCCCAACGTGCACACTGATAAGTATGTGACCAGTGAAGTTGGTAACGACGGAGGGAAAGTAGTTCCATGAGAAGTTGGTAACGACGGAGGGAAAGTAGTTCCATGTCTTAATATCAAGTTAAAAGTGTAAGGTAAACATTTGTGAATNGCTGCATATATTTTAACGTGCACACTGATAAGCATGTGACCAGTGAAGTTGGTAACGACGGAGGGAAAGTAGTTCCATGTCTTAATATCAAGTTAAAAGTGTAAGGTAAACATTTGTGAATACTGTAATTAATTTCTTCAGCAGAACTTTTAAAAGTTCTCAGTTTACCGTAAACAGCCTACAAGTTCACGCAATACGAAGAAAACACTGCATGCCAGTTCAAAGCCTAGCGCTTAGCGGCGATGGCGGACTTGATGCGCCTTATAGTATCGCCTTTATAGCTCCCGCGCTTCTGCGCCTCAAACGCAAAAAAATATCTCAAGGTATTGGACGGTCTTAATTAACATCATAAACTCTAAGCTTGGAACCCCGTTACGTGAACAAATGACATTTGAATTGTGACAACGTAGAGTACAGAGTGGAGAAGTGCACAGAGCCAAAATGACGTAGCGGTTCGTTTGTTCCTTTATTGTGGGCGTAACCGTTCTGAGATTGGCTGTGCGGGGCACTGGGAACGGGTCTTGTTTCTGATTGGCTACTGCGTACTGCGAAAGGGTTCCTATTGGCTGGCGTGTGTGGCTCGAGTTCGCGGTAAAAGCGACTGTTTCGTCTCTGTAATCGCTAGTAGTTTGTATCTAGATACTGGAAACCGGAATCATGTCCTGAGAAGTGTGGACAATAAAACGATGTCAGGTGACCCATTTGTGATTTGTTTTAAACGCCAGGAAATTCGCACCGATCTCAAGTTGTTTAATAACACTCTCAGTTTGAAACTTTTAGCCATTCTATTTTGAGTCAAGTGTGGCGTAATTTTCTGTTGAGAGTTGAATGCTATTTTGATATATTTTCAAGACTTTACAGTGGGATTGGTTATAACAACTACTAAAACCTGTTGCAGTTTGTTAGATTGTATCGCATTAGAGTTACGCCGAACACAAAGCGACACTGAGCGATAAAACTATAAAACTTCGGAGGATACGATTTAGTTTTATCGATATTCACGGGTGTCACATTGCTGAATATATATGCTATCTAATATTGTTTTAATGAAGTTATTTAATAAATACGGCAAATCATATTACTGGTAAAATTGACTAATATAATGTGAATCAGCTGGGAAACTTTTCTAAAAATCTATTAGTATTTAAAACGTTTACAACTTTATTAAGTTACTTAATATGTACAAAAAACAATAACATTGCCCCCTTCCTGATAGTGTAGCGATTGAATAAATAGACCTACGTGCTACTAAACGACGTAAATAATATTTTTATATTGAAAAATAACTATTCTCCTTTACCCATAAATTATGTAGGTGACTGGTATTTAACTTTCGTAGCCCATCCCCACAGTAAAAAAAATACTGCTAATAATTTATCTTCTCAGTGGTATTTCCTAAACTTGTTTTCCCTGGAGAGGATTTTTAGGGGAGCAGAGCTTGTCCCTCCTGTTCTTCCAACATGGGGGCCGCCTGCACGTCCTACAAACTTTGATCGATTTACACAAGTATCTGAGGCCGTTTTCCAACTGGCACTCTTTGTTTACAAAATTACCACTTAACCAACTTTGTCTGCAAATTCGATGAGGTATTAATGTAACTTGCGTTTTGCATTTTGTCAAATACAAAGGTTACGAACAACCGAATAAAACCTACCAAATCGCCATCATGATGGTTTTACCGACTTGTATTGTATGTTAAATATGCATAAAACGAAACCGTAGTTATTGTAACAATTGAGTGCCTATCATCTCTGTTGAAATTATAATGCAATGTGATTTTAATTGTTTAATTAATTGGTTTGTTATAGTTTGCCTTAAATTTTTGTTCTAATAATGTAAAATGTGAAACAGTGCTTTAATCATGGTTGTATGCAGATTAACAGTTTATTTTAAAGAAACTTTCTGGTTTTAAGTTTTAAAATAATGATTTCATACCATAAGCTCTCAAGACCTTAATGTTAAGAGTCACCCAAAACTCTCTACTCCACTATTTCATTCCAGCCAAGTCGTGTTGTACAGTAAAGAGCAGCACTGCAAGCTGAACATCTGACTGTCGTGTTCCAATTAAAAGTTTACGCAATTCAAAACGCAAATTGAACAAAAACAATTGGAACACGGTCTGAAATGCACAGCTGTTTTATGATGTCCAGCTTGTTTTGGAATGAATACGCGAAATTATCCGATCCCTACTATTACTGTTGCGTAATATTAAACACGAGTTAAACTGGTTCCACAATACAGCGATGCGTTGCGATGCGATGTGTTGTGATGTCATGGGCAGTGACGAGCTATACTTACTGTTTCACAATTGAGCAATGATCGGTCGGCGACGCACGCCATCTGAGATGGCGCTACTATCTATTTAAAGGGTAAAAATTACATTTTCATGTCTCAGGAATGTAACGAAAGACACACGAAAAACACTGACACTGTATCTTGTAATTGGGCAGAAGATAAACAATGCAGTATGAACGCGATGTCCGATAAAAATTACGCAGCAAGATGAAACGAGAACGAGAGACATATAACGCCAGAATTTAGAGCAACGCACTCGTCGTCTACGCACTGCGACAGACGGCTGCTTCATTCTGATTGGCTACAGCTCATCGCAACGCATCGCATCGCAGTATTGTGGAACCAGCTTTAGAGTAGAAAAATGTTGAACCAAGATGGCGACCACCCCTCCCTTGCTCAAGGCCGCGGTAAGTTCGTACAAGACGTTCATAAAGCGACAAAGTTGGGTCGTTCCATGCTCGGCGTGCGTGTCAACGCGCCAACGTCACGCAATGCCAGGGGTTCCGTAGTCGGCCCGTGGGATTTAGCCATTTGTAGGCGCGCGCGTCCCAGATCGCCCCTCCTCCTGGCACAGCCTCGCAGACCGCAAACGGCTCGCCCAGCAAATGGCTCGTGTCAGCGAGCTTCGCCACGAGGCCGCGGGGAGCGCTGGTGCTCCGAGCTTCTGTGACGACAGTCCCTAAGCGCTAATGAGAGCAGCTGTTACCGGACGTCCCCGCAGCGAACAGACACCACCGGGCAACAGCCCCATCCCCGCCTTGTATATGGCACTGCGTGCATATACGTAAAGGCCGCAGCTGGTAGCGACTAGTTGAGTTGAGAGATTTGGGCGGCTCTGAACAACGAGGTCTTGAGAGCCGATGAGGGTGAAACGAGGTGAGAATGTAGCAGCGCCAGAATGTAAGGGCGGGGGGAACTGGATATTCCCGAGAAAACCCACCAACCAGCGGCATCGTCCGGCACGGTTCCCACTTGCGAAAATCCGGGAGTGACCCGACCGAGGGTTCAGCCCGGTTTGCATTGGTGGGAGGCGAGCAGTCTAATCGCTGAGCCACCGTGGCCCCTTAAAATTACTACTTTTGAAAAACACCCTTGAAATTTTCACTACTTATAGCTACATATATAGAACTGTTTCGATGTGAAATATACAGGGCTGGTTCAGTTGTCACACAAACATAGTTTTTTAATTGGATGCTGGGTCCAAGACGCAACACCGACTGGAACCGCACGCACCGCACAAGAGAAAAACAATCCGACAACAAAAAAACAACAACATGGCAGACACAAAAAACACAAATTAGGTAGCAAAAAAGTTTAGTTCAGCTTATGACCACCAGGGCACGAATGCAATAGGCGGGAATTCAAACGAGGATGTCAGAACACACCAAATACTCTTCGTACTAGAATGCGGACCCCGAGTTAAGTTGGTAGCAAATCAATGAAAATTGTAGTTAACACTTGATGTACTGTGGGAGTAATTTTGAAATTTATCACCACTGAAGATGATATTTCTTGTTTCATACTAAGTATGAATTTGCGTATCAGTAACACACTTACTGTACTAACGCACGATTTGACTTGGATGGCGCATGAGTAAAGTTATCAGGCGCATAGCAAGTTTAATTTGACATATGGCAGAAGGATAAAATTGTAAAGTAAAAGTAGATCCTGAGCAGAGATTTCAAAAGTAACAGATTAGCCATGAAAAACCTATATCTATCCCCGTCCATATGGGAGATGCAAAGCAAAGTGGCTGACATCTAACGGCGAACTTCGGAACCCGCGGAAGGGTGATAAATAATTGATTTTGTCTTACATTTCCATGAAGATGAAGACATTTAATGTCGAAAAATACGGAACCTATAGTATCGATAAAATAACATTTTACTACATTTACCCATTAAATCTAAATACTGGACTGTGGTCAACGAGTATTGTAATTTTCACGGGTCTGAAAAGAATGTACCAAAATTAATATACTCGCGTATAATTATCAAAATTATTTCATCTTAACCTATTTAATATTTATCTACCTTACATTTCGAAGTCCATGCATATAAAACATAAATAGGTCTTATCATCACCGCAATTAACAACTGGCAATCAACCAAGAGTTTTTGTCTAGATTTGCAGTTTTTGTATTTAGTCAAAATAATTTTGTAACTTTAAATGAAAATCGCAATTTTGTCCTAGACGTGATACAATAGTGTTCGGAAATATTTATTAATCCTATCTGGTTAGCAAAAAATGTTTTTGGGTGTTCCTGTTCCTTCTACAAAAATTTTTTAACAACATTCTTTAGAAAGTGAGTTAGTATTACATAGTTAAATAAGCTGAGACTACGTACGTAGAAAATATTCAGTACGTTAGGGTCAATGCAGCTTAGAAATTGTATTAAAGTGACCAATTACAACGTTAATTTTACACGTGGTAAAAGGATATAAACTGATCAGAAACATGCATCGTAAGCAAGGCTTACAACATTGATCAACAAACCGGGTTCTCTGTCGATCTCATTTACACATATGTAAACCGACAGCCCAGCAACCAACTGGTTGGTAAATGACTTGAGGCCACTCTGCCAATGTGTTACACAGTTTTCTTTTAACGTTTGTATGAAGACCGGGATGTTTCCGGAAATAGCACTTCTTTGTAGTGGGGCATACAATGCAATTAAAAAAAAAACAGCGGATGAAATGACTATAAAATAAGTATTCAGTCGATTTTCACGAAATAAGTAACTGATCTTCACTAATAAAGTCAGAATATTTTGTAAGGTTATTACAATTTCAGCTGTAATAACAATTCAAGCATTGATGAAGTTGTTTTGGTAACGAAACTGAGTGCTCTGGTGCACACAATTTATGCATTTATGGTTGCATAAACACTCACATTTATGATTACAACACACACGTCTGCTGGCATTACTACTGGATTTTACCAACAAACCCCTATTAGCTCTACCTAAATTAACACTCTTGGAAAGTTACGGGCTTAGAATCGTGCTAACAAAAGACATATGTTTATTTGTGTAGCTATGTTCTGCAAGACTCTCCGTGTTGAAGAACATAGTAGTTTTAAATTACTGGTGCTAGATAACCTGTTGTGTTACGGGAACTACCAAGTGAATTTAGTCTGGCCGTTGCAGCAAATAACAACTTCAAAATTTTCGGTCACAACTTAAAAAAACTTTACAAATCGTTAATGTCTCTATGAGGTATCATCAGCATCCCTGTAGCCGTAACACGAAAATAAATATCTTATTTAAAAATTTAAATATCTAACTACCAAATATACAACACATAGACTTTACTTCAAATTGTTATGCAGTCTGGAACATAAATTTGAATAAAAAATTTAAAACGGAAATTATGCGAGAATGAATTAAATTTCATTGCTCATGGTTATTTCAACACGCAGTTTATAAAGAAGCCTTACCGTAGGTAAAGTTGTCCAAGTATCGGTGATTCAAAGGAAAATGTTCACCCTGAAATCAGAAGGGGGGGGGGGAAGTGTTTTAGCTTTGAATTTTATCAGCCCCTCAAACCAAGAGTTTAAAATAGTTCCTACAAAGACAGTTAGCATCTTCCCCTCCCTCCCCCCCNAAAAAAAAATGGAGTACTTGTTAGATTCCAACACTGAATGCAATGATTAAGAAAAATTACTTCGGACCTACGCCACCGTTGCAGAGCAATGACACTCAGGCGGCGACATAGCTCCGTAATCAGAAGCTATTTCTCAATTAATAACTTACCCCCCGCCCCCCCCCTAAATTCTGATTCATAGAACACTAAATGCAGTTGCATGATAAACATCTCGCTCTAGCTAGTTAGCGGCTAATTGAGAACTTTTAAAGTCAGCCTTTTAAAATAATACGTCTGGAAACCTTTTAATACCAGTAGTTATTGGAGTATCGGTGGTAAAGTTGACATAAAAAAACAGGAAAACAAATTTTACGTCTTAAAGTGATTTTTAAACCTATGCGAAATAACGTCAACTATTTTATGTTTTAATAAATTAGAAAGAGTGCGGTTTCAGTAGTTACATATAAACATTTCTAACGAATTCAACAATTTAATTACCGATGCATAGATGAGCGGTAATTATATCGTGGAGAATTCTATTTTTCACATGTGGCAATAAGATACACAATGCGCAAAAATAAGAAACTCGGAATGGGTCTCCTAAGGGCTTAATCGACAGCAGGAAATATATATGAAAACTTTTCTGCTATAAATGTGTATTTTTTTTAACGCGAAACAGTATAGTCTGTACTGATGACCTTTCAGCTCACCGGTGGGACGAACTCCCGGGAGGTGATGGACCAATAAGCGCGCAGGCTGGCGACATCCATTCGCGTGTGTAGGTCGGGCGTGACCCTTGCCCGCCCAAGGTCACACTGCGGTGCAGTTGGACACGAGGCCCCGGGCCATTGCCGGCCGTGTACGACAAGCCTGCCCGCGCCGACGGCGGTAAAAAAAATTGGAATGGCACCTTCCAACTTCTGTATGGGTTTCATTAGCCGCGCGGGGCGACCACCTGGGATAGGTCACCATTCCTCCCACCTCCGTAACACCACATTCCCACCTCTGAACCGGGAAGCGGTTCCACAAAGCGCACTCCTGGCCGCCTACCCGCGCTAATCAATAGTGGACCACTGCCGGGTAGGGCAGTGGGTAAGGTAGAGGCTGCCGTGGGGTCACAACATCTCACCACCTTCTCTTCAACCAACCCTTCCTTTTCCCAGTCCCGTCACTTACTCATCCGTAGACCACATGGTGCCTAGTTTGAAAGCAGTGAAGATTTGGTTCAGGGAAATACGCGAGTAGAAGGAAATGAGGAATTGTAGGCCAGGGGCTTGGGGCGGGTGACGAGGGGACTTGCCGCAGCCATCTTGAATGACGTCACAAGTCACACCTCCTGCTCTGTCATTCCTTCTCGACGACGGACATTTTGGCAGCCAGTGCCGACAGCGACCATTTGGCAGTCAGTAATACCTATGGTGGCCATTTTGCCAGCCAGTACTGATGTCCAACTTGTCTCCTACTTCATGCTCTTGCATTCCACCCTACCTGTCCCAATTTCATGCTCTGTCATTCCACCTGTCAACGATGGCTATGCGAGGCTCTCGAAAGTGTCTCTGGTACGCGAGGCTCACGAAAGAGTCTCGTCTCTGGCTATGCGAGGCTCTCGAAAGGGACTTCATACTCTGTCATTCCCCCCAGGCAGCAATGGATATGCAAGGTTCTCAAAAGGGTCTCTGGCTATACGACGCTCTCAAAAAGGGTTTCGTCTCCGATTGACTTTTGCCGATGGCGGCCATTTGGCAGCCAGTACCATCGACCATCTTGTTCTCTACTTCACGCTCTCGCATTCCACCCTATATGTCCCGACTTCATGCTCTCACATTCACGCGCGCATCTCCGCAAGTCCCTGCCAGGANGCATCACCCCCCCCCCGGTCCCTGTCAGTCCCTGAAAGTTGCCCCGACTGCGGGCCTTACTTCATGCTCTCGCATTCCCATGTGTGTCCCCCTAAGTCCCCGCCAGGACGCCTGCCTCATGGCACGAACATCCACTCGCCCTACAAGTCCCTACTAAGATGCCCTGACCGCGAACCCTACTTCACAAACATACACACACACACACCTTGCTCGTGCATTCGTGCGCGCGTCCCCCAAGTCCCTACCAGGATACCCCGACTCTCGTCATAAGGATTATTATTCAATATTGTAGTCTGATAATACAAAACGTATCAAGTATCCAACAGCCGCATGCACGCTTATCTTCTCTGTCCAACCAAGACCTGATAAAGTGTAAAAAGCTACGTTGTACAGCACCTCCAGGTCTACAGTCACCCGAGTCGAATAACTCCTGCAGGATATCGAGTGAAATAATGTTACCACAACTGACCTCCCATACATGTCTGAATGTAGGCAACTGGCAGGCGAGCAAATCCCTTAAACATAACACATGACAGCAGGAGAGCGAGGCTATTGAATACATTAAAAACTCCGAACCATGTAACCCTCGTGTGTGTGCTGTGAGTACTAGGCTATGGTAACCGAGCCCGACTTACTAACCGGTTTCCGGAAAGGATGGGTGATGCGTCTCTTACAGCCTCTCAACATCCATGGCAACCCAAGGCTTCTTGTGCCACCCCTGTTTAAACGGATTGGGCTCTGCCGCCCGTGCCCTATGGGAAACAGTTTTCTAGCGGCTGTTCAGGGGTATCTGCTGTGATGGCTTGGGCCGATAGATAGTACCAAGGCCCGACCACATGGTGGGGTGTGGTACCTCTTAGCACTCAGGCCATTGGGGCCCAA
>NQII01000801.1:428411-440912 GCA_002778355.1 Clitarchus hookeri
CTAACCGAGTTACCTGCCACACAGGCGCTCCGCAGCCCGCGAGCTGCAGGAAACCCTACCCACCAACCAGCAGAGCGTGATTGGCTTTGCGCCGCTGCGTCTGACACGCATTCTGCACCACTCCAGCATGGAGCAAGTGACCATGCAGAGATGAAACAGTCGCTTATACCGCCAACTCCGTCCACATGCCGCAACGCCTTTCGTCACTCAGCGACTGGTAAAAGCTGCCTTTAAAATCAACCTTAGAAATATATCACCGCTCATATATTTGAACGGGTGCACTGAGAGACATGCCCAGTAAAGTGAGTGAGTGAAGAGATTTGTGCGGTTCTTAACAGCGAGGTTTTGAGAGCCTACGAGGGTGATTGAGGTATGGAGCAGTGCCGGAATGAAAGAGCGGGGAAACGGGAGATCCCCGAGAAAACCCGCCGACCAGCGGCATCGTCCGGCACGATTGCCACTTGCAAAAATCCGGGAGTGATCAAGCCGGGAATTGAACCCGGTTCGCCTTGGTGGGAGGCGAACAGGCTAACCGCGCAGCCACGGCGGCCCTGTGCCCACTAAAGTTGGTAACGATGCAAGGGAAGTAGTTTCCTGTGTTAACGTGAAATTAAAAATTTTAGATAACCATTTGTGATCAATTAAATTATTAATTTATCTTTCTATTTTTTAAAATTCATCGAAATGTAAGGATCAGTGGATTACTTTTATAATAATTCCACATTTTCACTTGAACGACGCATGAAAAAAGTGGTAAGACCCATAGCAGTGTTTTACATAAGGCGGAAGGATACATAACGTGCATACAAGTAGTTCTTAAGCAGGACTTTCACAAGTGCTCAGTTTAACATGCACACTCTTTAACGTACTCGCCAGCCAGCAGCCCAGCCTATAGAGAACCTTTCGCAGCTGCAGTATCCAATCGGACACCCACGAAAGAGCCAGTTGTTGGTACATTGTGCATACTCTTCGTGATGGTGACATAATGCTGTTGACCTCTACTCTCATTACTTGCTGGTTCAATAATATACGTTTATAATCGCCTAAAGTGATGGTATTTTACACTACACTCTGTATACATTTGGCTCGCTTCACTACGTTATAATTGCATGTATAGGCATATAGCTTCACCATCAGCCCGAAAAACTCCATCATATCACTACCTCCACACTCACCCTTGAGTGTGGAGGTAGTGATATCCCTCACCAATCATCCTTGTGTTGGCAGGCGAGTAGCAGGGATGATTGGGAGGGTAGGCACTAGTGTCGAACTCGGTCATAAGCACCGGGTCTGAGACGAAGTCCCTTCAGAAGCCGGGACAGCTGATTTCCAGCACACAGGAGTCGGTGTCTGCATATATGAGGCTCACGTTACTGTCATACCGTGCCCGTATGACATCGCAGTAGAAGCAATACATGAGAGTCTTCGACAGTTCAAATACGGTGAAGCCAGCATAGATGGGCTTATCAAATATAATATTTTCATCATCAAATTTAACCAATGAAACAGATTCGCCGTATATAGTTCTACATTTGAAAGCCGCTTTTGCAATAAACTTCTTCGCATGCAGTTCTGTGCATGCAAGTTCCATGCGCTGGCATTTACGCTTATTCTCCATGAGCTTACCGTGCATAGCATTGTTCATCTGCTTGTAAAAGTCCTTCTCGAAGGCATTCGTGGCTGCCTTGCGTTTCTCAGTATTCAGGTCTATATAACGTTTTAGCCACGCCTTCTGGTTGAACTGCAGTACCCGGTGTAAATCCTTTAACCTTAACCCATGACTCAATGCCTGCTTGACGTTAATGCAGTATACAATATAATTATTCTTCGCTTCAAGGGCAGCCATGAGCTTGGTTTGTTGTGACCTCGGGGACACTCGTTCACCGGCAGGAACAGAAGACCTTTATGGTTCTCGTGGAGTGCAGTAGGGTACTCTACATCAACCTCCAGTACATATACCACATCTCCGTCGTCTGGCACGGACACAACATCATTATCCGTACCGGCCCATTTGAAATTGTCAAATGGCAGCGGTAGGGACATTGCCCATCCACATAAATTGTTGACATCTACATACTGACGGTAGGTAGACGACCTGCTTGCATCGTACGTGGCAGGGACATCTTTATTATTCGCCACTACATGGTGCTTGATGCACTGGGCCACACCTCTATGGGTACCAGCCTCGATAAACAGGTGGACATCGTAGTCTACAATTAGCCTAACTACTCCTGCATCTTCCGCAACATGGCATCGAAGGAAAATCCGGGGGCACTCACGTAGCGGACACAATCCAGTTCGTACATTGCCAGATATAGCCCCCAGAAATTCTCAAATACATCACACAGCATCACATCGGTCTTGAGGTGCAGTTATGAGTAGACTAGCAGTATACAGCAACCAAACGCCACCCAGATCGCCTGTGCATAGCGGTCATCCTCTTTGGTAATGTCACATCCGGTGAGGTGGTTGTAAAAAGCTTCAAGGGGCGGCAGCTTTTGCTTGGCGAGCTTCCCCCGCGAGTTGACATAGTCATAGGTGAACACTCCTTTCCGAGTTACCAACTTGAGCTGATCGGGGTTGAAAAACACCACAGTGGTCTTGAACTCGGAAGATGGCAGGTTACTGGCAGACATGAATCTAAACGTGTCTATAAATTGAATTGTGAATATGTCTCCCAAACTTTTGCTGAAGGTGATAGGTTTTTCCTCTGTGTGTGGGATAATAAATATGTCCTGGGTTTCGTAGCCAAGTTGCTTAATAATTAAATTCGCATTGTACATCAAGTCGTGGAAGAGGATTGGCAGCGGCGGAGATTGTTACAATTATTATAAGCCGCCCCGATAAAGTCGCCAGTAAAATGGTCATGGTCATGAACCTTGCGATAATCGCTGGTGAAGGGGCCGGAACAGTGACAGCAGGAGGTGGCCAGAGAGTAGCGAGTCTGTTCGCCAGAAGTTAGCGCTCGCAGAGGCTCGGACTGGCTATATATCTCCTTCACGAGATTGTCATAGTCACCATTTCGTCTATGAATTTCTTCGATGCCTCTTCCTCGGTGTACAGTCGCACATCTGTGGGGAGGCTGAAGTCTTGGAGGACGATATTGCAAAGTTATCAACCTTGATGTAGATACCATAACTGTAGGGCTCGTGCTTCTGGTACCTATAGGTGTAGGATGCATCTGGGTTTGGCTGACACGACTATGCCGGGACTAAAATTGCCTCAAAGTCAGCATACACTACTGTAGGCACCTTATTGCTATTATGATAATTCTGGAACTTGAGCACAGGTGGCTTGCCGTTCTTCTCCGGCTGAGGCATGTCGGCATGAACTGGTACATGTTTATTGCAATACCTCCTGTGCTCAATTAGCACCTGTTCGCCCGTGAGACCCGTAACACGAGGTGTGTCTTGATAACATCTCAGACATTTCTTANGTGCTCAATTAGCACCTGTTCGCCCGTGAGACCCGTAACACGAGGTGTGTCTTGATAACATCTCAGACATTTCTTACAAATATGGACACGCCATGTATGGGTAGTTACCTGCGAATGTACCAGACGGGAGAAATCAGAAATATAGGAATAATGAGAATTTTTGTTCTCCGTCATCTATAGGAGGTCAAAATACTGGGTCAGTTCTTCCTCCGACATGCGTACCTTGTTATAATCGTCAATTGCGTATATGTTCACGCTAACCCCAGGAGTTTTCCTCTCGAACAGTGGTATTTGGCACAGAGGAGTGAGGAACTCTAGCCCACTGAAGTTAAATTGTGTCTCCAGGTCATAATATTGTTGGTTGACATGTTCAGGATGCTCACCGCGTGCGTGCATGCGGTGTGTTGCCNGTGCTCAATTAGCACCTGTTCGCCCGTGAGACCCGTAACACGAGGTGTGTCTTGATAACATCTCAGACATTTCTTGCAAATATGGACACGCCATGTATGGGTAGTTACCTGCGAATGTACCAGACGGGAGAAATCAGAAATATAGGAATAATGAGAATTTTTGTTCTCCGTCATCTATAGGAGGTCAAAATACTGGGTCAGTTCTTCCTTCGACATGCGTACAGGAACCACCTTGTTATAATCGTCGATTGCGTATATGTTCACGCTAACCCCAGGAGTTGTCCTCTCGAACAGTGGTATTTGGCACAGAGGAGTGAAGAACTCTAGCCCACTGAAGTTAAGTTGTGTCTCCAGGTCATAATATTGTTGGTTGACATGTTCAGGATGCTCACCGCGTGCGTGCATGCGGTGTGTTGCCTGTGTGTAGAGTCTGTTTCACCATAGGTTGGCGACTTTAACGCTAATTTTTAGTACAATTATTTAATTCTGTTATTATTATTGCTCGGGAGTGCGGGCTTCGTGTTGGGTTATATATATATATTTTCGCTAGACTAGCATTCTTTTTTTTATGTGGTCGTTCATTATCTGGGGAGTGCGTAGGCAAATGTAAGTATTTCTTCTCCTAAAAGTGAAATAGCGACTTTTTCATGTATATAAAGTCAGGGTGGTAATAACTATATACACGTATTCGTCATTTAACATCCTCCTTTCCTGAATGTCGCGGTAGTTTGGCGGTCAAGAAGCTAGATTGCCGACCCAAGGTGCGCTAGAACGATTTTGTGCTCCTCCAACAATTTTTGAGCTAACCTGCACCGAAACGGGTGTGTGTAAGGGCGAGTTTTCTGCCTATTGCACGTCGGACTTAGGCCTTAAGTGCTGCGTCTAGCGGCGGTCTTCGGAAGCAAATATGGCGATCGCCGGTGGCACGCTCAGGTTGTCNTTGGTGCGCTCTAGCGGTCAGCGGAAGAAACGAAGTTAGTGGCGACCCTGGGGGGCACCGGGGGAAATCGTCGGTGGCGGGTGATTGACGTGTGCGTGATTGACATGTGAGGTATTAGCGTATTCGCAATTAACATTGACCTCATTCGCATATTCGCAAATATCATTGAAAACATTAGCATAGACAAATTACCGTTGGCAAATTTGCATTGGTGAATTCGTGTCGCCATCCAAGATGGTCGCCATTGGTGAGAAATAATAGAGCAGGAGGTTTCAGCGTTATGTCATCCAGGATGGCCACCATTTTGCCGTGGCACCGCAGCTCTCAGCCCCTGGCGGTGAACAGACATTTGATAACTACTTCTTCCCAATATTTAGTAGAAGTAACCCTACCCATGTGTAAAAAAGTTATTATTAGAGACTGGAAAATTTCTCATGTAAACTATAGGACAAACTAAATTACAAACACGCATACATATAAGTCACGTTTGGTATTGTTTCTCAGTTTATAAGACACGCCCTCAAGGAATTTGCGTCAGCAACAAATCTTCAAGACGATAAACAGTTAATACTAATCTCCCTGTACACTGAGAAAACAGCCAACAAAATATTTGTTTTTATAGAGCCAATAAAATTTAATGTCCGCAACAAAATATTTTGTTCAGTAACCAAAATTTGAAAAGCGACAAAATTAATGCTGTTCATATAGTAAAATGCACGCTTGAATCAACAAAACCTTTGTGTTGGGTCAAAAGAAATTAGGCTGCCAATAAAATATTTTGTTTAACCAACTCTATATATTTATTTTACCACTCTATTGATTGTCTTCGTTTGAAAATACAGCTTAAGAGTTTGTTAAAATTTTTTTTGTTACATTTAGGTTAGTAAGAGTGGTTGTTAGTGAATTTATTGATGCTTAATAATGGTAAAGAAACCCTAATAAAATAAGTTCAACAGGAAACTAAAAGTAACGCTGTAAAACTTAAATTATTTATTTACGCACGTTGTCCAGTATTTGAAATGTATGTATTTCAAAACATCCCAATTTCATAAGTTGTCATTTTAGCTGAGTATTTGAGAGCCTAGCTGAGCAAGGTTCGGATCTCGGTCGGGCTTATAATTTTTTTTATATTAACCGAAGCTGTTTAATGTACGTAAAGCCAAACAAATCTTTAGTTCTACCAACCAACATCTTAGTTTGGTGCAACCCAATAAGTACAACGAAATATTTTGGTTTCAATAACAAAATATTTCACTGCCTCTAGAGGCACAAACAATTAATTTGGTTGCGGCAAACAAACTTTGTTTGATTCAACAAAACCTTTTTCTCAGTGTACTGTGGCAGAACTGGATACGCACTCGTGCGACAGCTAATGATCAAACGGCTTATACTTGAGTATTATTGATAGATCTGTGAAGTACATCCTACAGGTCATTGAACACACAAAATCTCCACGTCTCTGGATATTACAATTATTATAAACAAATTACCCAAGCTTGACTCAGTGGTCAGCCACTCGAAACACTGTAATTCCGTAAGCGCCTATGGGCCGCCGTGGCCGTGACTGCCGCGCATGCGCTTGTCAAAACGGTCCACTTATTCACTGTTATTATTTTCCTTCATTTTACGGCAAAGGGCAAGTAAACATTTTTTCAGAAATCTCCGTAAACTCCCGGTAAAACCATGGACACGTTGCCTTTTCAAAGGTGAACTTCCCGTATATTCCGCAAAAACTAACATATGCTACCATGCCGACTACCTTGTAACTGAATTATAAAGCGCAATTATAGAGCCCTTGCCGATAACATAATAAATCTCCAGACATGCGCGCTGTACGATGAGACCAGGTGTACCCATTTGCTGATCACCTGCGTGAGCCTCTTGTCTGATTGGCTATATACTGCTGTTAAAGGTCCCTATTGGTTAGATCAGCGTTTGGCAAGCCAGTCACACGCTACCGATTGGCAGATGACGTCCTGCCATGTTGCTCACAAGTGAGGCAATCTTCTTGGAGTTAAGAACACGCTGCCGTTTCCCCCCTGCCTTCTTGCCCGTTCTGTGGTATGAGTGTTGCATTCATAAGGGCATCTGTGGCTCCCCGCAGGAACCCCGAGCAGAAAGTTCGCTATCGCTGTTTTCAATTGAGGCCAGGAAATTGCGAACCTCGTTCCGTTTTGCCGTCTGGGAGAACTCCCAGACACGTATGAAGTAATTAACAAAGTTCCGGGCTAGCGCCTGTCTCTTCCGTTTCGCCGTCTCGCACAATAAAGGCTGTATCAAGGGGCGAATGTAGCAGGGAGAGGGTTGTATGCACGCTCTCCAGGGGGTGCGAAATCAACCCAACAAACAGTTTATGTTTTACTTATGGGCAAACCGCACCATCCAACGCTACCAGCTCCATAATCATCCAAACTAACTCGACGTTATTCAAAAAACAAACATACAACGGGTACTAGCTACAATTACATCTCCGCTCGCATTGAGCCGTAATTCCGTGTGACGCTAACCACTGGTTTTCGCACGATGCCTTTTGGTGCATGGTGCANTCCGCTCGCATTGAGCCGTAATTCCGTGTGACGCTAACCACTGGTTTTCGCACGATGCCTTTTGGTGCATGGTGCAATTTCCGCCCCCCCTCCTACAAAAGCGCTTTTTTTTTAGGAAACGGTAAAGAAAAACCCGAATGCATTTGCTTGTATTACCAGCGCAGTCCTGTTACGCTAATGGACACAGCCACGAGCGACAGCTATACCCGGATGCGAAAAATGTGGCGTTCACGTTCAGTTGAATTAACAACCCTTAGCTTCGCTATAAACGCAATCGCGCAAAATTTTAAATTCAGTCACCGTACTGTTGAGTATTTATGTAGGGTAAATGACAAACGCCAACTGGAGAACTCGAAGCAAAAAGATTTACTACCAACGTTATCATATTTTCTACGGTATTTCCAAAAGCAGAGGTTTGGTTTGCGTGAATTTGCTTTAACAGTGTTAAANATCATATTTTCTACGGTATTTCCAAAAGCAGAGGTTTGGTTTGCGTGAATTTGCTTTAACAGTGTTAAAAAAAAACGTTAAGGGGTATTTACAAAAACTTGTAGTTAGCCATATAAATTTTTTAAGGAATTCCATGTTCTAACGATTAAAAAAAAAAAAAAGAAAAATTATGTCTTAATAATAATTTCGATTGCCGAAGGGAAATTCGTAACGTTCGATCAGGCTGTTGTTTTACCNAGAAAAATTATGTCTTAATAATAATTTCGATTGCCGAAGGGAAATTCGTAACGTTCGATCAGGCTGTTGTTTTACCTAGACACTGCACTAGAGAGGGATCTATTTAAACCTAGACAGACGAAGCACCTACCCAAGACATTACATTTTCAGAAACAGTAATTTCTGTAAAACTCAGGAATGGCAAACTGGAACAGATGTAAGTAAAATTGAAACTTCTCTTAGGCCTGGTCATTAAAATTTTATAATGGCATCACCAAACTACTATTTTACTTATTTTCCTCGCATTTCGTATGTCTTCACACACTTCGCCCGGTATGCGCTCCCTTAAGCTAAGGGCACAAGACCGAGGTTGACCCTACATGTGGGCTGTCCCACAGGAATTTGTTTCATTTATCGATATGCACTGCACACAGCGGAAAACAGCACCAACGAGGTAAGCCATTCACGTGTAGGAGGTATTATCCGTTCCTGAGAATATATTACGTAGTTACATAAAACGTTCGCTGGATGCCAACAACATGAAGCACAAACACGTTTACATTTGTCCCCGCTTCAAGACAAAGCTTCGTACCGATACTGCTAGAGTTCCGAACAAAACATTTGCTCGTCGCAACGCGTTATCTCAACAGTCGCTGATTTTATTTCGATTATCGCGGTAACAATGTCCCTCAAAGAAAGGCCACCACTAAATCACTCACTGTGTGAATAGCATTGGATACGATTAACAGGCTCACATTATACTATTGACTGTGGCATTATTATAAATATTAGTATAATTTGGTTAGCAACAATTCGTCTAAGACAAGAACCGGAAATTATTTTCTCTACCCAAGAGCACCGAATAGCTAAGACCTGCCCTCATTACAGACATGGCTCTGTATCATATTAAATAACAATTGATTTATGTACCCTGTATCACCACAGATTAGGTAGGTATATAAAAGTGTAATAGGGTGGCATATATTTTGACATGGGTAGGGGCAGGATAATTTCGCGTTTCAAACGACCTGTAGGCTAGACTCTACAGTCCCATGAATTTTCAAGCGTCAGCTTTCTGTTCATTGGCTGCTGCTCCAGCACGTAGCCAGTTTCACATGAGACCAGGTGGCACGGGACTCGGTGCTTGGTTCATTGCAGGTCTCTTACCGACTCGGAGTTGACTTGGGAGTGTCTAATAAACACTATGATCAAATTGCAAACATTACAGAAGTACACACGTGTTTGAAGTCTAGCTTGCCCTGAAATGAATTCGCGAAATTTTCCAGTACGTAGATATGGGATTACCCATTCTCTGATTGACTACGCGAGGATCTGGGAAGGGCATAGTGTCTGATTGGCTTCTGCATGCTGTGAAAGGCTTCTGACTATCAAGAAAGTTACCAGGATATGATTGGCGAACTACATTCCGAAATTGTGCTGGCGAATGACACAATTTTACTGACGCGTGCGGCTATGGAGTTCGCGGTAAAATAGGTTGCTTGACTTCTGTAGTCGTTAGTACTCTGTGCGGTATCACCAAAGGCACAGGAAGGTTTTCGACTGGAAAGAGCCAAGTTGTGACAACAACACATTATCCAACCACAACCCTACAAAGAAGGCNACAGGAAGGTTTTCGACTGGAAAGAGCCAAGTTGTGACAACAACACATTATCCAACCACAACCCTACAAAGAAGGCATGGTATCTTAAGAAAGAGTGTGCCACGCAAAACATTCGCAAAAAAAAAATCACCGACTCTCTTATAGCACCACTTCCGAATACGGAAGAGATGGTGACGTGCACCGCTAACTCCAGCTGCACGCCCCAGCAAAACGGCGTGAGGTCGTTNTTCCGAATACGGAAGAGATGGTGACGTGCACCGCTAACTCCAGCTGCACGCCCCAGCAAAACGGCGTGAGGTCGTTTGCCAACTAGCAATTGGAGACTGACTTGACAGACGGGAGTTCAGCCAGCATGAAATAGCCCTTCGGATGGAGCAAGATGACACCCCGTTTTAACACACTGGAATCACACTCGATAGGACCCGTCTTGGATTACCTGCTCAGCCATCTTTATTTCGGTTTTCTATGGTTTTCTGCAATACCCCATGGCGAATTTAGAGATGGACAATGGTTCATTCTTTCCCTGGTTATAGTTTTCGTAATGATTATTACTAATCTAATGAGTCCAGTGTCATCATTAACTCGTTTAGTCCCCGCCTCCACGATCGAGGATATGTTGCAGATTAAGGATATTTATATTGTTTTAACTGTACACAACAACGGAATCAGTTGAAGATGTTTTGTCCGTCTTTCTTGTGACTAATCTGATTTGGTGAAGTTTCTGCATATCTCATTTGTGATTGGTCAATGCCGTCGCCAGCGAGCACGCAGTACTTTGCTTACTGGTAGCGAAAACCACACTAGACGCAGGTACAGCATCCATAAAAAACTTTTAACAATTGCGACACTTGAGCCAAGCAGAATTAAGATCTGCGTACAGAATATTGGCACAGAAATGGTAAGCATAAAGAGGTGAAATAACTGCTTTTATCGCGAACTCCAGCAGTACGCGCCAACAAAATGGCGTGACTGGCCAACAACACGTCGGAACGCCGTTCGCCAATCAGCGCCTGGTGACTTACTCGCCTGTCGGCAGCGCAGTTGTATAGTCAATTCGCTGTTTCATCACTCGTTTTTGAAGCGAAACTTTGAAAAATTACCCATGCATGATGTGCTTGGTTATCTCCTAAATGCGCCATGCATCAAAAGCGTTTTATACTTGCGTTAACATAAAGGTAAATTTTTTTTTTATTAAATTAAACTTTTACATTTACATTTACATTATAATATTTAATGTAAAATGAATATAAACAAAAACGGAGAGAAAATAATTGAGTCGGTAGTGCCTAGTAAGAAATAACTTTTATGTAAAATATGATTACACCGAGTGCCCTCGAACGCGGTGCGTTGTCCCTTTGATGTAATTTTCTAGACAAGATTAAGGTTTGCTTGCATGGGGTGCAGGAATNTACCGAGCGTTACACTTTTTCATAAGTGACTCCCAGCCGCAACCTAATTTAAGACGTTGTCACGTCAAAACTTTTAACAATTGCGACACTTGAGCCAAGCAGAATTAAGATCTGCGTTGTCTTATAACCGTGTCTTTACCAAAGCATAAAGAGGTGAAATAACTGCTTTTATCGCGAACTCCAGCAGTACGCACCAACAAAATGGCGTCACTTGCCAGCAACATGTCGGAACGCCGTTCGCCAATCAGCGCCTGGTGACTTACTCGCCTGTCGGCACGCGTCAACATATCAGTTAAGCGTGTTTCATCACTCGTTTTTGAAGCGAAACTTTGAAAAATTACCCATGCATGACGTGCTTGGTTGTCTCCTAAATGCGCCGTGTATCAAAAGCGTTTTATACTTGTGTTAACATAGAGGTACATTATTTTTTATTAAATTGAACTTATACTTATAATTAACTATACATTATAATATTTAATGTAAAATGAATATAAACAAAAACGGAGAGAAAATAATTGTGTCGGTAGTGCCTAGTAAGAAATAACTTTTATGCAAAATATGATTACACCGAGTGCGCTCGAACGCGGTGCGTTGTCCCTTTGATGTAATTTTCTAGACAAGATTAAGGTTTGCTTGCATGGGGTGCAGGAATNCTCGAACGCGGTGCGTTGTCCCTTTGATGTAATTTTCTAGACAAGATTAAGGTTTGCTTGCATGGGGTGCAGGAATATTCTGAAAGTATAACTTTAGCAGGGCTTCAGAAAAGTTGTAAGTAACCGTGAATGGACTACAGTCAATTAGATTTAAGACCCGTTCCTAGAGCCACAGCCAATCCGCTAACGTATACGCCTACATCAAAGGGGGCCGCAAAACTATTTCGCTCCCGTTCACTTGGTAAAACATTACTCCGGAGGGCCCGGCTTGGATTCCGTGTTCAGCCACATTTACGTATTTCAGTTTTCCGTGGTTTTCCGAAATACCTCCACGTGAATGCCGGGTTGTACAGGTCATGGCTGATTCGTTTTTTTAATGCTGATTTCCCTAAAAACTAGCTTCTTTCTAATGACCCCACTGGAAAATTGCCGATCAGATCCAATTTCTGTTTTCAGAGCATCTTGCCGTAAACGAGCGTACCTTCTGTGTGTGTACCATTTCCTGTGACATCCCGAAATGAAAGGGGCCCCTCAGGTACAAGTGCATTAAGAGGGCGAATGGTTATTCCTACATAGGATTTTACGTGTCTTTCTTTCTCTCCTTTTTTTAAAGGTTGTAATTATCTGCAAGCAAAAGCATCCGCCGAGAGGGGCTTAGCGGAGACAAAAGAGCGTAGAGGGGTTGCGGCGAGCCGGATTACCCACGTACGTGTGTGTTGTTTTTGTTCGCCCGGGGCGGGTTCCCCGAGCTTAAGTCGTCGGGAAAGTGGGGCAAAGAGCGGGTTTCCGCTTGTGTTCGCTGTGATACCGAGGGGTCGCT
>NQII01000801.1:440937-460447 GCA_002778355.1 Clitarchus hookeri
TGAGCTTGTAAGTATGGTGCGGGAGAAAGGAGGGGAACTGGAGAGTTCTGGAGCGAGAAGCTCCAGCCGCAAGGTCCGCAGGTGAAGTGGCTTCATTTCCGTGCCTTACCTGGAGCGAGTTCCAGGAAGAAAGACGAAAGAGAGAGAGAGAGAGAGAGAGAGAGAGAGATGGAGAGACCGACTCCCTTGGGCACCCACGGTTGGACTTCAGAATTTTTCAATATGAAAGTCGCAAGGCTCAAGTATGAGATGAGGATGGGGATAGGGAGGGGAGGACACACCTCCCTTCCCCTCCGCCACGAGCAAACACAAAACTTTGACCGTCCGCGAGGAAAACAAACGTCTCGTACAAACTTACGCTTTGCAACGTCGCAAGCGGGTGAACTGCTTTTCCTTCCTCGAAAGAGAGAGAGAAAAAAAAACGTATATATATATTTCCTCGCGATAACTTTGCGAAACGTTGAGAGCTCGAATGACTCTCGCGGCAGGCTGGGCGCTGAGAAACTTTCTTTGTTCCCTCCCCGGCGAATATCTGCGCAAATACAGACATTTTGCCGCGCAATATTGCTGAGTACGAGCCGACTCCCACTCTACTACGTCGAGTATCGCGCAAAAAAAGAAACAGACGACGATATTTAGCTTGTTGCATTGCGGGGAAAAAAACATCAATATTTTTTTAAGCTCTCGTATACTGTTCAACTGCACGAAACTTCATTCCTGTAACATTAAATATTTTCCTTTCCCCACAATTATTATTCGTCAAAGTTACTTCGCTATTTTGTTAATAAGCGACGCAAATAAAACAAACCAAAATATATCATACTTATTTAAAGACGACCTTATCAAAAGTAATTTTGTAAAAACTTCAGGACAGTGACAAACAAAAATGCAAAAGTTTCTTTATACTCAGCAGTTATTTTTAAAAATTTAAAAATATTTATTCGCGTGATTACAAATTGTGCTTGAGGTAGTCTATGGTATTTTTTTTCAATTGGCGTTATATCATGTCTGCGTATAAATTATTTGTTGATTGTATTACACAGGAAAATTGCAATCGTGATATGAACATGGAAAAATGTAAAATAAAATGTGGAACCGAATGTGTTTTTAATTTTCTTGGGGTGACGTTTCTAACACGGAATAATGTTCGAATTAAGTAAAAAATAATGGATATTGGCCATGCAGAGCCCTTAATTCATTTAAACTACTCAAGGAAGCGCAAAACATCTTACAAACTGGGCACCGTGGTACTGGTATTAAAGTAAGTGATCTCGTAGAAGAGGTTTTAGGTTTGAATACCGTTGTGTGCATAACATCAGATTAGGGATATAAAAAAAAATTTAGTGAATATCTTAAATTTTTTGTATTTTGCTTATTTTGAATATGCTTCAACTTGAAATACCAACAATTTAAAACTGAAAACAAATATGAGCCTTCCTCATTACGAAATGTGCTGCCACATTTTAAGAACTGATGAGAACAACGATAACGCGAGATATTTTCCATTATAATTAACTCTCTTGCACACTTCTGGATAATTTAGTGTAAATTGATATGCAGAGATATGCAAGTGATATCATAGTTATTAATTGAAAAATTTCGACAAATTCAAAGAAATGGCTCATCACATCTTACAAACAAAAAAAATTGTTTCTGTTTTAGGTTATGAGCAGTACATGCCACTATCACAGAAAGTAAAGTTCAAAGCTTGTTATAACGAAACAAGTGTTGCTACAGCTTGGATACAGGATCAAACAAAAATGTCTTATTTGAAGTACAAGGAACAGCAAATGAAGTTGGTCTAAAAGAATTAATCAATAATGTAGAATTTGATTTTTTTTTAAGTTTTGTTGATTACAATTGTTAGGGACACCCGATCTTAGCGAAAAGATTTGATGATTTGTTGTATTACATAACACTATTGCGCAGGTCCACTTTCGCGATTGCACATTTCTCGTGTTATGGAGTCTGAGGCGTCTTGCTGCGAATCGCAAGCGTGGAGTGTCGGAGCAACCTGATTCTGATTGGCCATTCAATTACGGAAATTTCTTCTGCCGAAGACACGCGATCAATAAGCAAAATAATACTGCTGAGGAGCCTGTGGGGTATTGAAATGCAGGAAGAGTGGAACTCTTGTCGCGAAAATTGGGTGTCCCTGACAATTACACATCCACACAGGCGTGCAGACAGTTATAGTCAATTCGCACTCCACTTCCAACTTTTCTGAAACTCTGCTAAAGTTCTACTTACAGAATAACCCCCCTCCCCCTCATGTAAATAAAGTTTAATCAAGTTAAAAAATTTACACCAAAGGGACAGCGCAACGCATTCGCGCGTATTGAGTGTGATGATATTGTGCATAAGAACTTATTTCTTACTAGGCATTACCAACACACCTATTTTTTTACTATATTCATTTAATTTAATTAAAAATGAAATATTATAATTTATAGATAAAATATAAATAAAAGTGAAATTTAACTAAAATTAACGAAGTTTTAGGTCTCTTTATATTAATGCAAGTACAAAACGCTTTCGATACATGGCATATTTATGAAACAACCAATTTTCCATGTTCTTCAAAGGTTTGATTAAAAAAGTGTGAAGAAACCGCAAATAGACTACACTCGTGGTTCTTGCCCTATTTGTAGACGAACCAGAGGGCATGCAGCGCATTCTGGGCTGGCGGCTCCAACCTCTCGGAGGCGAGGCTACTTGTTACGAGTGTGGACGAGTGCGCAGGCGGCGGTGACGTCACGGACGGCGGCCTAGGGAGTTGTCGGGTCAAGCATACCTCAACACCCCCGCAGCTGTGGAGGGATGACCTCGAGTTCCCACTCGGCTGAGGGTTTTTGGGGGAGGTCTGGGCCGGGCCGAGCCTATTTTTGCCCCGGCAGATCAATACGGCGGGGTGCAGCCTGCCCCGCGTGACGTCACAAAACAGTTCTAGGAGGGGAGGAGAGGTGCCCCCCGTCAGGTGCTCCACCCCCCTCCCGTAATTTCAACTCCTCCCACTCACCTTCGCACCCGCCACTTGACATTCTGTGTGACGCGGAGAACGGTAAGAGCTGATGACCTACTGCGACAGAAATAAAATGAAAGGCGTGAATTGCAGACGTCCATTAAAATTACCCACGTGCAACCTTTTTGACATCACTGATCTTTTTATTCTTTACAACACCTCTCTTTATCCTTACACCCTACTTGGTCTCCTACGTAACGATAAAGTGACGAGGACCAACTATAATAAATGAAATGGCAGTAGAAGTATTTGAAGTCTGCACTGCGATAAAATGAACTCTTGCAATTTCCTGATCTCTTCTTGTTAAAAAGCTTAATATTCAGAATTAAATCAAAGTATTCTCCCGTTTTCCTTATTTCAATTATTTCAAAGTAATCTACAAGTTGGAGAAAGATTGAAAGTACAATTCTATTCCTAGTTACATATATTTTTATATTAACTAGTTCACTGTTTATACACCAACTTTCGAACCCTTTCTTGGTTTCTCCTTTCACCGCAATCTGTGTCTCCCGGAAGTATGTCAAAATTAAAATTACAGTTAATCAAATAATGTCACCAAATTAAGACGGTAAATCTTAATATGACGAAAACACTACAGTGCTGTTCTTTTACCGCTGCTCACATTGTTGTTAGAGGCAGTAGTTTATCGCAGGAAAAATGTGACTCCTAGTCAGATATCAATGCACTGTGCAACTCTCAGCAATGCATATCCAATTCTGGATATCTGAGATTCACCTGCAGACAGTCAATACATCCAATAACGCAAATAGCAAGAACTTTTCTTTTGAAATAATATGTTAACAGAAACGATTTTCGTCATCTCCCTTACTATAAAAGTTCAATCACCGGGGTTGACTTTCACCCTAATAGGCCAATTGGAGAGTTGTACTTACTTCTGCTATCATATAAATACCTTTGTTTTCTTGTGGGTCTCTGGTAACTAAACCACAAAACAGACTCTATTACATTTGTTTCATACAGTTAAAACAGTAAATGGGCTTACCTATAATTTGGACCAAAGTCATCCCTAAGGGACAAAGTCGCACTGTCGTACGGTGTAGTAAATGTTTACGTTAAAACAAATAGCACAACTGTTTCGTGTTAGAAATCGGTACCGAGATACAACTGGGAAAATGTTGTATGGTGGTTTCTCCAGTTACTTTGAACATTCACTAATGCGACACTCCGTCCAGGACTCTGAGCCAAAGGTAAATATTTAATATTCGTGTATATAGCTTCATTCCGTGAGGTCGAGTTGAACAGGAGAATGGATTCTGAATACGGTAGCAGCCAGTGTTCTGATATGCTGAGTCTATCGTGGTGCACACAACGCGACACCGTCGCAGAGCAATCAAGAAAACATCCCGCTTACACCGCGGATTGCAGCCCCACGCCAGTAAAATATCGTAACTGTCCAGCAAAATGTGGGAAATAGTTGCTCGCCAATCTGAGCCTGATAAACCTTCTTGCCAGCCGGTAGACCAGGTAGTACAGGGAAACTCTTGCAGCATGCGGTAGCCAATCAGATACATGACCCGTTCACAGAGCCTCGCGCAGTCAATCAGGGAATGGGTGAAGCCCGCATCAAAGGAACCACCTCATCATTTAGTCTTTGTGTCCTCATCTACTCCGACACAGTATACATACACTGAAGAGCCATAAAAACTGGTACACGTGCCTAATATCGTGTAGGGGCCCCGCGAGCACGCAGTAGTGCCGCAAGACGACGTGGCATGGACTCGACTAATGTCTGAAGGTATGCAGGAGGCATTGAAATCTGCGCCAATTTGAGAAAGGGTTGCACGTCTGTCACGTTTAATGATTCTCGTCAGTCGTCGTTTGTTCCGATCGTTTACGACCTTTTTCCGGCCGCAGTGATGTCGATGATTTAATGTTTTACCGGATTCCCGATATTCACGGTACACTCGTGAAATGGTCGTACGCGAAAATCCGAATTGTATCGCTACCTCGGAGATGCTATGTCCCATCTCTCGTGCGCCGACTATAACACCACGTTCAAATTCACTTAGATCTTGATAACCTGCCATTGTATCAGCAGTGACCTATCTAGTAACTTTGCCAGACGCTTGTTGTCTTATATAGCCGCTGCCGACCACATCGCGTTACTCTGATTGGTTCCATACCTCTGTTATTTGCATACGCACGCCTACACCAGTTTTTTTTGGCTCTTTAGTGTATAATGCAGACATGATCAGGGATAACTTTACGTAAAATTTTGATTTGAGAAGGGTTAAATTCAACGTCAACAAGATATTGCCGTAGTTAACTTTAATCAAAAGATGCCTTTAACACGAAAGTGTACCCTATGTATAATGTGTTTGGCTGTTTCCTAAGTATGTCATGTATCACAAGCCTTACACTACTGTTAACATAAAATTATCACATTTTTTGTTAAATTGAACTTTTAATTATGTGTTATCGATAAATATTAATGTTTAATTTATAATTAATATGAATAAAATTAGAAAGAAAATTAGCGTGTTGGTAATGCTTAGTAAGCAATAGTTCTCATGTATAATATTATTAAACTATTTGCGAACGAATACGATGCACTGTCCCTTTGGTGTAATTTTCAAAGACTTGGTTAAGTTTTGTTTGCATAAAGCGGAGGAACAGCATGAACATAGATCTTTTGCAGGACTTCCGAAAAGTTGGAAGTAACCATGAATGGACTATACCGAAGTACCTTTACAGGAAATGCCGGAGCTGGAATTATCGCGACTATTCTGGGCTGGTGCTCCCTCCCCACCGACTTTCCCCTCTCAATTCCACTCCGGTACACACTGAATGAAGGGTACATCGGTTTGCAGCCACGTCACGTTATTAATTCACCTCGTAAAAAAATTCCTGACTAATCGAACGAGCACCATTAAAAATTAAGCACACCTGGTTCGCGATCAATCGCCCCTTCCAAAATCCACCAGTTTTAATAATCACTGCTGGCGACTTCACATATTAAAGCTTAAATGCCAGCAATTATGTTTAGAGTATTATGAAAGCACCTTTAAGAAAATCCNTGGCGACTTCACATATTAAAGCTTAAATGCCAGCAATTATGTTTAGAGTATTATGAAAGCACCTTTAAGAAAATCATTTATTAGAATTACCATTAAATTAAGAACGTAGTGTTTAAATTGGTAGTCGTCAAAGACGGTTTCTTATATACGCACTACAGGATATAGGAAATAATGTGATACAGCTAGTTCAATAACAACTCGTTGCTTTTGAAAAATCTTTCTGCACGCTGTTTTATTTTCGCCACAAGTTAAACGTACCATTGCCATCGAACTAGTGAATGGTGCTTATGTGTTTGTCGAGAGAACATGTGAAATTATGACAAACTTCAATTTGTCTCCACTACGTTATAATGTGAAAAGTGAAAATAAGTCAATGTCAGTTGAATGAACGAGAAACTTTAACAAGACGTTAAATAATAGAGCTAACTTTATATAATGTGGTGCCAACATGATTACATATACGAAAGTCAGTGATTACATTAGATAGGGGCTGAGATTATTTTCAATGGTTAATTTCACGTTTCGCGAACAACCTGTAATAACATACAATTTTTTTTTTTTAAATTTCACTTTCTTTCGAGTGTTACATAAAACAATGCGCGAAGTCACGTGTTTTTATTTAAGAACGCACACTAGGCAGAAATGTGTAATATGTATAGCAGTGGCGTATGCAAACATTTTTTTCAGAGGGGTCCTTCATTGATAACACAGTGCATCACCTGTATTTTTTAATGTAGTTGTTTTATTTTACTTATTTTTACCGTTTTAATATAACATTTTAACTATCTAACTTCTTATTTTACTGATAACGAAATATATAAATACGTTTTTTAAACGTCTCTTTTATATTTCCGTGTGGAGGGGAGAGGGGTGATGAATTCGGTACCCCCCCCCCCNTCTGCCTTTTATACGCCCCTGCGGCATGACAGTTATAAGTGCTCAGCTAGAAAGGAAAATAAATGTATTAAATTTGAGTTAACGAATTTCTGAGTGTCGCGATGCCGTAATAGACGGCTTGGTCGTAGAGTATTTAAGTATACAGAGGTGAAATAGCCGCTTATTCCGCGAACTCCAGCAGTACACGCCAGCAAAAGGGCGTTACTGATCAGTAAGATGTCGGAACGCGGTTCGCCAATCAGCGCTTGATAACTCACTTGCCAACCAACGAAGAGCCTCTGGTAGCATAGTATATTCGCAATTTCTTCACACTTTCCGAATCAAACATTTGAAAAATCACCCCATGCATGATGTGTTTGGTTGTTTCTTATGTGTGTCATGTATCGCAAGCGTTTTATACTTGTGTTAACACAGAACTACCTTAATGTCAGATAAATTGAAGTCTCATTTCTATTTTATCTATAAATTATAATATTTAATTTGTAATTAATGTGAATAAAAACAGAGAGATAATACGTGCGTTGGCAATTCCTAGTAATAAATAGTTCTCGTGCAAAATATTATGTAAATGAGTGCGCACGAATGCCGTGCGTTGTACCTCTGGTGTAATTTTCTAGACTTTGTTTAAGCTTTTTGTTTGCATGAGGCGGAGGTATATCATGAGAAGTATAACTTTGGCAGGGATTCATAAAAGTGCGAAGTAACCGTGAATGGACTATATCACGCGTTAGCCAATCATACCCCAAAGCCGGCTTCCCAGAGCGTCGCTGAGCCAATCGGCGAATGGGTACGCCCACATCAAAAGAACCACCACGCCTTTTCGTATCTGTGTACTCACTACTCTGTGGCCTGCTGGACGCAGCGGACGCCTGGAACTTGCCTCGTANTGTCGTGACTGGTTCATACCACTGATCACCGAGCACAAACAGCACAGCTAATTGGTTGTAATAAAGAAACAAGTTATTTGCCAGCTTAAGCACTGCACACACACAAAATGTCTGATTTGCAACTCCAGAGACTATAAACTTACGCGGGAATGAAAGGGTTAAAATACTTGAGCTCATTTGCGCTTCTATGAATTACATAATTTTATAGGCTATTCAAGGTCAAGTGAGCACTTTTTAACACCTTAATATACTACCCCGTTCACATCTGGCATGCTGCAGAGTAGGTGTAATCATAGTAGGTGCTGTGCATGTCTAGAAGATAGCTCCAACACTGCCAGTGCATTTTCTTGGAAATACTATCTGTTGCTGCTGACACACTGACTATTTTATAATTGGTTGCTGTTTGTGACATGGATATATTGAAGACCTTTCCATAGGTTCCGAAAAGCCAGTTGTTGTAAGAAATTCGTAAGTACTTTTCACGCCAAAAATTTCTTCTTTTCGAACACCTGAAACGAAATATTACCTTAGGAGGTTAAGCCCGCCCCCCTCCCTTTTTCCGGGAAAGCATAATTTACACAAATTAATTATATTTTTATATTTTATTGTGGCTTCAGACATTAACTTTACACTCTGTTTATGTCACATGGCCATTTTATATTGAAAATTGGGGCCACTGTGGCTGGGCGGTTAGCCTGCCTGCCTCCCACCAAGGTGTACCGGATTCAATCCCCGGCCGGGTCACTCCCAGATTTTCGCATGTGGGAATCGTGACGGACGATGCCGCTGGTCAGCGGGTTTTCCGGGGATCTCCCGTTTCTCCCACCCTTTCATTCCAGCGCTGCTCCATACTCACCTCAATCATCCTCATCAGCTCTCAAGACCTCGCTGTTAAGAGCCGCCCACATCTCTTCACTCACTATATTAACAATTAGCGATATGATACAAATAATTTCGAAAGTAACTTTTGAGCACGACCTTAAAACGTGTTCACTTCACCGTGAAAAGCCAACTGTGACCCGTGTTGGCCGCGAATTGGTGACTTTCTCTATCGTAGCAACCTAATTCTGCTTGCCCCAGTGAAGAGAGTCTTCTCGCAAAGAATGCTACTAGAGACCACATGAAAGCTGTACGTGTGCACGTAGAGAATTGAAGTTTACACCGCGCGTAAATATTTACAATAAAATACGTGTTCATAGTCGCTGGGAATTCGGTGTGTTTCTGCTTGTGTGTGGAGTTGAAAGGGGAGGGTGGGAAGGGTGTAAGTTTGTTTAAAAGTCGCTTTATTTTGTCCCACTAAAACATTTTGGAGGCAGTTGTGCCAAAAACGCGAAAATGTTGCAATGTTAGGGAATTTGTGGAGTTCACAGAACGCGGTAGGTATTCATCATCAAACGCACTACAAAACTATCTTATGGCGAACACTTTATGTCATACCGAAGCTTTTGGTTTCGTTACTGCTTACAGCCAGGATGAACTGGAATGAACGAATTTTTTTTCTCAGGTCCGAGGGGTGAAATTATTATAATTCCGAGTGCACTACCGCGGTGTTTTATCAGTATGCAACATACGAAAAATTCTTGTGCTAAGTAACGTGACAGTTAAGGGAAAATTATGGTCGCAATATCCGATTTTTCTCTTTTATCCAATATATGTTTATTTGTTAGGTATAAATTAGTTTTCCGTGAAAATGCTCAGCCTGTTAAGTTTAAATACTGCAGTGGTTCTTTAAAAAATATCAACAAGTTACCCCATCACTAAAAAAAAAATAACTACAACGCAGTCCACATCAGGTATTCTGTGAAGTCATATAAATAGGGCCAGTGACTTTTCGCGTAAAAATCTTCAATAGTACATACACACCTCAGCTGTTGTTATACCTCCATTGGCCGCTGGTGCCGTGTCCGTCTTTGACCAAGTCACCCAGGACTAAGTAACTCCAACACTGAACCTTCGTGATTCGTACGCAAACGGTTAACACGGGCCAGAACATTTTTTTAGCCAATCAAAGAAGCTGGACGACCCTACAGTGCTTTGGACTGTATTATGTCTCGAAATTTTTACGCGAAATATCACTGCCCCTACATATACAGTGACNTAGTGCTTTGGACAGTATTATGTCTCGAAATTTTTACGCGAAATATCACTGCCCCTACATATACAGTGACAGAGGAACACTTCGCAAATCCATTTCATGATAAGATAGACTTCGAGTATATATAAGTTACAGTTACTTTTGCAACTGTTCAACAGTTCACAAATATTCTCTGATTGCTCTGAGCCAGCATCAAATAAGGACCGAATGAGTCTCAATATCTGAGGCCCGAGTACGCAGATTACTGCGAAGTTCTCGGTCAATGAAACAACAAACTTTTCTATAATCGATGTTTTTTTAAAGTGTACTTTGTTCAGATTTTCAGAGTCTACTACGGTTTGACCTATGTACTATTTTCACATCAGTGTTCATTCTTAAAAGGTGGTAAGGTAATTTGCTCCCACTGATTCGATAGTAAGCTCCGTTGAAAAAAATCAGTGGGTTCAGTGATCTGCAGGTAAAGGTTCCATCGCCCTCTTTAATACGTCAGCTACACACGTTTGTTCTATGATTGCTGTTCCTGCGAATAGCGGGGGTTTCACACCACATCACGTAGTACGAGCTACTGTCCTTGTTTTCTTGCTTATTTTTTTTGTCTCTCATAGTTATCCGTAGTACTAAACACATACAAATACAGAGGTGAAACAGCGGCTTATACCGCGAGATACAGCCGCGCACGCCAGCGAAATGGCATTACCAGCCAGCAACGTATTGGAACGCCGTTGGCCAATCAGCACCTGGTAATTCACTTGTCAGTCGGCAGCACAGCCNGTTCTGCGGCTACGCGGAGACAGCAGGCACTCCCACACAAACCTGATTTCTGAGGAAAGATTTCTTGGCTAGCTGCGATAAACCCTTTCATGCCCATTGCATCCGATTGTCTACAAGTTGCAACGGAAGGCTACATTGACCGGTACTGTACCTTGCGAGGCTCCGTATCCAATGATCTTCCCTGGAAGTAACTGATACGTAAACCGTGCTGCTGCTCTTTGTCGTGACTGGTTCATACCACTGATCACCGAGCACAAACAGCACAGCTAATTGGTTGTAATAAAGAAACAAGTTANTGTCGTGACTGGTTCATACCACTGATCACCGAGCACAAACAGCACAGCTAATTGGTTGTAATAAAGAAACAAGTTCTTTGCCAGCTTAAGCACTGCACACACAAAAAATGTCTGATTTGCAACTCCAGAGACTATAAACTTACGCGGGAATGAAAGGGTTAAAATACTTGAGCTCATTTGCGCTTCTATGAATTACATAATTTTATAGGCTATTCAAGGTCAAGTGAGCACTTTTTAACACCTTAATATACTACCCCGAGTATACTCGTTCACATCTGACATGCTGCAGAGTAGGTGTAATCATAGTAGGTGCTGTGCATATGTCTAGAAGATAGCTCCAACACTGCCAGCGCATTTTTTTAGAAATACTATTTGTTGCTGTTGACACACTGACTATTTTATAATTGGTTGCTTCTTGTGACATGGATATATTGAAGACCTTTCCATAGGTTCCGAAAAGCCAGTTGTAAGAAATTCGTAAGTACTTTTCAAGCCAAAAATTTCTTCTTTTGCAACACCTGAAACGAAATATTACCTTAGGAGGGTAAGCCCCCCCCCCCACCTTTCTTTTTTCCGGACAAGCATAATTTACAAAAAAAATTTTTTTATATTTTATTGTGGTTTCAGACATTAAATTTACACTCTGTTTATGTCACATGGTACTTTTATATTGACAATTAGGGCCACTGTGGCTGGGCGGTTAGCCTGCCTGCCTCCGACCAAGGTGTACCGGATTCAATCCCCGGACGGGTCACTCTCATATTTTCGCATGCGGGAATCGTGACGGACGATGCCGCTGGTCGGCGGGTTTTCCGTGGATCTCCCGTTTCTCCCGCCCCTTTCATTCCAGCGCTGCTCCATACTCACCTCAATCACCCTCATCAGCTCTCAAGACCTCGTTGTTAAGAGCCGCCCAAATCTCTTCACTCACTATATTAACAATTGGCGATATGATACAAATAAGTTTGAAAGTAACTTTTGAGCACGACCTTAAAACGTGTTCACTTCACCGTGAAGAGCCAACTGTGACACGTGTTGGCCGCAAATTGGTGACTTTCTCTATCGGAGCAACCTAATTCCGCTTGCCCCAGTGAAGAGAGTCTTCTCGCAATGAATGCTACCAGAGACCACATGAAAGCTGTACGTGTGCACGTAGATAATTGAAGTTTACACCGCGCGTAAATATTTACAATAAAATACGGGTTCATAGTCACTCAGAATGTGGCGTGTTTCTGCTTGTGTGTTGGGTTGAACGTTGTGGGGAGGAAAGGGATAAGTTTTTTCAAAAGTCACTTTATTTTTGTCCCACTAAAACATTTTGGAGGCAGTTGTGCCAAAAACGCGAAAATGTTGCAAAGTTAGTGAATTTGTGGAGTTCACAGCACTTGGTACGTATTCATCATCAAACGCACTACAAAACTATCTTATGGCGAACACTTTATGTCATACCGAAGCTTTTGGTTTCGTTACTTCTTACAGCCAGGATGAACTGGAATGAACGAATTTTTTTTTCTCAGGTCTGAGGGGTGAAAGGATTATAATTCCGAGTGCACTACCACGGTGTTTTATCAGTATGCAACATACGAAAAATTCTTGTGCTAAGTTACGTGACAGTTAAGGAAAAATTATGGTTCCCATAACCGAGTTTTCTCTTTTATCCTATATGTGTTTATTTGTTGGTTCTTTAAAAGATATCAACAAGTTACCCCATTACTAAAAAAAATAACTACAACGCAGTCCACATCAGGTATTCTGCGAAGTCATATAAATAAGCCCAGTGACTTTTCGCGTAAAAATCGGAGCACACGGTAGACTTCAATACTACATACACACCTCAGCTGTTGTTATACCTCCATTGGCTGCTGGTGCCGTGTCCGTCTTTGACCAAGTCACCCAGGACTAAGTAACTCCGACACTGAACCTTCGTGATTCGTACGCAAACGGTTAACACGGGCCAGAACATTTTTTTTTTTTTGCCAATCAAAGAAGCTGGACGACCCTACAGTGCTTTGGACTGTATCTTGTCTCGAAATATTTTCGCGAAATATCACTGCCCCTGCATATAAAGTGACAGAGCAAAATTTCGCAAATCCATTTCATGATAAGATAGACTTCGAGTATATACAAGTTACAGTTACTTTTGCAACTGTTCAACAGTTCACAAATATTCTCTGACTGCTCTGAGCCAGCATCAAATAAGGACCGAATGAGTCTCAATATCTCAGGCCCGAGTACGCAGATTACTGCGAAGTTCTCGGTCAATGAAACAACAAACTTTTCTATAATCGATGTTTTTTTAAAGTGTACTTTGTTCAGATTTTCAGAGTCTACTACGGTTTGACCTATGTACTATTTTCACATCAGTGTTCATTCTTAAAAGGTGGTAAGGTAATTTGCTCCCACTGATTCGATAGTAAGCTCCGTTGAAAAAAATCAGTGGGTTCAGTGATCTGCAGGTAAAGGTTCCATCGCCCTCTTTAATACGTCAGCTACACACGTTTGTTCTATGATTGCTGTTCCTGCGAATACATCACGTAGTACGAGCTACTGTCCTTGTTTTCTTGCTTATTTTTTTTGTCTCTCATAGTCATCCCTAGTACTAAACACATACAAATACAGAGGTGAAACAGCGGCTTATACCGCGAGATACAGCCGCGAACGCCAGCGAAATGGCACTACCAGCCAGCAACGTATTGGAACGCCGTTGGCCAATCAGCACCTGGTAATTCACTTGTCAGTCGGCAGCACAGCCAATAGGGAACATTTCAACACACGACTCGTTCCAGAGCCACACATCAAAGGAAACTCCATGACATTTCACTTCTGTTCACTTAGGCGAGTGAGTGAAGAGATTTGGGCGGCTCTTAACATCGAGGTCTTGAGAGCCGATGAGTACAGAGCAGCGTTGGAATTCACGGGCGGAGGAAACGGGATATCCCCGNTAGCAGCGTTGGAATGCACGGGCGGAGGAAACGGGATATCCCCGAGAAATCCCGCCGACCAGCGGTATAATCCGGCACGATTCCCACATGCGAAAATTTCGGGGTGACCCTGCCAGGAATCGAACCCGGTTCGCCTTGGTGGGAGTTGTCTAACCACTACACCACCGCGACCTGTTGTTTACTTAGGTATTCTGTGTCCAGGAAGCGTCTTGATAATAAACACAAACACACCTAAAAAATGAAACTAAATTTACACATGTTTAAACTCTGCCATGTCGTCAAATCCATTCGCAATGTTTTCAGAAAAAGGTTTTGTTGAATAAGACAAAATTTGTTTGGCGCAACCAAATCAATTGTTCGAATAGGGGCAGTAAAATATTTTGCTGTTAAAATCGAATTATTTTGTTGTTATTATTTGGTCGCCCCAAACTGTAGATGTGGTTGGTGTAACTAAACATTTGTTTGGCTCTGCATACATTAAACTGTTTCGCTTAATGAAAACAACGCCCTATATTNTTGTAAGAACGACCTATATTCTAACCTACATCGTTTGCACCTGGGCACTACGGCCTGGCAAGCTCAGCTAAAGTGACTACTAATGAAATAAGAATGTTTTTAACATATACATTTTAAATACTGAACAACGTGCGCAAATACATANCTGTAGATGTGGTTGGTGTAACTAAACATTTGTTTGGCTCTGCATACATTAAACTGTTTCGCTTAATGAAAACAACGCCCTATATTCTAACCTACACCGTTTGCACCTGGGCACTACGGCCTGGCAAGCTCAGGTAAAGTGACTACTAATGAAATAAGAATGTTTTTAACATATACATTTTAAATACTGAACAACGTGCGCAAATACATATTTAAAGTTTTACAGCTTTACTTTTTAACTACCTGTTGACTTCTTTTGTTAGGAGTTTTATACCATTACTAAGCATCAATAAATGCACTAACAAACACTACTACTATCCTAACTGCCACTAAAATTACAAACAAACTCTCAAGCTGTATTTCCGAACAAAGGCATCAAATAAGTAGCCAAACAAATATATTTATATATATTTTTTGGCCACTCATTTATTGATACAGATATATAGTTGATTCGACTAAATATTTTCTTGAGTGTCTAATTTATTTTGGACCAATACAGATATGTGGTTTATTGAATCGTGTATTTTGTTAAGTTAATAAAATTAATCTATTAGCTTTTTAAGTTTTGTTTACTCAAGAAAACTTTTTTTTGGGGCAAATCAATTTATTTTTGTTCCTATACAAACAATTTTTTTTATTGGCTAGAACAAATCTTTTTTTCAGTGATTGCGCTCACTAAGAATAACAAGTGCTAATAGTAGAGGAATGCAGTTTAATATAAATAATAGTNAATTTATTTTGGACCAATACAGATATGTGGTTTATTGAATCGTGTATTTTGTTAAGTTAATAAAATTAATCTATTAGCTTTTTAAGTTTTGTTTACTCAAGAAAACTTTTTTTTGGGGCAAATCAATTTATTTTTGTTTCTATACAAACAATTTTTTTTATTGGCTAGAACAAATATTTTTTTCAGTGATTGCGCTCACTAAGAATAACAAGTGCTAATAGTAGAGGAATGCAGTTTAATATAAATAATAGTTGTGTGTATTTTATAGCATTATTAATAAATTTAAGAAAATTAGTTGGTACAGTATTATTAAGATCCCATTCCCCAAGAACTCGGCTTTGGCATCTTGCAACAACGCTACTAAATTAAAACAATAGGAAAACTTCTTAAGTGGCCCTATGAAAGCAACGGTTACTTGTTTACATCTTAAGTAAAAAAGCGTACGTTTGCTACGCCTCTAATTGAAAGTTTAAGACTTACGGGATTTCGGGATATATTCATAAGACGTTTATTATCAGAATAGCGGATATGTGTTTGGCGCATACAAACGGGGAAATAATTTAAGTCAAACGACAGCCAGCAACATCAGTAAACCTGTATATGTGTACACACAATTTTTAAAATTAATACGTACTCATATATATATATTTTTTTAAATTTAATTTCCTATGTTTCACGAGTAAAGTTTTTTGTCGTTTACGCGTTACAGTGTTTTGTGTACCTGAATTTAAAAAAACAATTGACAGGAAGTTCCGATTATTNGACAGCCAGCAACATCAGTAAACCTGTATATGTGTACACACAATTTTTAAAATTAATACGTACTCATATATATATTTTTTTTTAAATTTAATTTCCTATGTTTCACGAGTAAAGTTNTACTCATATATATATATTTTTTTAAATTTAATTTCCTATGTTTCACGAGTAAAGTTTTTTGTCGTTTACGCGTTACAGTGTTTTGTGTACCTGAATTTAAAAAAACAATTGACAGGAAGTTCCGATTATTTATTTTGGCTATTCAGTTGTTTATATTTACGAAAATCTTTCTACATTGTTGATTTTTTAATCATGGCTAACTTAACCAGACAAACCACTTGCAGTAAATTATTTATTTAACAGGGGATGTTTTTTCGGTTTTTATGAACATTTTGGTAATTTTACTATTACTATATTGTTTTAAAGATAATTTGTCTTTTTTTTTTGCAAATATGTCTACTGTCTTGTTTTGTGCGTNTTTTTTCGGTTTTTATGAACATTTTGGTAATTTTACTATTACTATATTGTTTTAAAGATAATTTGTCTTTTTTTTTGCAAATATGTCTACTGTCTTGTTTTGTGCTTATTGTAGTCAATGGATACTGTGCTAGGAACCTTAAAATGTTATTCAATTACATCGGTTGCACCAAGTTTAAAATAAATCAAATTGTTTGAACGCTGACTTTGAAAGTTGCTCGGCAGTTATATGAAAGTGCATACTGGCAGCATTACGTACGATGACTCATGAGAAACTTCCCGTATTGCTGCTGAAAGTTCAAGGCGATCGCGAGTGTGTCCGAAAAGGTCATGCTAGTTACAGTCGTAATGAGAAACAAACTTAATTACTTTTTGGTCGCTGCGCGCGTACAAGACCAACTTTTCCCAGCCTCATTGCTTCATCTAGCGTTTGAGATGCTGGCGTTGAAAATATTTATTTTTGAAAATGCTCTAACGCTTTTCTACAGGTAGGCACTCCAAGATATACTATTTAGCAATTATTCCGTGGCTGTGAATTGTTTCTTGGCCATGACCTCTCAGAATTAAGTTTCTTACTTTGGGGTTCACACATAGCACTTCTTACGGAAATTAAATAATTTAACACGAAAACCCATGTGTAGGTCTATGGCTATCTGATCCATAGAGGCCTACACATAAATTTGGAAACTATTTCTTTTAAATTTTAGAACGATGTTAAATGTTTACGATATATATATATCATCTTCCATAACTTCCTAACCAGGCATACCTTTTTAAAATGTCCGCATTTTATTAATTTTACCCGAAAAAACATACGTGTATTCAATTTCCAGTGCACAGTGAAATCGAGAATGTTTTGATTTTTCAGTCAAAAATAAAGATTAGAAAATACGTTCTTAAAGAGCAATCACTAGATACCCCTACCATTTCGCATTTTAATTGGATACCTAGGGCGACGGCGTGCAAGTATGTTTATTACTTGCGTCACCAAACCTCCAATCATTCGACTCGTACCCCACAATTCAGGACCAATAGCAAACGTCCAGCACTCTGGTAGCGCCATTCCGGATGGCCGAGTTGAACAGGAGAATGAGTTCTGTTTGCGGTGGGAGCCAATGAAAAATTGATCTCTGCTCGAGAGTGTAGAGGACTGTCGACCGTGGCTCGGCGCCATCTCATAACGCGAAAGAGTAGGGTCTCTAGCAATCACGTATCTTCATTGGTTACTGCATTTTTTTCAGGACGTTTCGCAATTTTTCAGATGTCCACAGAGGATTCGGAAAACTCGCCCTCGGCTCTAGAGACATGCACACAGCAGCAGCAAATATGTATGTAAATAAGCGCAGAGTACTTAAGGATACAGAGGTGAAGTAGACGCCGGTACCGCCGACTACAGCCGCAAACACCAGCAAATGAATGCCAATTGCCAGCGATGGGTCGGAACGCCGTTCGCCAACCAGCGTCTGGTAGCCTACACGCTATCCGGAAGTCCTGCCAATAGGGAAACTTCTACAGCGTGCAGTAGCAAACCAGACACAACGCCCGTTACCAGGGACTACTAGTGTAGCCAATCAGAAAATGGGCACGTACACATTAAAACCAACTGCTACGCCATTTCGTCTCTATGTATTTACCTACTCCGTGATACAGATAGAACTAGTGACTTTTGGCAAAAAAAAAAAAAAAAAATTAAAAATTTATATATATGAGTACACGATAGACTTTAAAACTGTAAGNGAACTAGTGACTTTTGGCAAAAAAAAAAAAAAAAATTAAAAATTTATATATATGAGTACACGATAGACTTTAAAACTGTAAGTATCCAAAAGCAGTTTGTCCATTGCCATTGGTTGCTGTCTGCTTGAGAAGGCGTTTTCATATTTGACCGGGCAACTCAGCATTCGGCAACATCAGTACGGCTTCTACGTGATTATTTCGGTGCAGATAGTGGAGCACGTGTAAAAAAAGTAATTCAGCCAATCAAGATAGGATGAACGACTCTACAGTGTTTTGAAATATAACTTGTCTTNAAAAAAAAAAAAAAAAATTAAAAATTAATATATATAAGTACACGATAGACTTTAAAACTGTAAGTATCCAAAAGCAGTTTGTCCATTGCCATTGGTTGCTGTCTGCTTCAGAAGGCGTTTTCATATTTGACCGGGCAACTCAGCATTCGGCGACATCAGCACGGCTTCTACGTGATTATTTCGGTGCAGATAGTGGAACACGTGTAAAAAAAGTAATTCAGCCAATCAAGATAGGATGAACGACTCTACAGTGTTTTGAAATATAACTTGTCTTNCACGTGTAAAAAAAGTAATTCAGCCAATCAAGATAGGATGAACGACTCTACAGTGTTTTGAAATATAACTTGTCTTCCGAAATATTTTCGCGAAATTTCACTACTCCTAGATATAGGCTACTCACGGTAAAATGAGCGCTCTTAAGATTTACTTTTATGCACATTGAGTATTCTTTCACCATATGTAAAATTAACATTACCGTGAGTCTGATCACTTCGTTACTGCATCTGTCAAGTAAAACTCAAGTTACTAGAAAAGTAAATACTTACAAATTTTCTAATTCTTACACTTTTGTGTATTAAAAAAACTAGAAAAACAAAATAAAATTTTTTCAGTGTTCACAAATGTTGAAATAACTCTTTTGATTACATGTTAATTAATACATGGAACAACTTACCATTTGTCGTTGCCAAATTTGCTGGGTGCATACCAGCCAGTGTGCCCTTCAAAATATATGCAGGTAAGGGGCAGTGACATTTTCCATAGGTTGATTTTAAAAGTGCTCAAATGACCGTTAACAGCCTATGTCAGTTTATTGATGCTAGTCTGTAACCAAACGTACTTAAAGCAATTTCGTGTTTCAGTTTTACAGGGCAAGCTGTGCTTCAACGAAAAAAAAAAAAAAAAAAA
>NQII01000801.1:470259-514322 GCA_002778355.1 Clitarchus hookeri
GTGACGTCACAAACCATTTCCAATCGCGCACCACTCGCTTTACTCACTGCGTCGAACAGCTGGTATTCTGGATTCGGGGAAGAGAGCGACGAAATCCACAGAAGCAAAACTGCTGTGTTCTTCGTTAAAATGAGCCATAGCCATAGCAACATCGCGCCATCTCTGATCAGCGCACAGCAAATAACCATTTTGCAGAAAAACCTTCAAAATTTTCCATTGTTTCATGGCAGCATGCAGGAGTGAGTGAGTGAAGAGATTCGGGTGGCTCTTAACATCGAGGTCTTGAGAGCCGATGAGGGTGGAAGCGCGGCGAGTGTGGAGCAGCGCCGGAATGCAACGACGGAGCAAACGGGAGATCCCCGAGAAAACCCACCCGCCGACCAACGGCATCGTCCAGCACGATTCCTGCATGCGAAAACCTGGGAGAGACCCCTCGGGGCTCGAATGCGATTCGGCTGGGTGGGAAGCACGCAGGACTTCACACACATATATGAACACTGGAACCGGCATCGTTTGTTTATTGGCTTCTGGCACAGAGAGGATAGCGTTTTTTCTCTTCTTATTTTGCTGCGAATGATTCGGCCGTATTATCGTTAGAGACGATGATTTATCGAGATCCTATCTTTTCGCGTTTTAAAACGGCAGCAGGCTAAGACTTCACAACTCTGTTTACTCGATCAGAGCTCATTTGCTTATCGCCTGCTGCCGCTGTCACAGCTCATTCTCCTGCTCGGACTGCCCACACGGGATTAAACCACCCTAGTGCTGGACGTATACGATTGGTTCAGACGTCTGCAGGGCGTGTCTCATGAGCGGAGGTCCAATGACACGCGACGATCGTACACTTCTGACACCTAGCATGGTACCAAATTATAAAGAGAAATGGGACTCTAATGATTTGTCGTGGAAAAACCTGACCGTTTCTTAGGGTTCAATGTACTTTTTTTCGTTATTGGATGTCTTGCATGTATGTAGCTACCATCCCATTTACTTGACCAATGAGGATTTTAATACTTTAAAGCAGAACGTTTGTGAATGGTTTGCAAAGAACTTAGCCGATTAAAAAACCATCAAACCACAAAAGCATAAACCAGCTTTACTGTTATCGAAAATATTTCGACTCAAAATTTTTTCGCAATTTTTAAATGTTTCTAACGATTGTTAGTTGTTGCTTAGTTGTAGATAAGTAATTTTTATCGGGTTCAATCCTCAGCCGGGTCACTCCCGGATATTCGCATGTGGGAATCGTACCGGACGATGCCGCTGGTCGACAAGTTTTCTCGGGAATCGCCCGTTTCTCCCGCCATTCCATTCCGACGCTGCTCCATATTCACTTCAATCACCCTCATCGGCTGTCAAGACCTCGCTGTTAAGAGCCACCCAAATCTCTTCACTCACTCACAATTTCGGCCACTAGTAATCTAGCCAGTAGTAGCGCGTGTGCTGCTGTAGGCCGGGTAACATAGCCTCCATGCTGCTGCACAACTGGTTGCCTAACCTTCTGTGGTACAGGAACCATTCAAGTTCACGCCGCGAGACTTAAATCAAACGTGTTGAAGTGAAAAAGCCCTTATACCACGAACTTCAGCCGTACACGCCAGAAAAATGACGCCAATGACCATTAACGCCGTTCGCCAACCAGCGCCTAGTAACTCATTTGCCAGCCGGCAGCCCAGGCAATAGGTAACATTTCGCAGCGCACGGTAGCAAATCAGACACGGGGTGCGTTCCAAGAGACTCGCGCAACCAATCAGAGAATTAAAAGGAGACACAAAAGGAAACGCCGCGTCATTTCGTCTCTGTGCGCATATCTACTCCATGTCTGGTGTTTTAAGTGGAACAACAGCCAATGAACTAATAACTGATATTCGAGTATACAAAGGATCTTGGTGTCCAGCTATGTTGCCTAATGAAACCTCGAAATTCACGGATCGCTACAAATAACATCGCCTGGGCACAGATCACTTAAAAATGCAGAGGTGAAATAGCTTCTTATTCCAGCCACACACGCCAGGGAAATGGCGGGACTAGCCAGTAGAACTGTCGACTTTAGCGTAGCCGTCAAATGAACCCGCGAAATTTCTGGGACTCTAAAAATTGTGTGTCCCTAGGTACCAGGCATTGTGTGTCCTCATTACAATGCGAGATGAAAAGGGGCGTGTAGTTGGGTGTGCCGTCCCTTCTCTCCGGGATCCGCGCGACTGTCGGTGCTTCATCCCCGGGGAGTGGAAGGTGCTGGCTGCCGAGTCAAGTAGTCCTGTCACGTAGAGGTCCTGGAGCCAGGATCACGCGTCCTGTGAACCTAGGACGCGCCCGCACTCTCCAATATGAGCCCCAACTCTGCTCGGGCCTCACCAGAAACCTCACAGCCGCTGCAAATTTATGACTTTCGAGAACGCCTACATTTAAATATAGAACTTACAACTTCAAGGATACNCTTCAAGGATACGGGGGGGGGGGGTGTTCACGGAATGCGTTTCACGCATACATCAACATTCTACACGGCGCACCTGCAGTTTTGCTGCCTTTACTGACAGCGTGTCGTTGTGAGAAGACTTTCGATACTAAACTGGGCCAGCCAGAGTTCGGTTGCTCCGGTCTTGAACGTACGATGGTTCGCGGGCCTGCACCCAGGACGTGCAGTACGTAAATCTATCCATTCGCTCCTTGCTCCTTGCTCCCTTCCTGGTTGAGTGTTCTTGACCAGCTTGGCTTCCATATCCCCTATTTTTGTGTACTCTTAGTCCATGTGTGGCTGTCAGTAACATTCCTTTCCTTTCTTCGTCAGCTTATTGGTTCTCCTTCTTTGATAGTTCTAAGAGTGTTTTTTGTTTGTATTTGAAGTATTGTCTTTTTGTTAGGTTTCAGTTATTTTCCTCGTGTAATTGCTTCATATTTTTGTTACAGTCGCTGCTCGACTTGTTTCGTTATTGTCTTTAGCTTTTCTGTTTCCCGTATGACAGATGAGCCTTTGAATTGTGGCTGGAGTGTTGTGTTATTGTAAAATATTGCTAAAGCTAGTGACTTATCGCAAAAATTTATGAGTGCACTTTAGACTTCAACACAATAAGAATCCAACAGCAGTTTGTCTGTTGCTATTGGTTGCTGTTTGCTTGAGAAGGCGTTTTCATATTTGACTGGGCCACTCAGAATTTGGCAACATCGGCACGGCTCCTACGTGATTCGTGTGCAGAAGATAACACGTGTCAAAAAGTAATTGAGCCAATCAAGATATGTAAATGGCAGATATGTAAATGTCACTTGTCTTGAAATCTTTTCGCAAAATTTCACTACTCCTACCAATATTGTGTTACTGTAAACAAAACAGCCTCAAAGAAATGTGTTTCTTTGCTGAATAGAAAACTTTGTTTTTAGAGTGCACCTAAGAAAAGGGCATGAGCTCAAATGTTGTAAAATACAATTATACCGGAACTATTTTCGTGAAAATTGGGTGTCCTTCGTTAGCATTTGCGCTCCGTACCATCGAATATGGAGTTTAGCAATACTTCGCTATGAGCCAAAAGTAAATTAGGAAAAGTAAGTATACGTGCTGGACACCAAACATCGCGAGTTACAAAACTCGGCTTTTACAATTCGAAAACTAAAATTAATTAAAACTCAAAATATTAATTTTTGGTTTGAGGGGACTCCCCAGTAAAATAATCAGTAAAATCGGTGTCTGGGCGTTTACGAGCATCTCAGTAAATAAATAGTCTGGGAATACGACTTTTTTCCAGGAAGAGTGAAAAAAAATATCGGCTGCTACCACTTACTTTTTATCACCTTAAATATATATATATATATATAGGGAGAGAGAGAGAGAGAGAGAGAGAGAGAGAGAGAAAGAGAAAGAGAGAAAATGTAGTGAAAATGGTACAAATAACATTTTGAGAGTTTCCCTGCACAGTTTATTTATGCATTTGTAGTGTAATACATTGGATTATATCGCGTACAACAATACCCTACTGTTACAAGATTAATTTGTTAGAAATTCAGGTTCTCGAGAAGCATACCGCAGTTTTTGGAGGAACCGTCGTAATGCTTCCTTGTAGTCAGACGTGACCTTGAGGGTTTAAAAAAATTTCTACTAGGGATCCTCCTTAAGGACGTATTGTTCCATTAGCATCCCTGTTTCACTACTTGTTTAGTTAGAAACGGCATGTTCGCCCCTCCCACTCTGCAAGTGCGTACACAACACACCCGTATATAAATGAAATATCTCACTGTGTGCATCCAGTGTAGACAAATGTCTACGTGATGCACAGAAAGGTTATATTTGGTCAGCACTGTACACTACGAAGCTCAGTGAGTCTTCCCTGCGCTTAACTGATTCGTAAACCGCTGCTTTACGTTACAGCTGGTTCATAGCACTGATCACCGAACATAAAAACTAAAGTTTATTGGTTGTGATAGCGAAACATTTTCTCCGTCTTTTTAGGTGCAGCATGCACCATAAAATTTCTTATATGAGGAAATTAAGGGGTTTCACATATAGTCTGTTCGTGGTTTCATCACACTTTTTGAATAAAACATTTGAAAAAAAAAAAACACACCCCGTGTATAATGTATAACGTGTTTCGTTGTTTCCTAAATATGTCGTGTATCACGAACGTTTTGTACTTGAGTTAACGTAAAAGTACCTTATTTTTGGTTAAATTCAACTTTAAATTATACAAGTTATCTATAAATTATAACATTTCATTTATAACTGATATGAATAAAGACAGAGATAAATTTGGTGTGTCAGTAATGCCTAGTAAGAAATAATTCTTATGCAAAATGTTATTACACTGAGTGCACACGAATGCGGTGCGTTGGCAGTCTGGTGTAACTTGCTAAACTTTGTTTGCACGAGAGGGAGGAATATCCTGGAAGAAAAAGTTTAGCAGGCCTTCAGAAAAGTTGGAAGTGACCTTGAATGAAGTATACGAATTTTTCGTTAATATTTGTGTGCGGGTACAATACCTAACAAAAGAAGATAAATTCTTTTTTTTAAGGTATCAATGACTCCTCCAATTTAAACGACACGTCGGTTTGCCTTCTGACAGTTAACTTCGGCAGGCAAGTAGTTCTGAGCCCACCGTTGTCTTGGAGGCGCCGTCGTCCTTCGCCTGGCAGGAGGTCAAGCGGAAGTTCGCATCGGGTATCGATCCAGGGTTCCCCTTGCTCTCTTTCGCTAGGAATGACCCCACATTCTGGTTCCGCTCAACTGCGGTCGACGTAATCTGCGGCATGCCGGAGGATTGCTGCTATGATCCCTGCCGCTGCTGGGTGGTCTGTTCTTTGCGTCCTCCTCCCTTCTCTCCCTTCCCCTTCCCTTCCAACATCCCTTCCACGGTCTCAAAACCGGGCACTATCACAAAGTATTTAAGAATGCGGATATGAAACGGCCCCTTACTCCACGAACTCCAAGCTGTATATTGCCATCATTCAAAATGTCTGTCCCTCACGCATCCGGTTGACTAGTCCCACTTCACTCTCTCTGGTCACTGTAGCCGCCACTCGGCGCCTAAGTTCGTACAACCCTCCAAACTCTAGCATCGTTAGCACATTGCAGTTTAAATAGTCTCGTTGAACCAATCTAGAAGGTTCCGCGTATCTCGAGTTTCGCTGAAAGACGCTAGGGTGATGACAAGAACATTATTGCAATGATAACCCCAGATTATCAACTCGCTGAAGGACGGGAGCCGCACGCACCGGCGAAATGGCGTCACTTGCCACCAACAAGTCGGAATGCCGCTAACCAATCAGTGCCTGGCAACGAAATTGCTAGCTGGCAGACCAGCCAACGCAGGATCTTCCGCAGCACGCAGTTGCCCATAGGTAATGATAGCAATGTTTCGGGGATTAATTTTAGGACAAGCTAGGCTTTAAACAATAGTACGAGTCTGTTACGTTTGGAATTGGGCCACAGTTCCCTAGACACTCCCAGGTGAACTCTGATCCAACCACAGAGCTGCAAGGAAACAAGAACCCAATCACGTGCCTCCTGGTGTGAGGTAAAACTGGCCACGGAGTGGGGTAGCAACCAATGAAAAGNGAAACAAGAACCCAATCACGTGCCTCCTGGTGTGAGGTAAAACTGGCCACGGAGTGGGGTAGCAACCAATGAAAAGAAAGCAGAGGTTGAAAAATACGTAGGATCGTGAAGTCAAGCCTACAGGTCTTTTAAAACGCGAAATTTTCCTATCCCTACCCATCGGACGCAAGATCAACTTCCAGAACCTCATGCAGCCAATCAGAGAATGGGTTCACCCACATCAAAGTAACCGCAACGCCGTTTCGTCTCTGTGTAATTGTTAACTCTGTGGCACTATACAGAAGCGAAAANGAAACAAGAACCCAATCACGTGCCTCCTGGTGTGAGGTAAAACTGGCCACGGAGTGGGGTAGCAACCAATGAAAACAAAGCAGAGGTTGAAAAATACGTAGGATCGTGGAGTCAAGCCTACAGGTCTTTTAAAACGCGAAATTTTCCTATCCCTACCCATCGGACGCAAGATCAACTTCCAGAACCTCATGCAGCCAATCAGAGAATGGGTTCGCCCACATCAAAGTAACCGCAACGCCGTTTCGTCTCTGTGTAATTGTTAACTCTGTGGCACTATACAGAAGCGAAATAGTGTGTGGGAGCGCATTCACGTTCTACACAGACAGTTCGTGGCTGTTTGCATCTTTTCCGTAGCCACCAAGCAACGTGGCGCAAATAGTAAACCTTCGGACTCGCACTTGGGAGGACCTAGGTTTGACTCGCGGTCCGGCCATCCTGATTTCAGTTTTAAATGGTTTTCCCGAAATCACTACGGGTGAATGCTGGAATGGTTCTTCACTACAGGCCATGTCTGATTCCTTACTCGTTCCTGCTTATCGGACCAACTTGCTCCTTCTCTAGCGACCTCGCTGTCGACAAGATGTTAGGACCTAACTATATGACTTTTCTGTAGGTCTGTAGATATACTTTCCGACTACTCATTACAATTCCTCACGCCACATGTAAAAAAACTTAAGCTAATCTGGAAGAAAGGATAAAAAAAAAAGCACAGTATTAATACGCCGGACAGACAAACAAACATAAATATTTTCCATACACAAGAAGGAATTGTGTTTCCAACATTGCTCTACTGAAAAATTATCTCTGAGAGGAAAAAACATTTACTTTACAAATAACGCTCAAAATACAATTACATAATATTTTTTACTAGCCGTTGCCAAAATATTACTTTTATCTAAGTTTAAATCCATATTGACTACAACGTTCAGACAAAATATAAGCGAAAGTTTCATTAAACCATAAAAAAAAGGTGCAATAATGTTAAGGGAAGTATAAAACGCTTGTGATATATGATTTATTTAGGAAACGCCCAAAAATGTGGTACATGGGGTGTTTTTTCGAAGCTTTGATCAAAAAAGTGAGTGAAGATATCGTGAATAGTCTATAGCCTAACTCCTGTAAACAGGAAATATTAGTGGCCCCAGTTACCTGCAGACTAGACTTTGCAATATTTTTCATGGACCTGCTCAAGCGTATTTCAGCAATAGGCTGTTCACGGTAAAGTGAGCACTTTTGAGGCCCTAGTTATTTTCTTCCTATCAGTAATTTTTTATCCTTACACTACTTATTAAATAAATATTGCCATATAAGTAATAAACACAGTGTATATTTTTCACCGGTCTCGAAAGTTAACGTCTAAGGTTACAATAAACATATTTATTGACTATTATTCCAAATGAGAAGGCTTCAAAAAGTTCTCACTTTTATACTTATAAGGGGACACCTGAAAAATTCGCTAATTCATTTTGAGACATGCTATAATTCAAAACACGTGTGTTGATATAACTTTAGCTATTGGTGCACACTGTGTTTGACACCTCATGGAGAACGCTGGCCCAATCTCAGCCTTCCACTGTGACAGCAGACAACCAATGTGCATTTAATATCGGCATATTTTTACATAAGACTGTAGAGTCTAGCCTGCAGGTCATTGAACTCGCGAATTTTTTCGGTCTCTACTTATTAGTTAGAGGGCATGATCGGGCTTGCATTTTGTCGCATGTCTATTCCTAGCTCGAAGTATTCTACGGCGTTGGAAGTAAGTCGCGGTACAATTGCGAGAATGAACCAATGCACTGACGTGTTTTAAGTCGTAGCTTCCTCTCAGATGAATCCGAGAATTCTCCAGGTCTATACTAATTGCCACTGCGCTGCTCTTGAAAGCACACGCGGCATGTCTGATGGTGTTCATCATTCCTTAGCTCTTGCGTCCCAAGCCTATGCGTATCTCGGGCTGTCGCAGCTATAGATATTTCACCATTCCTGATGGCATAACATTAGATACCCTGCAATTTCGCTTTATAATTCAGTACCACAGGAGACGGCATGCAAGTGTGTGTCATTAGACTTCTACAAATTCAATACTCCCTGAGGAAGCAAAACCAATAGCAAACACTTGGCACTCTGGTTTGCTACATTCCTTGCGGCCGGGTTGAACAACAGAACGAGTTAAACCTTTGGAGGCAGCCAACGAACAAGTGACCTCTGCTGGAGTGTGTAGAGGACTGTGCAGTTTAGCTTGGTGCCATATTATTACACTGAATAGTAGGGTCTCTACATAAAATTCATCAATTTATTTAAATATTTTTACTTGTGAATGTACAGTACAGTGGAGAAGCCCTGTGCAGTGAGAACCAGTATGACTATCGTAAGTGTAAATACAAAGAAAAATTGAACAAGCAGTCAATACTTACAATCCTTGAAGTGCTAAATTTGACAACCAAGTAGACCCCTTATAAATTCACAGTTCTGTGATTTCTCGAAATTGAGTAGTTTAGTAGACACGCACTGGACAACTCCGAGTAAATAGGAGACTTGAAAGAAAAAACGATATAATAATATGCTACTGGGTAAAAGTTTTTATGGTCATGCCAGCGTAAGAACAGACTTGGCTTCACCTACCCAAGTGAAAGAGAGAGACAGAACAACTCGCAAAGCACCAACCACAGGTAGCAGGCAGACGATTCTGCAGGCACTCCCGTCCACCCGCCGTACCACCGTCATCCAATTGTTTCCTTTCCCGGGGAGAAGTGGCCCGACATTGCCATACCTCCCAAGTCCTATGTTACAGCGGCGCCACTATAGTCACTGGGTCATTGGTTTGGCTGGCATCTGGCGGGTCAGCTGCTATGCGCTGATTGGCAGTTGACCTGGCATTGCGTTGGTAAGTCGTTGGGCCATTTACANGGGGGGGGGGGGTTGTGACCCCGAAATTTTGTGGTTGCATACTTAATGAATTCCGTGACCAATGGATATATGGATACGAAAAAAAAGGATGGGTCACTACCAGTTAAAAAAAAAAGTAATACTTTTTTATTCGCGGAAATAACAGATTGCTTGTTAAGTTTCAACTTTGTATGTTGATGCCTATAGGTTTATTGCCGCTAGTGTCTCTCGTATTGAGTGAGAGTTTTTTTCCCCATTTGACTGGACCAATTGCAATTCTGCTACTGCAATAGTGAACTCCCGCGGTTCGTCTGCGAAGAACGACGTTACGTAAAATTTTTCAACAGCCAATCGTAGAAAAAATAGGAAGCTGCAGTACAACAATGACTTGCCAAGAAAACGTTCTCGAAATAATTTACAGCTCTATGAATGACCAAAGTAGCTCAAGTAGACAGGTTTTTGAAGCGAATTCGCGAAATTTTTCCGCTTTAAGGACGGCTCAGGGAGCCGAGATAATGAGAGCGCCGTCGTTAACAGCTTTTGTCTAGTCGTCGCGAAACGACGAGACAGCCCACGGCCATTTCTTTCCGCCCCGTTGTTGTAGGAAGGGTGGGGGTGGACGGAGGGTTGATATCGAGCAGCACTCCCGGGGGGACGGAACGGCTGCTGCTTCATTACGGGCGGACGGGACGCCCCGTTAATTACGCCGCTCTGGCCGGAACTGTTCCCCGCGACAGCGCTGTTTGTTTTTCCGATTCGCTTTACGGCGACCTCCTTTGTGCGAACCCGCGCGATCCTCCAGCTCCGGCCTACAGTCGCACCACAGAGTAAAGCGAGTGAGTGAAGAGATTTGGGTGGCTCTTAACAGCGAGGTCTTGAGAGCCGACGAGGGTGATCGAGGTGAGTATGGAGCAACGCCGGAATGAAGGGGCGGGGAAAACGGGAGATCCTCGATAAAACCCGCAAACCAGCGGCATCTTCAGGCACGATTATCACGTGCGAAATTCTAAGGGTGACCTGGCAGCGGATTGAACCCGGTTCGCCTTGGTGAGAGGCGAGCAGGCTAACAAAACAGATGCCACCGCGGCCCCCTCAGTGTAAAGGCTGCTCACGACAAACTGAGCACTTTTGAAAGCCCTGCTCAAGATCTATTTGTATGCACATTTTGCATCCTTCCGCCATACGTAAAATTAACATTTCCACGAATCTAATCACTTTATTCATGCATTGGTCAAGTGAAAATGTAATAATATTAAAAAATTCTGACGCTTACTTGCATTAAAAGAACACGAAGCACAATAAATAATTTCAAGTATACCTAAATGTTTAGCTAAAATTTTTAAGTTCAACGTTTAAAGCAACGGACTACTTCCCTCCATCGTTACCAAATTTATTGGGCGCATGTCAGTCAGTGTGCCCGTTAAAATACATGCAAGTTGAAGCAGTGTAATTTTTCAAAGGTTGGTTTCATGCATAGTACTCACTTTACCGTGAACAGCCTGTACTTAAGACTACAGTGACATTCCAGCCAGCCAAATGTCAGGAAGTCGTCCGCCAATCAGCGCNCGTGAACAGCCTGTACTTAAGACTACAGTGACATTCCAGCCAGCCAAATGTCAGGAAGTCGTCCGCCAATCAGCGCCTGGTAACCTACTCGCCAGCTGGCAACCCAGCCTCGCGGTATGCAATACCCACTCACACTCAAGACACAAAGTCAGTTCCCATAGCTTCGTGCCGCCGATCGAGAACGGGTACGCACACGTCAAAGAAAACGCCACGCCATTTCGTCTCTGTGTACTTCTCTACTCTGTAGCNCGATCGAGAACGGGTACGCACACGTCAAAGAAAACGCCACGCCATTTCGTCTCTGTGTACTTCTCTACTCTGTAGCCTACTGTCATATACCGAGTACACTTGTGAAACAATGAAAGAAGTCATGTTCTTGGTATTATTAAGAGTAGTTTTCTACGAATGTGACGATGACAACAACAAATGACTATTTCCACACGAAAGGGACTTCCTCCGGTGAATGACATTCATACTGGAAACAAATATTCTAATCTCACTTGTGTTTTAAGAGGTAAACTGCTCTTTCGTAATTTGATTTATAGTCCAGATGTCGCAGGAAAGTAATATTTTGGCGTATCGTGTATTTAACTCCGACTTGCTTCCAGGAATAGTTTTACTATATTCAATGTTACATATGCTAGTAGCGCTTTATGTTTCTAAAAATGAGAAATGCGGACCATTCTACCAATAAAATAACCCAGAAGGAAGAACACTGTCTGTAATTGACCATAGTTCTTTTGTTGTGTATACCACCGGCCATACTCAACCCTCATATTCTCTACAGTGACGTATCGACTGGGTGCAATTGGATAGTTTATATACTTACAAATAAGTACCTGCACGTTCTGAATACTACGCGAACACCCCTGCAATACGGCGTCATGATGCTAACTTTGCGTACAACAGTCAAACAAAACCGAGAATCGATCTTTAAAAAAAATATATCAAGAAATTTCGTGAGTTAATATGGCAAAATAAGAGTAAAATAGACTTAAAACATGCACTTCCNAAAAAAAATATATCAAGAAATTTCGTGAGTTAATATGGCAAAATAAGAGTAAAATAGACTTAAAACATGCACTTCTACGTGACTTTGTTGATTATATCGCAGGTGTTTTGCGAGATCTGTGGATCTCCGAATCAACTGTAAGCTCCTAGAAANACGTGACTTTGTTGATTATATCGCAGGTGTTTTGCGAGATCTGTGGATCTCCGAATCAACTGTAAGCTCCTAGAAAATGCATGAGGAAATAAAGCACTACGTGGTGAAGTTCCAGCACTTAAAATTGCCTTATATGTATGGGCAGTGATATTTCGCGAAAAGATTTCGAGACAAGATACAGTCCAAAGCACTGTAGGGTCGTCCAGCTTCTTTGATTGGCTAAAAAAATGTTTTGGCCCTTGTTAACCGTTTGCGCACGAATCACGAAGGTTCAGTCTCGAANAACCGTTTGCGCACGAATCACGAAGGTTCAGTGTCGGAGTTACTTAGTCCTGAGTGGCTTGGTCAAAGACGGACACGGCACCAGCAGCCAATGGAGGTATAACAACACCTGAGGCGTGTATATAGTATTGAAGTCTACTGTGTGCTCCGATTTTTACGCGAAAAGTCACTGGCCATACTTATATTTATTGGCGGGGAACACGAATATTTCGCGTTTTAAATGACTTGCAGACTAGACTCTACGGTCGTATGCATTTTAGAGCCTCGGCTTTCTATTCATTGGCAGCTGCTCCCAGTGTGTAGCCAGTTTTCCATCGGACCTGCAGACACGAGGTTCGGCGCTTTCTTCCTTGCAGGTCTGTTATTACATAAGAGTTCACCTGGGCGTGTTCCATTAACTGTGATCCAATTGCAAANTTTACGCGAAAAGTCACTGGCCATACTTATATTTATTGGCGGGGAACAGGAATATTTCGCGTTTTAAATGACTTGTAGACTAGACTCTACGGTCGTATGCATTTTAGAGCCTCGGCTTTCTATTCATTGGCAGCTGCTCCCAGTGTGTAGCCAGTTTTCCATCGGACCTGCAGACACGAGGTTCGGAGCTTTCTTCCTTGCAGGTCTGTTATTACATAAGAGTTCACCTGGGCGTGTTCCATTAACTGTGATCCAATTGCAAANGCTTTCTTCCTTGCAGGTCTGTTATTACATAAGAGTTCACCTGGGCGTGTTCCATTAACTGTGATCCAATTGCAAACATAACAAAAAATTACATGTATTTGAGGTCAATTTTGGCCTAAAATGAATTCGCGAAATTTATCAATCCTCATTTATTGGCGTACAATACAAGCTAGAAGTGGGTCGCCATATATCCATCGCTGCAGGAACAGTAGTTATGCTGGATGCTGTATTTCCGGTCACCACCGTCCTGTTGTACACACTACACGTGACACACCCATTACTCTACAGACCGTTTATAACTGGCCGGCCATCACCAATGGAGTGGCGAGTACACTGGCAACATTTCAAATTAATTTAATTCGTTGACTCACGACGAGTGGAGAGTTGAGATATTAGGGTGGCTCTTAACATCGAGGCCTTGAGACGATGAAGGTGAAGTGAGGTGAGTATGGAGCAGCGCCTGAATGAAAGGGCGGGGTAAACGGGAGATACCCGATAAAACCCGCCAGACCAGCGGCATCGTTCAGCACGATTCCTACTCGCGAAAATCAGGGAGCAACCCCGCCGGGAATAGATCTCTGTCCGCCTAGGTGAGAGGGTAGTAGTCTGGCCACCACACCACTACGGCCCCATGACTTACAAGGCATTGCAATAAAGTAGATAAGTACATAGCAGGAAGTTGATGTGGGCCGGGGGCAGGGCATTCTCTGACGCGAAAGCATATAAGTATATGCGCAAGTTCTTGTTGGGGGGGGGGGCGCATTCTCTGATTGGCTGNATTCTCTGACGCGAAAGCATATAAGTATATGCGCAAGTTCTTGTTGGGGGGGGGGGCGCATTCTCATATTGACTGCAACGGGCCTTGTGTGTCTGATCGGCTACTGCATGCTGCTAGAGGTTCCGCACTGGCTGTGCTGCCGGCTGGCGAGTACGTTACCTGGCGCTGATTGGCGAACGGCGTTTTAATGTTTTGCTGGCCAGAGACGCCATTTTGGTGGCGCGTGCGGCTGGAGTTCACGGAAGAAGCTGCTGTTTCGCCTCTGTATTATTAAGTGCTCTGTGGCAGCAGCATGACGACTCCTTGGCTGAAAGCGCACTTGGTACTTTACATGCCGCATTATGCTATTGAAGCGAACTTTGTTTGTAATTAGTTAATGTGTAAAATTTACCTATTTTACCTATAAATATACCTATAGTAGAGAGGATGGAAAATCGTAAAAATATTCCATGCGCACTCTTTAGTACTCCGCGGCACTGCGTTGATTTCAGAATTTTGCAAAAATAAAATATTTTCAGTAACATTAAAAGTTGAAGTCAAATATTTGGTGGTGCTCTTGTAAGATCCTTGACTACGCTAACCCTTCCAGTCACAGTGTTCTGTGCAGAGGCAGTAGCCTGAATGGTCTGCGCTGTACAAAGAATAAAACAACATCCAATGAGGAAGCCCGTCACGCGTGAGGAGATGTCATAACGTTGTTGACACTGCATTTCGCAGTCTCATGAACAGCTGATGCCAACAACATGTAACACAAACACGTTTTTATTGGTACTGATATCACAGAGCGTTATGTTGATGCTTGTACATTTGCGAACATTAAATTTGTTCCTTGCAATGCCTAAAACACAGCATTAATTTGTGTCTGGAAAACTTGCAAAATAAGGAAAATATAGTCTCGTGTGTTTAGTTTTAAGGCGTAAAGAAATTCTGGCGGAAAAAAATTAGAACGAACTACAGTTGGGAGTAGAACTCAAAAAGTGCTAGCATAGCCATACATTGAATTCAGGGAAATTTTAGGAAATTTATCCAAGACATAACGTAGCCTACCAATAGAGACTCCTGTTTATGTCGGGAAAAATTGACTTTTTTCTTAGGTTTCAACTCAGCTGTTGTCAGTATTTCAGACTATTTTTTTCATTTTACTGAGCGGATGGGAATTTTGATACGGTAATGCCGAAATTTCTGATTTCTCTGCAAACACTCATGATATGTAAAAAAAAAAAAAATTCCTCCAATTATAAAACAAGGAAATCGCTCCAATATTTTTAAAAATAAGATTAAAATATTATAAAATTTTGAGTGTGTCAGCCAATGAGTAGAGACATCCAATTTTCACGGGAAGAGTTCATGTCTAGTTGTATTTGAAAACACTTGAGTTCAAATACTGTTCAGTAACTGGAGTGTTTTAACTGCTATATGCTGTTCAAAATTAACAAGCACCCTTGAAATCAACATTTGAAAAATATGACTACCCCTACTTGCATTTATTATATCGGGCACGCTGATTGGCATTTGCCCAGTAAAATTGGTAACGATGGATGGAAAGTAGTTCTGTGTCTTAATATTGGTTAATATGTGCGAATACTGAAATTATTTACTTAGCTTTCTGTTTTTTAATGCATAAAAGTGAAAGCGTTAGAAACTTTCAAAAATATTTACTTTCCTAAGAATTTCGCAGTTTCACTTGACTGGCACGAGAATAAATCGATAGGGCCCATATCAACGTTGATTGTACATATGGTGTAAGAATACACAATGTGCATTGAAGTAGATCTTAAGCAAAGCTTTCAAAAGTGTTTAGTTTACCGTGATCAGTCTGTAACGCATCTTAGGTGCCACAGGGGCCGCGGTGGCTGAGCGGTTAGCCCGACCACCTCCTACCAAGGAGAATCGGGTTCAATCCCCGGCCGGGTCATCGGATTTTCGCACGTGGGAATCGTGCCGGACGATGCCACTGGACGACAGGGTTTTCTCGGGATATCATGTTTCCCCCACCCTTGCATTCCGGCGCTACTACATTCTCACCTCATTTGGCTCTCATCGGCTCTCAAGACCTCGTTGTTAAGAGCCGCCTAAATCTCTCTACTCACCTCCTTCGTGGAGTTATTTTCGCTGTGATCAGGTGCCGCTACCAATAAGTACATGTCCCGTTTTCCGAGCTTCAAAAGCTTCTCGGAGAAGCGAGCAGGGTCGTATCAAAGTTTCAACGCCCGAGTGTTTACGTATTCCGCGAGGCAATACCCCCGANCTCGGAGAAGCGAGCAGGGTCGTATCAAAGTTTCAACGCCCGAGTGTTTACGTATTCCGCGAGGCAATACCCCCGACGGTGGTAAGTTTGTGTTTCCACGTGTTGTCCGAGGCAGTCGGCGGTTGGCAGGGAGGAGTTTGTGCAAGTTAAGCATGGCCATCGGTCTGGAATTACACAAGTTTGTGCAGTGTCGTAGACCCCTTACCTCCCTGGAAGAAACGCGGGGGAAGGGGATGGGAGAGATACTTCGGCTTCACTGCTCACACCTTGCCTTCAGGGCAGCCAACGCCCCCACAGGCCTGGCTCGTATAGGCTGTTCAAAGTAAAATGGGCACTTTTGTAAGCTCTGCTTGAGATCTACTTGCATGTACACTGCGCATTCTTCCACCATACCTATCCCCGGTCGGGTCACACCCGGATTTTCGCAAGTGAGAATCGTGCCGGACGATGCCGCTGGTCGGTGGGGTTTCTCGGCGATCTCCCGTTTCTCCCGTACTTTCATTCCGGCGTTGCTCCATGCTCACCTCGCTTCACCCTCTTCGGTTCTCAAGACCTTGCTGTTAAAAGCCACCCAAATCTCTTCACTCACTTATTCCACCATACCTACTATTAACATTGCCATGTGCCTGATATTTTTATACACGCGCGAAACAATGGAATGATGAAAAAATTAATATTTTATAATTTGTTAATTCTTCCACTTACTTGTATAAAAAGAACGTAAAGTAAAACAGGTCAGAGAGATATATATTTGGGCGGCTGTTAACAACGAGGTCTTAAGAGAAAAATAACAAATTATNAAGTAAAACAGGTCAGAGAGATATATATTTGGGCGGCTGTTAACAACGAGGTCTTAAGAGAAAAATAACAAATTACAGTCTTCACTAATGTTTACCTAACAAGTTTAGTTCAATATTGAGACATGTAAATAATTTCTCTCTCTCTCTCTCTCTCTCTCTTTACCAACTTGACTGGGCACATGCCACTCAGTGTGCCCATTAAAATAAACGCAGGTAGCGGCAGTGACATTTTACAAAAATTGAATTTCAAATGTTTTTATCCCATTCAGTCCCCATGTCCATGATCGAGGACATGTTGCAAATGAAGGCTATATGTGGTCGGCACTGCACACAAAGAGGAATCAGTAGAGACCTGAAAAATTTACGGTTTCATTTCGTTACAAGCTGGAATTGGAAACTTCGTACGTTTGTATTGCTTATGTTATTGTTACACCCGTGAGTTAACACCTCCTGGACAACTCTGAGCCAATAATGTTCACACAATAAAATGCAGAACCAAAACACCGTCTTCCGCTTATACAAGCAACCAATGAACAGAGATATTTGCATGATTCTATATACAACAATGGAGAATAGCCTACNAAGTAAAACAGGTCAGAGAGATATATATTTGGGCGGCTGTTAACAACGAGGTCTTAAGAGAAAAATAACAAATTATAGTCTTCACAAATGTTTACCTAACAAGTTTAGTTCAATATTGAGACATAAAAATAATTTCTCTCTCTCTCTCTCTCTCTTTACCAACTTGACTGGGCACATGCCACTCAGTGTGCCCGTTAAAATAAACGCAGGTAGCGGCAGTGACATTTTACAAAAAATTGAATTTCAAATGTGTNAAAAATTGAATTTCAAATGTTTTTATCCCATTCAGTCCCCATGTCCATGATCGAGGACATGTTGCAAATGAAGGCTATATGTGGTCGGCACTGCACACAAAGAGGAATCAGTAGAGACCTGAAAAATTTACGGTTTCATTTCGTTACAAGCTGGAATTGGAAACTTCGTACGTTTGTATTGCTTATGTTATTGTTACACCCGTGAGTTAACACCTTCTGGACAACTCTGAGCCAATAATGTTCACACAATAAAATGCAGAACCAAAACACAGTCTTCCGCTTATACAAGCAACCAATGAACAGAGATATTTGCATGATTCTATATACAACAATGGAGAATAGCCTACNGTCTTCCGCTTATACAAGCAACCAATGAACAGAGATATTTGCATGATTCTATATACAACAATGGAGAATAGCCTACAGGTCATTGTAATTGCGAATTTTTCAGGTGTCTAGGAATCAGTGGTCAGTGTTCTAAGAATTGTCCTTGTGAGAAATCTTATTCGTTGAGGTTTCTGTACCATTAATTTGTGAATGGTTTAGTGATGAATTCAACGAACACTCAGTAGGTTGTTCGTTGGTTGCGAGAGGAACACTTAATACAAGTACAAACCACATAAAAAAACCAAACGATTGCAACACTTACGTTCTTAAATGAATTCGGGACTGAAAGGGTCAATTAACCAGTGAACAACCTACACACCCATCTGTAGGGACACCGGACATTCGCGAAAATATTCCTNCTGAAAGGGTCAATTAACCAGTGAACAACCTACACACCCATCTGTAGGGACACCGGACATTCGCGAAAATATTCCTGCACACGCTAGATTTCAATATCCTACGAGCGTATTAGCAGTTTCCTTTTTCTTATTGGCGGCGTGCGTCTGTGGTAAGACATTTTCTTAGTTGACTGGCCAATCAGAATTAAGTTACTCCGAAAANCTGAAAGGGTCAATTAACCAGTGAACAACCTACACACCCATCTGTAGGGACACCGGACATTCGCGAAAATATTCCCGCACACGCTAGATTTCAATATCCTACGAGCGTATTAGCAGTTTCCTTTTGCTTATTGGCGGCGTGCGTCTGTGGTAAGACATTTTCTTAGTTGACTGGCCAATCAGAATTAAGTTACTCCGAAACTGTACGTCTCTGATTCGTGGGAAGACTGTTAAGACACGTAACATCTAGATCGCCCAATCACAAAAATGGATCTGAGCTAAAGTGTTATGAAATACAACTGGTCGTGGAATCTTGTCGCGAAATTCGAGTGTCCCTGCCCATCGGCAGGCCGCAAGGGGTTTTCTCTTAGGCATTTTAAAAGGAATCTATTGTTTTAGGAGGCCCGGGGACCCCTGATACAGCACGTGGACGGGTATCGTGCCAAATTATCACCTCTACGAGAGAACCACACGCGCTAACGAATGCTTTCTGCACGCAAATCCAATTACGCGGACGACTACAGGCTGTCGCACCACAATAACTAGGCACCGTTATTCCACTTCCGCTGTTACAAAAAAAAAAAAANCTGTTAAAAAAAAAAAAAAAAAAAAAGAGAGATGAGCCTCCAAAACAATCGTTGCTCATCATCTGAAACGTTGAAATTTCGTACCGCACGTGTGATTTTTGTAAATCACCCATGTGCAATGTAAAAAAGAAATAAAAATGCGGCCGGTTTTAATTACCACCCTTTTCGCCAAAAGGGACAAAAAAAATTGCCTAATTGATTTTTTTTTTACCAGAGCGAGGAGAATCATCCCAGCTGCGAGAGGAAAAAAAAACGTTGCTGTCGAAAACAGTTACCTGCGTGAGAATTTAGTTTGGTTCCTGTTTTGTTTTTCTTCGTGTGCGCAACACATCGGCACGGGTGTGTTTAACACGGCCGTCAAATGGGACGCGACGCGCGGAGTCATGCAACGAGTTGATTGTGGCTTTTTTTAAAAATAGAATAACATTTTTTTTTTCATAACTGAAGTTCACGCGTAAGCTTAAAAATAACCAGTGGCGTGACTTATGTTCCATCTACCGCACTCGTTTCTGCGTTAAACAAAAAACATGCTCGCATTGGTATGATTATTTCAAGTGGACGAAACCTCACTCAGCACAGTACATGTCTATTTCATTGCGAGTCATTTAACGTTGTGTCGAATTACCTTGAAAGTGCGTGCATTTTTTTAAGGTCCAGCATCTCTTGTATTAATTATGTCCAAATATTGGAAATGACACATTATTATTGATTAGGCCCGAAAAATTTTACGTCTTTTATTTATGTTTCTAATGCATAGTTTTTTTAAGTGGAAATGGCTGAAATAAACGTTTTCAGAATCGACTTTTTTTTTTTAACGAAAACACCACTGCAAAATATTTAAAGTTGCCGAAGGACACGCAGCGCACATTTATATTTACTATTGAATCATCATAAAATGACAGAATAACCACTGAGAATATCAAGAGGCGAGTAGCCGATGTGAAGACTGCACGCTGGTTAAGTGTTTTCCGCATAGAGGCGATGAGGCATGTGATGAGAGCAACTGGGTCTCCCGTAGCGATTCCGTGATTTTAGTCATCGGCAGGGACACCCGAATTTCACGACAAGATTTCACGACCAGTTGTATTTCATAACACTTTAGCTCAGATCCAATTTTGTGATTGGGTGATCTAGGTGTTACGCGTTTTAAGTGCCTGCCCACGAATGAGAGACGTACAGTATTGGAGTAACTTAATTCTGATTGACCAGTCAACTAAGAAAATGTCTTATAACAGACACACGCCGCCAATAAGCAAAATGAATTTGCTGGTACTCTCTAGCGTGTGTGGAAATCTTTTCGCGACATTCGGGTGTCCGCAGGCATCGGACCATCCAGCCGGACGGGAATCCAGAGAGAATACCCCAGCAAGTTCTTTCAAAAAACGTTCAATTAAAAGCGAACCGACTGTAACCAGTCGCTCCCCTGCGCGTTATGCAACGCGCGTGTGTCGGCAGCGCAGCCGCGGGTCTATTTCCAGTCGGCCGGCGAACCGGTTGACCCCTAAACGACCCAATTTAGGTCTTTAAAGGAGTTCGCGCAGGCGCACTGCGTTTGTGTCCGCGACCTCGCCCGGCGACGAACTGGCGGCCCGCGGAGAGCCCGAGCCGATGTCCTGGAGGTACCTCCTTCGAGCCCCGTCTCGGCGCCCCCACCACAGACAATCTAAGAATGTACAGGAGACAAATAGTGCTAAACTCCAAGATGCTGTATGTTCCTTTTGACTTTCGCCGTTGGCAGACAACTTATGTTGCTCGTTCCAAGAACACTTCTAGCCAATAGTAAATAAAGGCTTAGAGTTTGAGCAACCAATCTCCAGTAAACGGCCACACGTGTAAATGAAGTCGTATAGTTTCCAGTAGCCAATTGAATTGCAAATTACGCTCAAGTAGTTACAGAGCACTGAGGTTTAGCGTCTCATCAAATAATACCGCGATTTTTGGAATTCTCTAATAACCGCTAGAGACACGGAAATTTCTGCGGTTTCATTCGGCAACAAGCTAGACTCCACAATCCTTTGTGCATTACAACATTATTTAGTTGGTCATTGGCTCTTACGCCAGTTTAACCCCAAACCGGGTTGCACACGATTCGCCAATCCAGCCAGGTTGGCGAGTCTTACGGCTTAGCGCCTGATAAACATGCGGGCAATAAGAATCCACGTGGCAGGTATTAAGTAAAATTTTATAATTTTAAAGGTGGTTCGCGTTTGACTCAGGCGTTGAGAAATGTCTGAAAGCTTCTTCAGTACAGTTTACCACGCCACTGGGGATGATGGGGGGTGGCGCAGCAGTTAGAGCGCTCGCTTCCCACCAAGGTAAACCGGGTTCGATTACCGGCAGGTGTATTCGGGGATCTTACTTGCATTCCGGCGCTACTCCATACTAACCACGCTTCGCCCTCATCGGCTCTCAAGACCCATAATGTTGAGAGCCACCCAAACCTCTCCTCTACCCTATCACTGGATACACTATTGTCCATGAGCTTATAGACTGAAAATGTAAAATTATTAGAAATATATTTATATTATTGCTACGCAAAGTAAAATGTTTGTATTATAGGCCCATGAAGTTACAACATTCTGGTGGCAAGTGAAGCCATTTCGCTAGCGGGTTCATCTGGAGTCCATGGTGTAAGCGACTGTTTCACCTGAGTATCCTTAAACCTTTTCATACCCACTTTAATATTATTGTTTCTGCTGTTCAAAGCAAGACATTTTAGTACTGTTACAAACTCTTGTAAAACTACAGTAAGGGAGTTGTAAAGGCTTTTTAGCGGTAAAATGAGCACTTTTAAAAGCCCTGCATAAGACCTATTTGTATGCACATTGTGTATTATTCCACCACATGTACAATTAACATTGCCAAGGGTCTGGTCACTTTATGCATGCGTCGGTCAAAGAAAACTGTGAAATTATTAGAAAACTAAATATTTTACAAATTGACTAGTTCTTACATTTTTATGTATAAAAAACAGAAAGAAAAATGTTAATTCAACGTTAAGACATGAAACTACTCCGCCGTTACCAACTTTACTTGGTACGTGACAGTCAATTTGCCCGTTTAACTATATGCAGGTAGGGGACAGTGATACTTTTCAAAGGCTGATTTAAAAAGTGCTCAGATTATCGTGAACAGCCCATAGAAACGAACATAACACGTCGCGTCGTTTAACTGGGAAATTTCGTGCCACGACATACGACACTATTTATACTATACTTTTAACACAGTGGTTTTTCAAGGTAAACCCAACGTAGGTCTACGGTTAACGAAATACTGAACTGTCATGACTCACACGCAAACAGCTGGGTGCACATGCAAACCTAACGAAATTTTCACGTTCTTGAGTGTCTACGTCGTCACCTTTTATATTCAGGAAAATTCGATATGCCTAAAGCAAAACAACGGATGTATTCGTTTATATGGAAAATGTTTCTTGCCGGCGTAATTTTCAGAATTACGTAGTTTCCTACAGGTTTGTGAATGGATGGCACATCATCGACGCAGCGCAGTAGTTTACAGCCGAATCACGGACGTTTGCTACCAGAGTAGCAGAAACCTCATTGTTAGAGACCTGACGAATTCGCGGATTCATTTTGGGACAAGCTGGAATTCAAAACACGTGCGTTTATATAACTTCAGCCATTGGTCCACACGGTGTTTGACTCCTATTGGTGGACGGTGTCCAATTGCCGCCTTCCACTGTGACAGAAGACAACCAATGTGCAGTTGATATCGGCATATTTGTACACAAACTGTTAGAGTCTAGCCTGCAGGTCATTGAACTCGCGATTTTTTCAGGCCTCTACTCATTGGTCAAGGCAAAGGAAGAAATAGTTATTTACTCCTATGTCAGCCAGTACCGAACTAATTTTCATGGGTTTTGCATAGAAGACTATAATCTGAAGAGCACTGCCTGACTTCACGGCAGTCAATCAGTACATTTACGAAGAAAATCCAGTGTACAGCACCGGCTAAAAATAGCTTTAATGTACGTTACGCACACATTCGTTTCCACTGGGTTGGAATGGGTTTTGTTCATCCCCATCGATGCAAAAGAAAGGTTTTGAAGGCTTCCAAAATCTCTGTATTGCCCTTTCAGACCCGAATCAATTTACGAGATAAAATGTTGCAATCGGAATTTTTTTTATGGAAGTTGTACCTGTGTCGAGCATACTTCTCGCAACCTGTGAACAAAGGTACTACGCGTTCGCTGACGTCATAATTAACCATTATCAAATGAAAGATAGAGAGAAATTTCAACGTATCATATTAAAATCTGCTCATGGTAAAATGGGCACATTTGCAAGCCCTCCTTAAGATTTCTTGTATGTACATTTAGTATTCTTCCACCACTGGTACTACCAAGATTGCAAAGGGGCCTGGTAATTTTATACAGGCTTTAGTCAAGGGAAACTGAAATTATTAGAAAAGTAAATGTTTTTAAAATGAACTAATTCTTACTATTATTGGAATTTATTAAAGAAAGCAAAATTGACAATTTCAGTTAAAACACATCTTTACCTAACACTATACTAATTTAATCTTAAGACATGGAAATACTTTTTCTCCGTCGTTACCAACTTTACTTGGCGCATGCCAGTAAGTTTGCTAGTTAAAAAAATATGCACGTAGGTAACAGTGACATTTTTCAAAGGTTGATTTCAAAAGTGAGCAGCCTATACTAGGGAGGAAGACGTTCAAACCGCAGGGCACCGATTCCTTGTCTCGGGTACGGTGCCGACCATAAATATCCTTCATGTGCAACATATCCTAGATCACGAACACGGGGACTGAGGGGGTTGGTCGTCGCAGCAGCAGCACCACCTGCAGGTTGGCACGTGAAGGGCGGTGACCTTGAACCATAAGGCGCCCGGCGCAGCTGCTGTTTACGTCCCCCGGGGGCGTCGCGGCGCTCCTTGGCGCTTTGCATACGGAGCGGCCGCATTAGGGCTAATTAGCCCGCGACCTGCAGGTCAATCGCCGCTGACGTCCTCCGCCATGCAAGAAATCATAAACATTCCAGCCCACGCCCCTTCCCCCTTCAGTACCCAGGGTACCACAGTGGCTAGAGAGCTCGCCTCCCGCCAAGGCGAACCGGGTTCGATTCCCGACGCGGTCGCTCTCGGATTTTCGCGCGTGGGAATCGTGCCGGACGATGTCGCTGGTCGGCGGGTTAACTCGGGTATCTCCCTTTTCCAAGCCCTTGCAATTCCAGATCTGCTCCATACTCACTTCACTTCACCCTCATTGGCTCTCAAGACTCCGCTGTTAAGAGCCGCCCATTCACCCTTTTATAGGTACTTCGCGGTAAACTGAGCACTTCAGGGTGCCTACTTAAAATATACTTTTCTTCTTATTGTGTGTTCTTCCACCAAACAGTACGTAAGATTGTCATTAAAATAGGCTATTCAGGATTAACTGAACACTTTTAAAATCAACCGTAGAAAAATATCACTTGCATAGGTATTAAAATACACGCTGACTGACAGGAGCCCAGTAAAGTTGGTAACGACGGAGGTAAAGTAGTTATGTTTCTTTACGTTGGATTAAAAGTGTTTTGTAAACATTTGTAAATGCTGAAATTATATATTTTTGGTTTCTGTTTTTTTAACGCATATAAGTGTGACAATCAGCAAATTTGCAAAATATTAACTTTTATCTTAGTTCCGTAGTTTCACTTAACCGACGCATGAATAAAGTGAACACGCTCATAGCAGTATTAGTTGTACATAAGATAAATGATAATGTGGATACAAATATATCTCAAGCAGGGCTTTTAAAAGTGCTCAGTTTACTGTGATCAGTCTTTATCGACCTGGTCACATTATTTATACGCCGTTCCAGATATATTGTTCAATTGTTAGGATTGCAAATGTGTTATTAATAAGCATATTCGAACACTAATGTGCGTTTAACAGGAAACATTAACTTCTGTGGACTCTCATGACTATGCACGAGCGTAGCTTGCGCTGTTGTGGTTGAAAATATAATTAATTTTTACTTTATTGCTGGCGTAAGAAGGGTCATGTTATAGTAATGCAGTCCATGAAATCGTATAAAATTTGCCTAGTACAGTGAGGTAATTAATACGACACATGCCTGGGGTCGCAGTGGTGTAGTGGTTAGACTCCTCGCCTCCTACCAAGGCGAACCGGGTTCGGTTCCCGGTGAGGTCGCTCCCGGATTTTCGCTGGTCTTTTGGTTTTCTTGGAGATATTCAGTTCCCCCCACCCTTACATTCCGGCACTGCTACATTCTCACCTAAATGGCTCATAAAACCTCGATGTTAAGAGCCGCCCAAATCTCTCCACTCCAATACGACAGGTATAAGAAAATTTTGGGTGGGCGCGTACAAGAAATCTTGCAATTATCTGATAGGCGATCAATAATGAACTAGTAAACGTGCCAGATATACGTAGTGCCAACCAGGACATAATGTTATTGAGTGTGCAGAGGTGAAATAGCTGCTTATATTACAGACTATAGCTGCAGACGTCAGAAAAATGACGTCACTGGCCAGCAATGTATATGTTCGGAATGCCGTTCGCCAATCAGTGCCTGGTAACCTACTCACCAGTCGACAGTCCAGCCAATAGGGAACCTCACGCAGCATGCAGTAGTCAGGCAAAGCCCTTTATAGTTTATTCGCGGTTTCTGAACATTTTTCGAATCAAACCTTTGAAAAATCACCCCACGAATAACGTGCTTGGTTGCTTTCTAAATTAATTCTGAACATGGATTGTTTTCATTCCTAAAATAAATGGTTAAGAATCAATATTAAATTACATTTAAAAAAAAACCAAGTGTCTATTAAGCTACAAAATGTATTGAACAACAGATTAAATTCTCAAGGGCTTAAAATTCGTGGATCTAGCAATTAAATAAGGCCTATCTCTTTCCATTCAAATTTGTTTCAAAACAAAACAGCACAAGGTGTTATTTGCAGTACAGCGTGGCCATCGTTTGATGTAAAAGGCATATTGAAAGTTCTGTACGCAAAAATGTTATTTGGATCAAAAGCGCCCATATTTTTTTTACTGTGCTGTAATCCACATATCGTGATGGTGAAATAAGTGCTACTTTAAGAAAAGTAGTGCCAGAAAACGTTTCACTTTGGGTAATACGAAAATCTACTCTGATGTTCACAATAGAAAGAGCTTTATCTGCTTCGAATACTTTGTTTGAAGCATAAGTGTTTTGCTCATTTATATCAATGGCAGAACAAATAAACTTTGCTCCCAGTTGTCCGTCTGTTACGGCCATTCAACATATACAACATTATGCTTCTCCAAAACATACTGAGATATAGGATATAACTCACATAACGTTAGGTTCGGTCAGGCAAGGTATGGTACTAATGTATACAAAGTAAAACAATTACATACATCTGGGTAATTTTTTAGTACGTATAATATAAAAACACAAGCTTTAATTTTTGTGTTAAATTAAAAATACCAGNTACATCTGGGTAATTTTTTAGTACGTATAATATAAAAACACAAGCTTTAATTTTTGTGTTAAATTAAAAATACCAGTTTTTATTGAAATGAACTTATTTATATTTTATCTGTAAATTATTATATTTCATTTATAATTAATATGAATAAAACAGGGATAAATGGGTGTGTCGGTAATGCCTAGTAAGAAATAGTTCTTACGCAAAATATCATTACACCATTTGCGCACGAATCCGATGCGCAGTCCCTTTGGTGTGATTTTATAGACTCGGTTAAGCTTTATTTGCATGAGACGGAGGGATACCCTGGAAGTAGAATATTAGCACTGCTTCAAAAAAATTGAAAGTAACAGTTAATGTCCTCTACAGGATACTCACAGAGCTATAGAATGGGTACGCTCACATCAAAGGAACCTTCACGCTACATCGTCACTGCGTACTAACATATTCTGCGAATCTNAGAGCTATAGAATGGGTACGCTCACATCAAAGGAACCTTCACGCTACATCGTCACTGCGTACTAACATATTCTGCGAATCTGTTGTGATGTCTTGTTTGCTGACATCTTTCCCAGCTTTTATGTTTGTGCTTGGTTGTAAACAATGGTTTCACAACCAGCGACTGGAACGTCTAGGGATTCATTAGGAAACACGCTGGATTTCTAACACAGCATTAAATTTTGCTGCTTTGGCNTACATCTGGGTTATTTTTTAGTACGTATAATATAAAAACACAAGCTTTAATTTTTGTGTTAAATTAAAAATACCATTTTTTATTGAAATGAACTTATTTATATTTTATCTGTAAATTATAATATTTCATTTATAATTAATATGAATAAAACAGGGATAAATGGGTGTGCCGGTAATGCCTAGTAAGAAATAGTTCTTACGCAAAATATCATTACACCATTTGCGCACGAATCCGATGCGCAGTCCCTTTGGTGTGATTTTATAGACTCGGTTAAGCTTTATTTGCATGAAACGGAGGGATACCCTGGAAGTAGAATATTAGCACTGCTTCAAAAAAATTGAAAGTAACAGTTAATGTCCTCTACAGGATACTCACGGAGCTATAGAATGGGTACGCTCACATCAAAGGAACCTTCACGCTACATCGTCACTGCGTACTAACATATTCTGCGAATCTGTTGTGATGTCTTGTTTGCTGACATCTTTCCCAGCTTTTATGTTTGTGCTTGGTTGTAAACAATGGTTTCACAACTAGCGACTGGAACGTCTAGGGATTCATTAGGAAACACGCTGGATTTCTAACACAGCATTAAATTTTGCTGCTTTGGCNAGCGACTGGAACGTCTAGGGATTCATTAGGAAACACGCTGGATTTCTAACACAGCATTAAATTTTGCTGCTTTGGCGTTTAGAAAGCAGTTACCTAGACACATCTTGGAAAAAAAAAATGTCAGCAGAACTATATGGGAATCAACTTGGGGTACAGCAGCTACTTACCGCGACACTAGCAAGTGGAGAATTGTCTCGGTGGTCCACGCGCACAGAAGATTGATAATGCTATCGTGTGACTCATTAAAACTTACGAAGTTTATCAGTATTAGTTTACAGGTAAACTTACGACGGAACAGACTTATTGTTGTTGAAGACAAACAAGAAATGAATCACCTATTGCAAACATTGCAGAAATCATAGCTCGTAGTTATACTGGAGGTTGTATTTTCAATCACCATCGTCCAGTAGGTCCAGACCTAGATAGGATGCGCTACTTCCAGCATATAATATCCCTTGGCTCGAAGGCGAAGGCAAAATTTATCTCGGCAGTAAGTACAGTTATATATATATATATATATATATATACATATTCACTTCGTTGCTTCATATACGATTAGAGACGTTGTAATTGGGTATTACATTGCTGCAGGATTGTCGATGTCTAAATTGCACTCTTGTTCTGCACGGCCAAATGTAATTAAACCACCTGAGTGTTAAATATTTACTATTGAATCGGAATTCTACAGGGATTGTTGGACGAGCGTAGGTACAATGAAAAAAAAAAAAAAAAAAAAAAAAAAAAAAAAAAAAAAAGTGTAATTTTGTGACACTCAGCGTGTTACTAAATCACAACACGAAATGACAGTTCCTCCACCTACAAAACGTAACATTAGTTGTAAACGAGAGAGAGTTTATTTTTCGCGGCACATTAAGCGAAGAATTTAAATCTTGGGTTGAAAAGGTTAAATCAAGCCGGGAAGTGGCGGGACCGTGCTGATGAAACGAGCTTCGAAAAACTCATTACGTGAGGGGTAATTAATGCCACCGTGGTTGAAGGGGGAGGGGGATAAGACAGAGTGTCCTTGGCCACAGGCAATATGGCGAGATGCATTTGTTATGAGGCACAAGGACCGCGTCTCGCTCGGGAGAGGGGGCGGATGGCTCCCATGCGGTGGTATCAATTACCTAACTCAGAACTGCGCAGGAAGTTTGCGCAGAAGTACACTCGGTGGTCCCAGCAGCCCTCGTCCCAGAATGCACTTGGCAGTCCGGTGGGGCGCATTTCCGCGCTCTGGGCAGATTGCGAGGTTGGGATTCACAGAGCAGTTATGAAATGGGTTTCCATGTTAACTTCAGCAGTACCATGAGCATTTTCTGTGTACTATTACTCTCGTAGCGTTTCAGTTTTTACAGCAGTTTCAAAAACTNTTCAGCAGTACCATGAGCATTTTCTGTGTACTATTACTCTCGTAGCGTTTCAGTTTTTACAGCAGTTTCAAAAACTAAAAGCCGGTTTTACTCCCCTTTCTACCGTACTCCGCGTTGAAAACAAGTAAACGCTCTCAAAAAAATACAAAAGTTACATTTTAGGTGTCTTTTTTTAATTTAATTTGGTATTTCCGTTATATTTTTTTGTTGATTTTCGACAACTTGATTACTATGCAAATAGCCAGGTATTGATTTCTCGATATTTTTTAAAAACAAGATGATTTCACTTAATAATTATTGTCTCTTTAACGGGGTTATGGTGGTTGGCAAACGTTTTCACTTTTTATTTTCTAGTATTTTCGTTTGTTACATTTCGTCCACAGCGTAGGCAATAAACAAAGTCCCATTAAATACTGAATGTAGTTCTTTAGTAACTGTATAATTATTTATTCGAAGACGTATTCCGCAGACCTAAGATATTAAAGTAAAAAAGTCGTGACAATTCTTTGTAAAACAAAAATTATTAACCAATGGGTGTTAGCTGTAACTGAGAACTGAGAACAAATAAAGAGATACACGATAGCCACTACAATACCATTGTGTAAAATGTGTTTCACTGATATCTGAGTAAGAACAATGAGTGGGGTTTCGTTAACACACTGAAGCATAACGCATGTTTACACAAACAATGAAATTAAAGGAAAGGGATTATGTTTTCTCTTTATACTATAGTCCTAATAATACATTTTGTACTTTTCTTAGAATGTTATGAAGATACAAAGTTGTGATGTGCTAATAATGGTTTTGTACAACCCATTCAATAATTTCAATAAAAGCACCACAAATTTTGTTCAGTTTTGAATAAAAAACTACAAAATGTATACACGAAAAAAAAAAAAATTTTACACCCACAGGAGAAAAACTACTTTGATTGTGGCAGATTTCAGTTGTGAACAACTACATTTTTTTGGGATTAGTCAGAGTGCTAGAACTTACTTTGTTTTCACAATTGTGACATAATTGACAATATGTAGGGATAAGAAAATTTTGCAGGTTCAGAAACCTGCAGAAACTACAGTTATATGTTACTCGAGAATCAGTTGTTCGTTGATTGGTTGCTACCGCAATGAGGTAAGTTTTTACTAAAGATCAGCTAGCACTGGTTTTTGTCCTTGTTCCCTTGCAAGGTTTGTTAATGATTCGTAGTCATCCAGGGTATTGCCGATAAACCGATATAAATGGGAAATAATGTCAAAAATACGTCTGTTTGAAGTCTAGCTNTTCAGCAGTACCATGAGCATTTTCTGTGTACTATTACTCTCGTAGCGTTTCAGTTTTTACAGCAGTTTCAAAAACGAAAAGCCTGTTTTACTCCCCTTTCTACCGTACTCCGCGTTGAAAACAAGTAAACGCTCTCAAAAAAATAATAAAGTTACATTTTAGGTGTCTTTTTTCTTTTTTTAAATTTAATTTGGTATTTCCGTTATATTTTTTGTTGATTTTCGACAACTTGAATACTATGCAAATAGCCAGGTATTGATTTCTCGATATTTTTTAAAAACAAGATGATTTCACTTAATAATTATTGTCTCTTTAACGGGGTTATAGTGGTTGGCAAACGTTTTCACTTTTTGTTTTCTAGTATTTTCGTTTGTTATATTTCGTCCCCAGCGTAGGTAATAAACAAAGTCCCATTAAATACTGAATGTAGTTATTTAGTAACTGTATAATTATTTATTCGAAGACGTATTCCGCAGACCTAAGATATTAAAGTAAAAAAGTCGTGACAATTCTTTGTAAAACAAAAATTATTAAACAATGGGTGTTAGCTATAACTGAGAACTGAGAACAAATAAAGAGATACACGATAGCCATTACAATACCATTGTGTAAAATGTGTTTCACTGATATCTGAGTAAGAATAATGAGTGGGGTTTCGTTAACACACTGAAGCATAATGCATGTTTACAAACACAATGAGATTAAAGGAAAGGGATTATGTTTTCTCTTTATACTATAGTCCTAATAATACATTTTGTACTTTTCTTAGAATGTTATGAAGATACAAAGTTGTGATGTGCTAATAATGGTTTTGTACAACCCATTCAATAATTTCAATAAAAGCACCACAAATTTTGTTTAGTTTTGAATAAAAAACTACAAAATGTATACACGAAAAAAAAAATTTTTACACCCACAGGAGAAAAACTACTTTGATTGTGGCAGATTTCAGTTGTGAACAACTACATTTTTTTGGGATTAGTCAGAGTGCTAGAACTTACTTTGTTTTCACAATTGTGACATAATTGACAATATGTAGGGATAAGAAAATTTTGCAGGTTCAGAAACCTGCAGAAACTACAGTTCTATGTTACTCGAGAATCAGTTGTTCGTTGATTGGTTGCTACCGCAATGAGGTAAGTTTTTACTAAAGATCAGCTAGCACTTGTTTTTGTCCTTGTTCCCTTGCAAGGTTTGTTAATGATTCGTAGTCATCCAGGGTATTGCCGATAAACCGATATAAATGGGAAATAATGTCAAAAATACGTCTGTTTGAAGTCTAGCTTGTTCTTGCAAATGAATTCAAGAAATGCTCCCATTTGCAATACAAGTTAAATTTGCTTTTCAACTTGTTTGGTGTGTAAAAAGAACTAAGCGTTAAAGACATTTCTTGTGTCTGGCTGCTAAATGCTTGTTCCCAGACCTGCCCCTACTATCGCGTTGCACGGAACGCAGAGATCGCTGGAAGCTTAACAACATTCCAGGGTGGAAGAACCGTGTGGTATGCGCATGAATATCTCCCTCCCGACCCAACAAAACATACGCACACGAACAAGGCTCAAGAATTTCCCTGCTTCTTGAAAGCAGCAAAACACACAACACACATTCTTGCGCACCCCGCCAAAACTCTTAGAAGGGGGTCGGGACACCCCCTAGTCCAAGAACTTTATGCGACAATACACAATCGCGTTACGTTTACTCCAAGAGTATAAGACTGCAGATGTTTAATCCCTTAACTGACACATTTATTTTTAATTCGACGTATGCAGGTATCGCCAGTCACAATCCATTATAATTTTAAACTCGGTCACCAATAATGAAGCCACCCGAGTGGTAAATGTTTACCACCCAGCCAGAGTAGAGCCGCTTTTGGGTATGTGATTACACATTAACATCCCACCGCTTGGGGTACCCGGTTCAAATCCAGACCCTTGTGGGCGGGGAATTTTTATCGCGGAAATTCTCATGGTGGAAGAGTTTTGGACGCTGCCGTAGTGTCGGTGGGATTTTCTCGGAACACTGCCATTTCTTCTCCCGTCTTCACTCCATTGCTGCTCCACTCTCATCTCATTTCTCACCTTCACGATTCTCAGGGTTGGCCGTCAGNTTCTTCTCCCGTCTCCGGGTTGGCCGTCGGGCATGGTAGTTGGTTCATCCATGTTAACCCTGTCACGGAGCAATTAAGAACACAGAGGTGAAACTGCCGCATATACGGTGAAACGGAATGCCAACAAAATGGCGTCACTAGCCACCGGGAAACCTACTCTCCAGTTGCCATTTCAGCCAATAGGGAACATATCGCAACAAGCGGTAGCTAATACGACGCTGGGTCCGTTCCCAGAGGCTCACACGGCCAATAAGAGAATGTGTACGCTGACATGGAACCGCAACGCAATTTCGTCTCTGTACGTTTGTCTTCTCTGTGACCCTCTGAAGGCGGAAAAAAAACCGTGTGTATTTACATTTACAATGGCCCAGGCTCCTGCAGGGAGTGCCTGATGACTTAGGCAGTTACTGAACTGCCACGTGAAATGCTAAGGTCCCCTGATCGGTCGCAGATGATATAAAGAAGCCTTGCTCAGGGAGGGGGAAGGGGAACAACATCGTGAGGTCACTGCCAATGGTGGGATGCCTCATGTCACGAGATCATTTGTCTCCGGGGGGCTAGCGGCGAGGAAGCTGCGAGCTGCAATACATCACTGCTCGTTAAAGACAGAGAGTCTGGACTCCAGTTTGGAGTCGCAAATAATACTTCTGGACGGTTACGTTTACGTATTTCGACACTTTTACCACGTGACTCCGAAGGCTCGTCTGGAGCTTCGAATTATTCAAAGGCCAGTCTCGAATGTCAACATTACATTTATAGTATCCACATGTATTTGGATTTGTTGAAAATAATACATGCGATGCGGGTTTATATATATTTTTTGTTTCTGTTTCTATTATTTCTTACGTATATAAACATTTAACAGTTTCATTCACATACTAATCTGTAATACACCAAGTGCTGCTACAAACTTGTTTCTAGTTCAGTACAGTACTTATAGAGCTGTAATATTCGCAAACACCTCAGAACCGATGAACCTAGTGACATGTTTGAGAAACAAATGGCGTTTGTGGCATGCAAAGTAATCCTTTATTTGGATAATGTTTTCTTTTGTTGTGCACAGTTAAAAATATACAGAGTTCAAGTTTTATTCGACACAGGACGGACTTAAAATAGTCCAGTAATCGTGTTAATTATCGAGGTCATTTACAAACGAAGGATTACCATAGCTAGCAGTAATAACCACAAGGCCTAATAATCTAATTTAAGCTTTTAAAACATTAGTCCTAACGTAGACCACCCAGCTTTTTAATTGGCCATAACTTAAGACTTTCACGGTGACTATAGACCCATGCAGCTACAGATATGAAAATATTTTTTTATAATACAACCATTTTTGTAGTCACTGCAAACTGTTTCTTTATCACGGCAAAAATATTTCGGCACTGATATTAACATTGGTGGTTTCTAACGCTACCCAATTCTTAAACGTCTTAGTATACGAACAATATTCGTAATGTCACCAAGCAAATGACACTTAGAAATTTACTGAATGCGCGAAGCAAACATGCATAATGCCAACACGAAACCTAAACAGACTGACTCAACAACATAAGATGCAGAATATCCCCTTGTCAACTGTAATGGTGCAAAATAAGTACACTCGTGGCCGGTGTACAGGAAGTTAGAAACTAGAAACGATAATCATTTCACTTTTTTTGATAATGCTTCTGGTCACTGTTAGCATATCCCAGTTTTACAATTCATTGTATATAAACACTGACTCTAGTAGTAATACTGGTTTACGAATCAATTACGCATGAATAATACCAGTGCGCATGGAACATCACTGTGCAGAACGCCTGACAAATTTGACATATCAACGTTCGTGTACACCAGAAACGAAAGAATAACGGCGTTAAACATGAAGTAACACGCCGAAATTATTCACGACTAGGACACATTTTATACGGAACGTCTTGGAGGATTTAAAAATATTAATGAACTCGTTTTAAAACCGACTGAATAGAAGGAAAAAGTAGTAAGGAATAATGTGGTTTCGCGCACAGACAGAGGCTAGTAAATGAGTGTTGTCGAAGCGAATACTGGAACTCGTTGAATTCTCACATTTTCCCATTCCCAGTCAGTATATGAACCGTCGGACGCCTGGAGTATAGGCTTTCAGGCAGTCACTACAGTTGGATGGGCAGATGGGTGAACCAGGAAGCTGTATCACGCGTACAAAAGATTCCGACGCATAGAACTAAAAAACAACCCCATTACAGTGGCACACCCGGGGTGAAAAATGGAATAATATAGATAATAGAGATGTAAACATTTGAGTTCGCAGTTGTAGGGTTTTATTACCACAATGAAGAAATATAATTTTTCTTTTCCACAGGAGTGTGTTGTAGGTAGATTGGATAATATTTTTTTTTCCTTTTACGCAACGGATATAGCTACCGAATTATCATAGAATACGAAGAAATTCAAAGGAATATTTAATGGAAATGGAGGGGCAGACGACTAGAACGGGCTTGGAAAGACACTCGGGCTAACCCGTCTCCAGTGCAGCAGGGTTGGTACACACCACNGGCAGACGACTAGAACGGGCTTGGAAAGACACTCGGGCTAACCCGTCTCCAGTGCAGCAGGGTTGGTACACACCACCTCGTGAGGACGCGTTAGTCCCATTAACGCACGCACATACGCACTCGGCCTCCAAAAGGAAGTTGTCTGTGCCGGGAAAGAGCGTGGATGTACAAGGTGAGTTTTTTTAATTCCGAAAAAGCTTGCACTCACACTCTCGATATTGTCTGTCATCTGAATTAGAAACTGCTCTAAGAACGATATCCCGTAATCACATAAGTTGGTTGTTATTTTTTCGTAAATTTAACGTGTCCTATTGGGGAAGCGGACTGCTATCTCAAAATAACTTATCTCTCCCTATTACCCGTAGTGAAAAACTGGAAGATGTAGCTTCTCAGGCAGGTCGCACAATAGAACCTGTTCCCACGGAACCTGACAATATACTCAACTCTTCGAGTACCCCACTAGATAGGAGGCTGGATATTAAAATACATACCCGGTCTGTTTGCTAAAGACATCTGAAATATTAGGCCTATTCAGTAATCGAGAAAGAATTTAGTATCAGGAATAAAAGGTTTAGATGTTGCCATGAACAATTTTGAACACAAATGCTGTTTGGGAATAATGTTTAATAACTCCGTGTCGTAGAGGTTTAACTCGCTTGGTTGCGCAATAATTTCTGAGTCCAAATGTNGGGAATAATGTTTAATAACTCCGTGTCGTAGAGGTTTAACTCGCTTGGTTGCGCAATAATTTCTGAGTCCAAATGCAACGATTGCGTAATTTTTTGGTGTGTGCTGTACCTGTGTTCAGAATTGTTCTCGCAACAAATGAACGACGTGCTGCTTGCTCTATGTTGTTGGCATTAACCAATCACGTCAGATTGGTATAGAAGATTCCACAATAATATATTCTCAAAGTACTGGGCACAGATGTCTTGCTGCGTACAGTTACGGTCATCATTTTCATTAATTTTCAACGTTNGGGAATAATGTTTAATAACTCCGTGTCGTAGAGGTTTAACTCGCTTGGTTGCGCAATAATTTCTGAGTCCAAATGTAACGATTGCGTAATTTTTTGGTGTGTGCTGTACCTGTGTTCAGAATTGTTCTCGCAACAAATGAACGACGTGCTGCTTGCTCTATGTTGTTGGCATTAACCAATCACGTCAGATTGGTATAGAAGATTCCACAAGGTATATTCTCAAAGTACTGGGCACAGATGTCTTGCTGCGTACAGTTACGGTCATCATTTTCATTAATTTTCAACGTTNTATATTCTCAAAGTACTGGGCACAGATGTCTTGCTGCGTACAGTTACGGTCATCATTTTCATTAATTTTCAACGTTTCCTCGATCAAGGATACGGTGCCTGAACGGTTTGTAGAGGGATAACATCGTGTAAAAGTAACAATACACTATTTTTAACATTTATGTGAAACGACATTATATTACAGCCCATAATTTTTAAATATTCCACTCAAACATTTAGAAAACGTCTACTTATGTAGTAAACAACTCTCATAGATATGAATAAATTNTTTTTAAATATTCCACTCAAACATTTAGAAAACGTCTACTTATGTAGTAAACAACTCTCATAGATATGAATAAATTGCTAAATGAACCTGGGGAAAAAAATAGTGATGACTGGTGTGAGAAAGTTTTTATTTGAGTATACCATCTGAATATTTAAACCGCTGAGAACATTTTGTACTTATATTTTTAGAACCTCTATTAACAAGATGAATTACACTAAAATAAAGCTTAAATTTCAATGGTTACCTTATGAAGGCGTAATAAGGGGAAGTAAGCTAATTAAGTCTTTCCATAAGATATTTTTTTCTCGCGAGCAGTGACACACCTTAACTCTTGTTCGGTAATTATGAAAAACGTCGAAAATGCGATGGTAAATGGCGAACGGCGGTAACGAGCGGATCATGTAAACGGCTGTTNTTTTTAAATATTCCACTCAAACATTTAGAAAACGTCTACTTATGTAGTAAACAACTCTCATAGATATGAATAAATGGCTAAATGAACCTGGGGAAAAAAATAGTGATGACGGGTGTGAGAAAGTTTTTATTTGAGTATACCATCTGAATATTTAAACCGCTGAGAACATTTTGTACTTATATTTTTAGAACCTCTATTAACAAGATGAATTACACTAAAATAAATCTTAAATTTCAATGGTTACCTTATGAAGGCGTAATAAGGGGAAGTAAGCTAATTAAGTCTTTCCATAAGATATTTTTTTCTCGCGAGCAGTGACACACCTTAACTCTTGTTCGGTAATTATGAAAAACGTCGAAAATGCGATGGTAACTGGCGAACGGCGGTAACGAGCGGATCATGTAAACGGCTGTCGGGTGCAGTTGTCCGTTGACGTCAATGCGTACGCTGCAGTTGAAGACCGGATACCTGATACTCGGACGGACGGACGAGGTCGCGTGGTTCAACTGCCGGAACGTCCCGCGGTCATTCAGGCCGTCCACGGAACGGACTTGGCGACTGCACAGCTGCCAGGGAACCCGACACCGTCCTTCAGCGAAAGGCTAGGAGCACCAAGTCGTTAAAAAGACTTCCCTCTAACCATGTACCGCTCCAACGACGATGTTCACTCGCCGAGGACGAAAAACGAGTGTGTATGTATTTGCGTAGCTCGGGATCCGGTTTTACGATCATTTCTTAGCCCCTGAAGGCAAAATCAGCTAGAATATATTTCCAACTGTTTCTCTGGTCTCCACAGGATCTTGCCACAGGGACAGAGATACCCGTGGTTCAATCTAGGACAAGTTATACTTCAAACGTACACACGTGTGAGTAGGGCCACCAGTTTTTCGCGAAAATATTTACGCGAAGGCTAGACTCCAATGTCTTATAACATAAGATAAGTTTGTTTTATTTTTTTTTTTTTTTGCCACGTGTCTTTGTCGGGAGACAGTTCCTTACGTGACTGGGCCAATCAGAATCAGGTAACTCCCGACCACGAGTGTCTGTGATTCGCGGGCAGACACCTGCAATGCGTGACAGTTAAAATCATCCAATCACGAAAGTGGATCTGAACTCTGGTGTTTTGGAGTTCAAGTAGTCCTGGAATCTTTCCGCGAATATCAGGTGGCCCTAGTTATAGCCTGTTCGAGGTTTCTTCACACTTTTAGAGTCAAACCTTTGAAAAATGACAATATGACGTACATACTTGGTTGTTTCCTAACTATTGCCATGTANATACTTGGTTGTTTCCTAACTATTGCCATGTATCACCTCTGTCTTATACTTGTGTTAGCATATAAATACCTTATTTTACGTTAAATTTGACTTTTAATAATATTTTGTCTACAAACTATGTTATTTAATTTATAATAAATGTGAATAAAAACAGAGAAAAATACGTGTGTTGTTANGCCCTAGTTATAGCCTGTTCGAGGTTTCTTCACACTTTTAGAGTCAAACCTTTGAAAAATGACAATATGACGTACCTACTTTGTTGTTTCCTAACTATTGCCATGTATCACCTCTGTCTTATACTTGTGTTAACATATAAATACCTTATTTTACGTTAAATTTGACTTTTAATTATATTTTGTCTACAAACTATGTTATTTAATTTATAATAAATGTGAATAAAAACAGAGAAAAATACGTGTGTTGTTAATGTCAAATAATTAATAGTTCTTATACAAAATACCATTATACAGAGTGCGCACGAAAGCGGTGCGTTCTCCCTTTGGTGTAATTTTCTATACTTGGTCAAGCTTTGTTTGCACTGGAAGTAAAACTTTAACAAGGCTTAAAAAAATTGTGAAGTTAACCGTGAATGGACTACACCTTTGTAGTCGAGCCACAGCTTACAAGACACGCATACGTAGTAAGAGAGACGAATTGGAGCGGCAGTTCATTTTATGTTGGTGTGCCTGTTTTCCGAATGGCTGCGCGAGGCTCTGGGAACGGGTCTCGTGTCTGATTGGCTACCGCCTGCTACGCAAGGTCCCGGGCTGGCACCAGGCGCGGATTGGAGAGTGGCGTTCCGACATGTTGCCAGCCGGTTCAACCCCCCCCCTCATGTTTCTGAAGTGTGCAGTTGAAGTTCGCGGAACAATTGGCTGTATTCTTAATTACTGGGTTTCCTAGACGACTCAAAATCTATAACAAACCCGCGAGGAAATACGGAAGGGATCATCTGTTACATGGTGTAAGATACAACTGTCTACTCACCGGGAAGTCGTTGATTGAACAAATACCTGAGTCTTGAGTATACAGAGGACTGCAGTAGGGTAATATGCACGTCACTGGTCCCGCGAATATATCTCGTTTCTACCTATCAATGATAGGCTATCAAACAACGAATTCTGTAAATAAAAAGAGCGAAGTTTGTAAATATCGTTCTAATATAAACCGAAAGTTTAATTTATTATATATAGCCTGTTCGCGGTTAGCTGGGCACTTTTGAAATCAAAATTTGAAAGAAATCACTGTCCCTAACTGCATATATTTTAATGGGCAAACAGAATGGGGTACAACTAGTAAAATTGGTAACTACAAAGATAAACTACTTCCCTGTTTTAAAGTTTACTTTAAAATGTGTTAGAAAAACATTTGTGAGCACTGAAACGATTTATTTTGCTTTGTAATTTTTTACTAACTCATATCAGTGTATGAATTAGAAAATTTGCAGAATCTACATTTTTCTAATAATTTTTTCAAAATTTCTCTTGACCGACGCACGAATAGTGGTCGGGCCAACGGCAAGGTTAATTTTACATATGGAGGAAGAATGCACGTTGTGTATACAAGTATATTTTAACCAGTGCTTTCAAAAGTGTTCAATTAGCCGTGAACGGTCTGTAACAGATTTCTTTCTCGTTTCTGGAGATGGCTGGGCAATAAGGAATGGTACGTATAGTAGGCCGGCGTGTCCAAAGTTGACTGCTTGGATAGGATGGTGGTGATTAGAAATACAGCTTCCAATGTTCTTGCATTGCTGGATACCGGCAACTCTCTTCTAGCTTGTCCCGGATCACGAGAGTTGCGGGCCGACCTCAAAGTATAATGAAGAGCGAAGGAAAATCTCTCGTGCGCATAGAGATATTTGCGCCTTTTTTTTTGTCCGGAAACATTGCGCCACGCAAAGGCCCTGACACCATCTACGCAGGCAACACATTCCATCACATCTTTTCCATTTTCCCTGGAACTTTCACCTAAATGGCTCGCTCGCGAGTCGGCCTTGGCAGCAGACATCTGTGCGCCACAGCTGAAACGACTTTAACTAGATTCAACACTCTCAGACTGCTTCTAGTTGTGACACAAGTAACGTGTCATATGCGCGGGCAACTAAAGGAACACTTCTTTTGCTAGTTGCTGTATTTCCAGGCCTCGATGACCTATTTTTTTTCNATATGCGCGGGCAACTAAAGGAACACTTCTTTTGCTAGTTGCTGTATTTCCAGGCCTCGATGACCTATTTTTTTTTTCAAACTACAAAGAATACGTCCGTTTACATAAAGTGAAACGTACTCTAATACCGTGCCGTAACACTTTGNTTTTTTTTCAAACTACAAAGAATACGTCCGTTTACATAAAGTGAAACGTACTCTAATACCGTGCCGTAACACTTTGCACTAGGTGGACATTTACTGGCATTCCGTGAGAATTGTGTCATTTATACCCTAAATTATAAGAACGCCATTTACGTTAGTCTCTGCTTTTACACTTACCATTGTCTTGTTTGTTTGCATCACATTTGACACGCTTACTGTAATCAATAAAGTTTATTACTGGTCGTTAGCTAATGAGATGTCAAATGATTGCNCATCACATTTGACACGCTTACTGTAATCAATAAAGTTTATTACTGGTCGTTAGCTAATGAGATGTCAAATGATTGTCCCCAAATCAAATATCTTTTCACGTGTAGCATGTATTACAATATGTGCTATTCACTTGCGTTGTTATAAAAATATTGTTTTTATTTTCGATGATTAATGTTGATTGACTGTATCTTATTTATTTCCCTGTCAGCATTAATGAAACAATACTACACCCTCACGAATTTTCTACAGCGTCAGAGAAATTTTCCGTTTTAGTGTAGTCCGACTTACAATCGGGCTTAGAGTTCTAAGCGTTATTATATGGCCGTCACCAATGGGGTATAGCGTGTTAACTTTTAAAATTTTAGTGCTAATATTATGATTTTACACGTTGTCATGTTTATTTAAAAATTTTGAAAAAAATATTTTGCTATTTTATTGTTGACTGCATTAAGTAACAAAAACTGCGAAATAATGAAAATTATTCGTTCTTCAGTCATGAAAANGCTATTTTATTGTTGACTGCATTAAGTAACAAAAACTGCGAAATAATGAAAATTATTCGTTCTTCAGTCATGAAAAGCAAACAATTTTATAGTATTATAACTTAAGATGCAATTTGGCGCAGGGATCAACGTCAGAACAGTTGACGGTTATTATTTGTCGTGAACTAAACACATGTTCTTAACTAAATTTTGCCTCAGAATATTTTCTTGCAAGGAAAACACCAATGAAGTAATTCTTACCAACATGTTTACAAGCATGTGAACTCCAACTTTNACACCAATGAAGTAATTCTTACCAACATGTTTACAAGCATGTGAACTCCAACTTTGCATGACCGACTTATGCAGAGTATGTTTGCAAAGAAAGTAAATAAAGCTGTGTTATTTTCGTTCACAACTTCCATTGCAGAGCATATGTTGTATCGGAATCTGTTGTATGATGTGATCTGCGCTCTGCAGGGAAGCAGCTTCCGCGAAGGAAATCACGTAAATGACGGGAACGCTGTTTGTTGTTGACACCACCAAACAGCTAATGGCTACAATAACTAACTTAGATATGGACTATAGTTAATAACGAAGTTACTTGCAGCAAATAAATTCAAAATAATGGGTTCACTGGTTGCTGTTTTCTTCTAGCAGCTGCACTTATGTTTCTGCGGCTTACATGCTTTCTGAAGAAATGCTCGCCTGAGCATGTTATACCAAGGCAACTTTTCATGTTACTTCAACGTAGATATTTTCTAATATTTTGTTAAAAAAAAAAAAAATTCCAATTTTTGTGGGTGCCTCTCTTCCTCAACAATCACGTTAGGTTCGTGTTATGTTTTACACCTCATTTTCCATTAACCCATCCAGACATAATGTACACAATTGTGCACATTACACGCATGTAGGTTATTTTCGGCTTGTGCTGCACGCTGCTAATATCAGTCACCAGTGATCTTACCTGTGGGTAGATGATTTACATCCCGCCTTTCTGGTCTGGGTTATGATTGGTTCTGGATCATTCTGTATTTGAAACTCCAGTGCACGGAGGTAAGTGAAATCTAGCACACATTGAAACCTTCAGAATTTCCTTGCCCTAATTTCTGAGGCGTGCGACGTACCCAGGATTTTATTTCGGAGGAGGCAGAAGAAGTAACAAAATACAACATAAACAAATTGTCACAATGTAAAAAGGCAGATTCTTTGTTTTAAAAATATTAATTACTTAATCAATATTACATCTAGAAAATGGAAATTTCCGTTTGCAAACTATAATTACGACACATCAACTTTTCTAAAACTGTGTTGCTTGTCTCTTCAGATTCTACTGCTGTAATGTCGTACGCTTTCACCCACATAGTGAGCGCACGTGTTTCTCTGCCATGTTTATTAGCAACTGGTCAGTACTGAAGTGGTTCTTTGGCATGCTGGCTGGTTATTTCATTTTTTAGAAACTTATATCCCTTGAATGAAGTAAACGACATATGGATTATTCTGTGTGGCCATTATGTTAAATGTTCAAACTACATTTTATTTGGGGGGTGGGAGGGCGAGCACGTTCCCCAATTTCCCGCCCCATGGGTGAGCCTCTCGCATCGCGAGTGTATAGTTCATTCGCGTTACTTCCAACTTTTCTGTAGCCTTGCTTAAGTTCTACTTTCAAATTATTCCTCCGCTTCATAATGCTTCACAAAGCATAACCAAGTTAAGGTTAGTTCTACTAAGGTTAGGAACAAAACGAGATTTCTTTTGGGAAAGTTTGGCATAGGGAAAATTTCCGCCACTATGTGCGCAGTGTTCCAAAAGGTAACTTTAAATTAAAATGCTGGGCTTCGCGAATAATAACACAGAAAGAGTTTACTTAGTTACGAGGTTATTTTACAATTGATTTATGATTGTTGCAATTAAAATGTTTGTTAACGTAGAAAATAGAGAAAACCTAGTATACATGCGACACTAGCGCTTTCTTAGTGGCAAAATCTTTTGGGTGCCAAACTTTAAAAAAAATTGATCTTCCCAGCCTGTAGTAGAAGTAACCTTAACCAAGTCTAGAAAATTACACTAAAGGGGGCAAGCACCGCATTCGTGCAAACTCAGATGAATAGCATTTACCACGAGAACTATTCCTTACTACGCATTACCAACACACATATATTCTCTTTGTTTTTAGTTCATGTTGATTATAAGTGCAATATTAAAATATATAAATAAAATGTAAGTGAATGTTCGGTTCAACTAAAAATAAGTTACTTAATGGCAACAGAAGTACGAAACGATTGTGATGCATAACATGTTTAAGGAGCAATGCACGTCGTACATGAGGTGATATTTAAAAAGTTTTATTTTAAAAGTGTGAATAGATACCACGAATAGACTATACGCAGTTGCAGGAGAGGCACCAGCAACCCTTGCAACGGGGCGTCGGTTGCGGCGGAGTATGAAGATGGCGTCTCGCGCTGCTGCTTGTGAGGTGAGCCGGCGGACGTGAGCTGTCGTCTCGCCTCGACGTCTCTCCCCTGGAGGAGGAGGCGGCTGGTCCTGGCGAGGACGTGACGCGTGTCGTATGTGCGCCGTCGCCCGCCCCCCCGGGCGGCCAATTACTCTTCGTCG